>JAFIRS010001412.1:0-365424 GCA_018342105.1 Gonioctena quinquepunctata
CATACATTAATTGCCACAACATCTAAAATTATCAAAATTTCATATCATTGACAGTGAAAGTATTTTAAACCCCCTCCCAATTTAACCCCTCATTTCTCTTCCTGCTCCATCATCAGACCCTGATCACCATCTAGCTATAACCTAATCATTGAGACCATTCCAATAACCCCAAATCTATACCTCTTTGCGTTACCATTTCTTCAATTATTGAAGTAAAGGATCAAATTTTGAATCATCAGACCTGTGGAAGTTTCACCCCCCTTCATAAACTAGAAAAGAGCTGATGATTTCAAACGGCTGAAAGATTTTTTTAATCATAGAAAAATTTTGACAAGTCACCTTCTAAAAAAAAAAAACTAAATCAAAATCAGTTTTAGCTTTTGGGGTTAAAAAAATTGAAAATTAATAAGAAAAACAAAAATTTTACCGCATATCAAACAAAATAGGCATATAAAAGCAATCGATAATCTGCAGTCAAAGTCTTCCAATATAATGAACGTTTCAATGATGGAAATCAAAATGAAGAGCTTATACAACCCATAAATTTTTTTTGAATAAATTTAAAACAATATCTTCTTAAATAGGGGAAAACCTGTGAAAGTGTAAACTACCAGTCATCAAGAAACCTATAACAAACTAATTTTATCTTAGACCCCTAATGACCCCAAATAATACCCGTACTTCAAAATCTCAAAGGAAAAGCCACTGGTTATGACAATAAAAAAGCCAAAACTTTGAAAAAAAATTGATTCCAGATCTCTAAACCTCTAGCTTTTTCTCATTAATCACAATTGACTGGGCAGTCGTTCAAATTCAAAATTTCAGTGGTTCAGTCATATTAAATACCATTTACCCATATCTTTAATAAGCAACCTTGTAAAATATCACCAACTGAAAGTTAAAGTGGAAAGATATTTCCTTATAATTGAAAAATGGTTTAGAAATCAGTTGCTCACACTATATTTATAAAAAAAAACTCAATTCATGCCCCTTATCTCATATAAAACCAAATTAGCAACTTTCGATACTTTGCAAATTCAAGAAGATGAGAAGACATTCACAATTTTGTCAGCAACAGATGTGAAATATTAAGGTGTTTATATTGACAACCATCTAAAATGGGATACCCACATTGAATTTATTATAAAAATAACATCTTTAATAGACTTGTTTTGTATCATAAAAGCAGTGATTTTCTATAAAAAAAGATCTAATTCTTTACAATTCCTTAGTAGTGCCACATCTCAATTATAGAGCACGGGGTGGGATACTAAAACACACTTAGTTCCGTTTAGAGAACCTACAGTAGTGTTTTTAATTTGATTTCTAAAGCTTCGTACCTATTGCTCTTAAAAACTATATCGAGATTCGGACTCTTTGATAGCGACATTTTCTTTTAATGCCTTTCTATAATCTTGAAAATCAAAGAGTCTTGAAATCCATCAAAACCCCAGATATGTCACAAGATTTACAAATCCTCTTTCTGTCCCATCCATGAGAAAAACCGTTGGGCAGAGAAGTTTAAATTACCTGGGCCCAAAAATTATTAGTCACCTCCCAAATATCTAATGTTATGTCATTCAAACCCTTCAAAATAGAAATAAAAAATATGTATCGAGAAACTGACTTGGAATAAGCATAATAATTGATGCAAAAAATCACTGAAAAAGAAGGTCAATGTATAGACTAGTCATATCTCAACACATATAGTTATAGTTTGTATATATTTCATATTCCGTTCATGCAAAGAGGAAATGATGATGTTACAACTATTTATTCTTTTCATTTTCCTTGTTTTGGTGCATGGTGGTCTATCTGACCATGAGGCTGTTCATTGTATTCTCATCTTTACGCTTGGTTAAATTATCATAGGTTCTACATGAAATGCCAACAAACAAATTGTGATTTGAAATCAAATTCAGATGAACCCTTTGATTAGTTTTAAAAATTGCTATCGGTAATAGTTATTTATGTAATAAGGATCATAAAGACAATCATTATGGTACAAGTCGTAAATTTTCGAAAAATTAAAAACTGCATTTTTGATATGTCACAATGACAACTATGTTTAAAGGAGTAAGTATATGTGTAGTTTCAAATATTAGTAGGTTAGTGAGCTGTGCTTTGCCATTTCCTTGACAACGTCAGGTTGTAACAGCAATATTTATTTATCTGCTGTCAAACACAATTGTCACCTAGAATTGAATATAATTTAAATAATAATGAGTGATTCTGAAACTGGTAGTTTACCTTCTGATTTTGAAGAAATTACGCGAAATATCTGGACTCCCTTTTGCCGGAAAAATAACGGAGTGTATATAAAATAGCGTTTAATCGGTACGAAGAATGGTGTTCTACTAAGAAAATCAAGAATATCACTCATGAAAAAGTATTGTTGGCTTACTTTGAATGCTTATCTAGAAAAAACCATCTTCTCTCTGGTCGTATTATTCGATGATAAACGTATTTTATTAACAAGAAAAAACGTCGATATTAGTAAGTACCTACAGCTGGTTGCATTACTAAAACGTAAATCAGAAGATTACAAAGCTAAAAAATCCAAAATTTTTACTAAACAAAATGTCACAAAGTTTTTAACGGAATCATCAGATGATACTACATATTTATTTAAAAAAGTTGCTATGATAATTGGACTGAGTGGAGCATGTAGAAGAGAGGAACTGACAAATATGCTTGTTTGAAATGTGACAGATGAAGGATCCGTTTTTAGAATTACTTTACCGAATACAAAAACAAAGGTAATGCGAGAATTTTTTGTAACATCGGGGAATATCCCAGGATTGAATATGGTAGAACTTGTCAGACAATATGTGAAAATACGACCTTGCAACACAAACCATCGACGTTTTTTTGTCCATATAAAATAAGAAATGCACGAAACAACCCGTTGGAATTCACACCTTTGGTAAAATGCCAAAAGTTATTGCCACTTTTTTTAATTTACCTCACCCTGAAGAATATACCGGACATTGTTTTCGGCGATCGTCTGCTTCATTTTTGTCCGATTCTGGAGCTGATCTGTGTACCGTGAAACGCCATGACGGATGCAAAAGCAATACTGTTGCTGAAGGTTACATCGAAAATTCAAAAGAGCAAAAGAAAAAAATATCAGAAGCAATTTTTTGTGCCAACAACCAAACAGGATTACAAGTTTACCAAAAAGCATCAACTACTGATGTAAAAACTCTAGAATCCATTGGAATTAATATTGCAAATTGTAGTAATTGCTCTTTTACCATTTATAATAAATAGTTTTGTACATAGTTATGCATTTTGAATAAACTTTTTTGATCTCACCATCACATGTTTTTCATATAGAATTTCATTATGGTACTGGTACCATAATGAATTCATTATAGGACTAAGTACCATAATGAGCTTCCTTATGTCATCAAAATTGAGTGACATAAGCGTTGTCATTATGACATGCCATCAGATAAATATTTTAATGATTCATTTTCTGTCCATGAAATCAAAAATAACAACTGGAAGAAGGAATGGTTGACAAATATTGATAAATGGAATTGATAATTCAGCAAAAAGATTCCCTTGACGAACAGTTTGCCTAGGTCAAGGTCGACACGAAACTCATTGAATACCTCATTTCGCGGGGTTTAATTTAGCAGTGCGATCGAGTATTGTATTGTCACAGTTGATTATTTATTGTGTTGTGTTTTCAAAGTGAAATAAACAAACAGTAATTATTCGAGTATTGTTTTAATACATAAAAACGAACCCAGTTTCGTAACAATACCTATGCAGCTGAGGCATCAATCATCACTAAATCTGTATCTGTGGGCACTCGCAAATGTATACCATACAAATATAAACCAGCGAGCATTTTGTGTTCCTTGTTCAGGGCACCCACTAAATTTAGTTGTTGATGATGCTGCTAACATTTATTTTGAGGTTTCGGGATTCTTTGATATCGTTCAAGAGTTATGTTTTTTTCGCGTCAACAAACGCTATAAAACCTTTTAAATAAATATGAATTATGATTCCTTAAAAACTTTTTTTTTTTTAAAAAAAAACCTTTAGAATCAGGTTGGTCAAGTTTATGATGCTCTCTTTGAAGTAATGGAATCAAATCAATCAAATTTAGATTGCTTAAACAAAATTAAAACTTTTTTAAATAAATATGTAGTATCATCTGATGATTCCGTTAAAAACTTTGTGACATTTTGTTTAGTAAAAATTTTGGATTTTTTAGCTTTTTAATCTTCTGATTTACGTTTTAGTAATGCAACCAGCTGTAGGTACTTACTAATATCGACGTTTTTTCTTGTTAATAAAATACGTTTATCATCGAATAATACGACCAGAGAGAAGATGGTTTTCTTTCCTTAGATAAGCATTCAAAGTAAGCCAACAATACTTTTTCATGAGTGATATTCTTGATTTTCTTAGTAGAACACCATTCTTCGTACCGATTAAACGCTATTTTATATACACTCCGTGATTTTTCCGGCAAAAGGGAGTCCAGATATTTCGCGTAATTTCTTCAAAATCAGAAGGTAAACTACCAGTTTCAGAATCAGTCATTATTATTTAAATTATATTCAATTCTAGGTGACAATTGTGTTTGACAGCAGATAAATAAATATTGCTGTTACAACCTGACGTTGTCAAGGAAATGGCAAAGCACAGCTCACTAACCTACTAATATTTGAAACTACACATATACTTACTCCTTTAAACATAGTTGTCATTGTGACATATCAAAAATGCAGTTTTTAATTTTTCGAAAATTTACGACTTGTACCATAATGATTGTCTTTATGATCCTTATTACATAAATAACTATTACCGATAGCAATTTTTAAAACTAATCAAAGGGTTCATCTGAATTTGATTTCAAATCACAATTTGTTTGTTGGCATTTCATGTAGAACCTATGATAATTTAACCAAGCGTAAAGATGAGAATACAATGAACAGCCTCATGGTCAGATAGACCACCATGCACCAAAACAAGGAAAATGAAAAGAATAAATAGTTGTAACATCATCATTTCCTCTTTGCATGAACGGAATATGAAATATATACAAACTATAACTATATGTGTTGAGATATGACTAGTCTATACATTGACCTTCTTTTTCAGTGATTTTTTGCATCAATTATTATGCTTATTCCAAGTCAGTTTCTCGATACATATTTTTATTTCTATTTTGAAGGGTTTGAATGACATAACATTAGATATTTGGGAGGTGACTAATAATTTTTGGGCCCAGGTAATTTAAACTTCTCTGCCCAACGGTTTTTCTCATGGATGGGACAGAAAGAGGATTTGTAAATCTTGTGACATATCTGGGGTTTTGATGGATTTCAAGACTCTTTTGATTTTCAAGATTATAGAAAGGCATTATTAAAAGAAAATGTCGGCTATCAAAGAGTCCGAATTCTCGATATAGTTTTTAAGAGCAATAGGTACGAAGCTTTCGTAAAATCAAATTAAAAAAACACTACTGTAGGTTCTCTAGCGGAACTAAGTGTGTTTTAGTATCCCACCCCGTGCTCTATAATTGAGATGTGGCACTACTAAGGAATTGTAAAGAATTAGATCTTTTTTTATAGAAAATCACTGCTTTTATGATACAAAACAAGTCTATTAAAGATGTTATTTTTATAATAAATTCAATGTGGGTATCCCATTTTAGATGGTTGTCAATATAAACACCTTTGATTTGTTGAAAATATAAACAGGATGTTCATAAAATCAGATTTAATTGAGAATGTTTCCCTTTTCAACATAAACACCTTAATATTTCACATCTGTTGCTGACAAAATTGTGAATGTCTTCTCATCTTCTTGAATTTGCAAAGTATCGAAAGTTGCTAATTTGGTTTTATATGAGATAAGGGGCATGAATTGAGTTTATTTTTATAAATATAGTGTGAGCAACTGATTTCTAAACCATTTTTCAATTATAAGGAAATATCTTTCCACTTTAACTTTCAGTTGGTGATATTTTAGCAAGGTTGCTTATTAAAGATATGGGTAAATGGTATTTAATATGACTGAACCACTGAAATTTTGAATATTGAACGTACTGCCCAGTCAATTGTGATTAATGAGAAAAGCTAGAGGTTTAGAGATCTGGTAATCAATTTGCTTCAAAGTTTTGGCTTTTATATTGTCATAACCAGTGGCTTTCTTCCCTTTGAGATTTTGAAGTACGTGTATTATTTCGGGATCATTAGTGTGTCTAAGATAAAATTAGTTTGTTATAGGTTTCCTTGATGACTGGTAGTTTACATCTTTACAGGCAAGGTTTCTCCCATATTTAAGAAGATATTGTTGAATTCATTCGAAAAATCTGATGGGTTCGTTATAAGCTCTTCATTTTGATTTCCTATCATTGAAACGTTCATTATATTGGAAGACTTTGACTGCAGATTATCGATTGCTTTCTATATGCCTATTTTGTTTTCGGATATCGCTTGTATGTAATATTCTGTTTTTCTTATGTGAATTTTCAATTTCTTTTTTAACCCCCAACGCAACGCAAACTGATTTTGATTTAGTTTTTTTTCTTTAGAAGGTGACTTGATCGAAATTGTTCTATGATTAAAAAAAAATCTGTTCAGCCGTTTGAAGATCATCAGCTCTTTTCTAGTTGATGAAGGGATGTGAGCAACTTCCACAGGTCTGATCGATTCAAAATTTGGTATCCTGTTACTTCAATGATATTGCAAGAACATGGTAACGTACAGCAGAGGTATCGTATTTGGGCTTATTGGAATGGTCTCAATGATTAGGTTATAGCTAGATGGTGATCAGGGTCTGATGATGGAGCAGGAAAGAGAAATGAGGTTAAATTGGTGAGGGATTCTAAGCTACTTTCACTCGTTCAATCGATATGAAATTTTGGTATACGATGTAGTACTGTTTGTGGCGAATTAATGTATGAATGTGTAAAGCGAATGAAAGAATGAATGAGTGAATGGGATTGAGTGAATGAATAAACTTGATTTGATATGGTACGGTGCTGTGGTTTTGTGTAAATTGAAAGTGCTGCCTTCTAGAACAAACTGAGAGTATATTTCTCAACGAACAATCCCATAATTTTTCACAAATACAAAAGCTAAAAGGAACACAAGTTTTAGTCCTCGAATATTATGTATCTTATTGCAAGGAATAATGTTCATTCGTGAAGTTATAGTAATTGAGCATTTCCTCTTCAACACATCAACAGAATAATTACATGATAACTGAAAAAACTCCAAAGGTAAGTTTAAATCAAATTGTTCCGGCATAAAACGGCTCCAAGTGGCTAATCGATTGCTTAACAAAAAGAACAAAGATAATCTTCAAACAATAGAGGCGCTGATAAGACAAAATGTCCTTGACAACGTCAGGTTGTAACAGCAATATTTATTTATCTGCTGTCAAACACAATTGTCACCTAGAATTGAATATAATTTAAATAATAATGAGTGATTCTGAAACTGGTAGTTTACCTTCTGATTTTGAAGAAATTACGCGAAATATCTGGACTCCCTTTTGCCGGAAAAATCACGGAGTGTATATAAAATAGCGTTTAATCGGTACGAAGAATGGTGTTCTACTAAGAAAATCAAGAATATCACTCATGAAAAAGTATTGTTGGCTTACTTTGAATGCTTATCTAAGGAAAGAAAACCATCTTCTCTCTGGTCGTATTATTCGATGATAAACGTATTTTATTAACAAGAAAAAACGTCGATATTAGTAAGTACCTACAGCTGGTTGCATTACTAAAACGTAAATCAGAAGATTACAAAGCTAAAAAATCCAAAATTTTTACTAAACAAAATGTCACAAAGTTTTTAACAGAATCATCAGATGATACTACATATTTATTTAAAAAAGTTGCTATGATAATTGGACTGAGTGGAGCATGTAGAAGAGAGGAACTGACAAATATGCTTGTTTGAAATGTGACAGATGAAGGATCCGTTTTTAGAATTACTTTACCGAATACAAAAACAAAGGTAATGCGAGAATTTTTTGTAACATCGGGGAATATCCCAGGATTGAATATGGTAGAACTTGTCAGACAATATGTGAAAATACGACCTTGCAACACAAACCATCGACGTTTTTTTGTCACGTATAAAAATAAGAAATGCACGAAACAACCCGTTGGAATTCACACCTTTGGTAAAATGCCAAAAGTTATTGCCACTTTTTTTAATTTACCTCACCCTGAAGAATATACCGGACATTGTTTTCGGCGATCGTCTGCTTCATTTTTGTCCGATTCTGGAGCTGATCTGTGTACCGTGAAACGCCATGACGGATGCAAAAGCAATACTGTTGCTGAAGGTTACATCGAAAATTCAAAAGAGCAAAAGAAAAAAATATCAGAAGCAATTTTTTGTGCCAACAACCAAACAGGATTACAAGTTTACCAAAAAGCATCAACTACTGATGTAAAAACTCTAGAATCCATTGGAATTAATATTGCAAATTGTAGTAATTGCTCTTTTACCATTTATAATAAATAGTTTTGTACATAGTTATGCATTTTGAATAAACTTTTTTGTTCTCACCATCACATGTTTTTCATATAGAATTTCATTATGGTACTTGGTACCATAATGAATTCATTATGGGACTAAGTACCATAATGAGCTTCCTTATGTCATCAAAATTGAGTGACATAACGTTGTCATTATGACATGCCATCAGATAAATATTTTAATGATTCATTTTCTGTCCATGAAATCAAAAATAACAACTGGAAGAAGGAATGGTTGACAAATATTGATAAATGGAATTGATAATTCAGCAAAAAGATTCCCTTGACGAACAGTTTGCCTAGGTCAAGGTCGACACGAAACTCATTGAATACCTCATTTCGCGGGGTTTAATTTAGCAGTGCGATCGAGTATTGTATTGTCACAGTTGATTATTTATTGTGTTGTGTTTTCAAAGTGAAATAAACAAACAGTAATTATTCGAGTATTGTTTTAATACATAAAAACGAACCCAGTTTCGTAACAATACCTATGCAGCTGAGGCATCAATCATCACTAAATCTGTATCTGTGGGCACTCGCAAATGTATACCATACAAATATAAACCAGCGAGCATTTTGTGTTCCTTGTTCAGGGCACCCACTAAATTTAGTTGTTGATGATGCTGCTAACATTTATTTTGAGGTTTCGGGATTCTTTGATATCGTTCAAGAGTTATGTTTTTTTCGCGTCAACAAACGCTATAAAACCTTTGAGATATCAGGTTGGTCAAGTTTATGATGCTCTCTTTGAAGTAATGGAATCAAATCAATCAAATTTAGATTGCTTAAACAAAATTAAAACTTTGTTCACAAACTCCAGAAATGATGCGGGTGCAAAGTTATCCACAACCACAAAATACACTGAGAAAAATGTAACTCGGCTCTGTTTCTCGTTGAAATGCCAATATAGGCCTTATTGCATGGTAAAATTTTGTAGGTTGATAAATATACGAAATGGTATTTAGAATACTTTGTCATCCCGAGGGCGGGGGTGTAATCGGGGTGGAAATGGAAATTGACATTCAAACGGCACTGCAGAGTTTTTTCGTTGGCAGAATCGAAGGCAAGAGGTTGAAATACATAGCACCTGATATATGAAATCATTTCTCGCCCCTTTGGAGGGTAGGTTTTAGGGATGGAAATATTGAAAAACATCAAAATTCAGTTTAAACGACGGAGTAGAGTTTCCTAGTTTACAGAATATGATACAAATGTATATACAATCAAACACATTCAGGTAGGTGTCTAATATGAAAGCTTCCATTTGTCAAAATTCGTGACGGATTTTTCAACATTTCCACCCCTCAATACACACCCTCCGACAGGGCTACAAAATATTTCATATAATGTATGTATTTCGTCCTCCTGAATTCGATTCTGCAAACGAGAAAACTCTACAGTGCCGTTTAAATGTAAATAATTTTAATTTTTTCAACATTTCCCCCCGCCCCCGGGGTAACAAAGCATTCTAAATATCATTTCTTACATTTATCAACCTACAGAATTTTTTCATGCAATGGAATAACATTGTCATTTTAACAAGAAACAGAGCCGAGTTATATTTTTCTCAGTGTATTTTGTGGTTGTGGATAACTTCACACCCGCATCATTTCTTGAGTCCGTGAACAAAGTTTTAATTTTGTTTACGCAATATAAACAAGCTTTTAGTTTCATACTTCGATTCTGCATTAATTTATTGAAATAATGAATTTTAAATAATATGTTGTACCAAATCTCTATAGAGCATAAATAAAAAAAATTAGTTTGGAATTTTTGTTACTAGCGATTGAGCTTGGTGTGAGACACTAAATTTTTTGGAAGATGGGGATGCTTTAAAGAGAGCATCTATAAACTTGACCAATCTGATATCTTGACACGAAAAAAACAACACTTGAACGATAGAATCCCGAAACCTCAAAAGACACTTTAGCAGCAACATTAACAACTAAATGTAGTGGGTTCGCTGAACAACGACCAAAAAATGCTCGCGGGTATATATTTGTATGGTATACATTTGCGGGTGCCCGCAGATTTAGTGATGATTGATGTCTCAGCTGCATATAGGTATTGTTACGAAACTGGATTCGTTTTTATTTATTAAAATAATACTCGAATAATTACTTTTCATTTATTTCACTTTGAAAACACAACACAATAATACACCCATATAAAATTAGCGAAGCAACTTGTTCAAAAATAGATAAAACCTATGCCAATATTTGTCGAATAATTGTTTTGAATTTTTCGTGAATGTTTTTTTTTCGTGATTTTAATTTTTTATAGGGGGTGGTTGTGCTAACTTGATATAAAGTCAGCAACTGCCACTACAGTAAATTTATGAGTAAAAGTCGAATTTCAAAAATATTGTTATTAAAATGTGTCGTATAGTTGTCGAAATCCATTAAACCTAAGAAAAATGCACTAAAATATATTTTGAAGAATACAGGGTATTATGTAAGTACGTGGCCAAACTTGAAGGGGTTAAATCCGGTGACCTGGGAGGCCATGACTTTGGACCTGCGCGACCGATCCAGTTTTCTCCATTAGTTGCATCCAGAAATTGACGTGCTACTATGCTAAAGTGAGGTGGGGCCCCATCGTGCATGAACCACATTGCTCCTCTTACTGCCAGTGGGACATTTTCTAATAGTACAGGTAACACAAATTCCAAAAAATTACGATACTGTAACGTAAATAAACTTAACTTGGTTTAAGTAATTTATTTAACACTTAATCTACAACTTAATTTATATTACTACGCTACTGAATATAGCTCGATCGTATGGGCTCGTTCAGACTGTCCTACTCCACTTGAGGTTTGCCTATTTATCTCCGATACAGCATTCTCGATGTTCCGAATTCGGACGGTTGGCGACGGCATGTTCCAATTGTTTCCAATATTGACCGTTGTTTTCCGCGGAAGAGCGCACTGGATGGTTCTCGAATATCTCCGGGGATGATCTCATCGCTGTCGATGGCAACACGTGAGGCGACAGGTCCGGCCTAGGTTCGTTACAATACTCTTGACCATTTATTCTCGGGGGTTAAAGATGAGGTCCAATGAGATAATCACCCACAATACCAACCCACACATTCACGGAAAACTGTTGTTGATAATGATGTTCTATAACCGCATGGGGATTTTCTTCAGCCCAGATATGATTGTTATGAAAGTTCATAATTGAATTTCGGGAAAAACACGCTTCATCGGTAAACAATATACGGGATAGAAATGTCGGAGATGCTGTCTGTTGTTGCAAAAGCCCAGTAGAATAAACAACTCGCTTGGGAAAATTCGCAGGTAATAACGCTTAAACAGTACAGTGAGAAATGTTTAATTGTTGTGCAATTGCGTGTACTTATATCGGGGCTACGCTCAACTTCACGTAAAACTGATTCCTCCAGCTCCACTGTTCTTACCGTTTCAGGTCTCCCAATAAGAGCAGCCGACCTTTGGAAGGTGCCTGATTCGCACAGCCTTCTTACAAATGTTTGTCTATTTGGTGCAATGCGATGAGGATATCTTTCTTGATAAATGCGTCTAGCCGCTCTGGAATTGCCTTGGGCCATTCCATATACAAAATGCATATCGGCCATTTCTGAGTTTGTAAAGCGAACCATTTCCTAATATCAGTAACGAATTTTATGGCCCAAAACTCTTAAAAACACTCCAAATAATTATTATCAAACAATTACGTATGCACTGTTTCAAGTTATGTCAAAGTCAAATTTTTTTGAACAATTGTTTTTCCTTCCATGGCACTCTAACTTTACTTTTAAAACACTGCAGTAATAATTAACGTTCTTTGTTTCATCGAAAACAGTTAATCTAAAAATTCAAAAGGTGATTTTCGTGTAATTTTAATTGTTTAATCATAAATGAAAATATCGTTAATGCATATCCATGGACAACAATAAAAACATTTTTTAATAATTAATAAAAAAAATTTATTGCTTGCATTACTTTTGATAACAATTTCTAAGACTAGAATAGACTATTGATATGGAAAAAAATAACAAGTACACCTCAGCTTTTGATGGTTTGGTAGTACAATTTTTTTATTATGTTGTCCCAGGGACATGCAATAAAGTGATTATAGTAATAAAAAAGTTGTAGTTTTAGTAGCCTAATGCGAAAACAATACAAAAATTGCAAAAAACTCAGTGGCGCACATTTATTTGGTCAAAAATATTGGTTAAGGTGCCTTCCGGGACGCCACTGGACATGATGATTCCAATCTAGTTAAGGCTAAACTAGCCCCTTACTACTCCAAATAACACTGCCAAATTTCAAAAAAAATCGGTTAAAGGATTATTAAGATATTTAGGAAAAAACTATTTTTTTTTAAATGTTGACACCCTCTATCTTGAAAACAAAGCATTACCGGACCTTTGGTTATATATAACTTTTCGTCTTAGAATCACTCAAAGAATCACCCCTTTGAGTTTGGCCACGTACTTACATAACACCCTGTATATACGTGGATATTTCCTGGTGTCCGTGAAAATGTCGGAGTTCTTGGAACATCGCATTCATATAAGTATCTGATTTAAGCATTTTACATGGAAAGGCGAAAGTGTATGTATTATACCTATGTATAATTCTAAAATTCCAATTTTTTCAACAATTCTCATTCTATATCACTTGATTTTGAAATTACTGAAGCATAAAAAAGGGATGAGAACGATAAATTAATTGGAAATTCCCTTCTTTTGAATTACACCCTGTATCTCAATTGAATACTGTTCTTCCCATAGAGAAACTAAAAATAAAGAGAGTTGTCAAACCTGCAGTAAAAGTTGGCACCACGTTTAGACAGTGGCGACATATCTCGCAACTGGCCGAACTAAGTACAGTTGGTAAAACTCATTGAGATAAGGCGGGTTTTTCAAATGTGTTACTTTCATATGATTGATATGGTATATATTTTATAAGCGATCGATTTGCCATTCTTGTATTCCATATGAATGGTTGTATCATATGAAATACAGGAATGGCAAATCGATCACTAATAAAATATATATAGTAATCGATTCGTAGAATCTGTTAGTTCATTCGTGGTTAAAATAAAGTTTCAAAGTAAATCTTTATTTCATGATATCAAGAACAAAATTAAAGATCTTATAAAACAAGAATAATAAGTTGAACACTATAAAAACACATTTTATTGTATCTAGGACAGGGTACAACTACAGACGAAACAATAATAAAACTCCGAAATACAACAAAATTAAAAATATTCTTCAGTCTTCATCAAATCAACCAAAATAAAAACAAATTACATTTACAACAAACCTTCAATAATTTTGTTCATTTATTAGCACAAAGGAGAACGAGTAGGTATACTTAACAAAATCTCCAGTTTATGATAATCTTCAGTACTTCCTCAAATGGTGATAAGAAATGGAAACTGATGGACGGAAATAAGTATCAGTTTGTGAACAAATTTCTGCAACTGATGGATGGAAATAAGTATCAGTTTGTGAAAAGCAGCTTATATTTTACCTTGTGAAAGAATATTTCGAGGAATTTCCGCGTCAACTCGAATAACAAAACATTCCATTTTCGACGTTGGGTTCATAATTCAAGTCCATAGTATAATTTCTATAATTAATTTTTCGATGACAATTTACAGTAGAATTATTCTGAAATTATTACGTGGTTTGTCATTTTCTGACAATTGTCGAAATTGGAAAATTATCATGTCAGTCGTCTGTTTATTGCGGGCAGCGCCTCCATGCGCGACTGGCCGTACCAAAAACTTGGTGGTCAAGATCGCCAATGTTTCAAACAGTCTCTTTATTTTTAATTTGTCTATGGTTCTTCCAGTGTATGAATTATTAATAGGTTATACTTGATTGATTTTTACTTTTAATCTTACTCTTCAGTCATTTGGTGCTCAAAACCTGGAAAGTTTTGAGGGGGTTTTGAAAATTTTATAGAATTTTCACTTTGCCACCTCGTATCTTGGCCGCTCGCACCGCCATATTGGAAAAATGGCGCCCAAAACAGTTTTCGGATAATATTTAATTTCCGACTCATTATTTATTATTGATGTGATCGAATGAAAAACGACCACTGAATATCTAAAAATAAGTCAAACATCAGCTCTATGGGCGAACATGTTGAAACGAAATTGAATAATTCGTCAATCATCAAATATACATGCCGCTGAAAACGTCCCAAGATAATCATTGGCGTGTTTGCAGCGCCTATAGAGGCTCGAAATCTCTCAAACATTTCTCAATGTGCTAAATTTGGTATGTTTTATCGTAAAAGTAATAAATCGAATAATAGTTCTTACTCGAATCAGTAAACTGGTGATTCCGTCACACGCCGTACTTGTTGAAAACAATCTAGAAACCATTCTATTTATTTGATGCAAACGATTAAGTATAAACGTCGAGAAAACATCAACCGCTTAGCAAGAAAACTTTTTAACAAAAAATTAAACCGACGAAATACGGAACTGAAAAGTAAAAAATAAAATAAACCTTCTTAGTCTCAGTAACTAAGCTCCTAAACTAATGTAAGTAACTAATTTTGAGTCGGGGCCAAACAAACAAGCAAATGAATTAGGTAAGGCGTAAAATGATGGCATCGAGTTGCGCGGTGTCGTTCTGATAATTTTTTTGAAGTAATTTAATGATGTTCGTTGATTGTTTGTTTGGCGCCGACTCAAAATTAGTTACTTACATTAGTTTAGGAGCTTAGTTACTGAGACTAAGAAGGTTTATTTTGTTTTTTACTTTTCAGTTCCGTATTTCGTCGGTTTAATTTTGTTAAAAGTTTTATTTTCAATTTTGTATGGCTAAAATATACTAATTACTACCTACTTGTTTTTTGATTACTTCCAAAATACTTACTTACCCACCTTACTTCAACTATTACCAGTTAATAATATGATTATCTACTTTTACTATTTGTTGTAATATAAATTATTTTTGTTGTTCTGGTTAGTTTATTTCATTACTTTGTATATCATTCCATCCTCTCATAGAATATAATGGTTTTGACGGATGTGGAACAGAAATAATGTCAGTAGCGATCTGTCATTGTCAACTACGTATGTGTGTGCCATTGTTAAAAAGTTTTTATTTTTCAATTTTTTATGGCTAAAATATACTAATTACTACCTACTTGTTTTTTGATTACTTCCAAAATACTTACTTACCCACCTTACTTCAACTATTTCCAGTTAAATAATATGATTATCTACTTTTACTATTTGTTGTAATATAAATTATTTTAGTTGTTCTGGTTAGTTTATTTCATTACTTTGTATATCATTCCATCCTCTCATAGAATATAATGGTTTTGACGGATGTGGAACAGAAATAATGTCAGTAGCGATCTGTCATTGTCAACTACGTATGTGTGTGCCATTGTTAAAAAGTTTTTATTTTTCAATTTTTTATGGCTAAAATATACTAATTACTACCTACTTGTTTTTTGATTACTTCCAAAATAATTACTTACCCACCTTACTTCAACTATTACCAGTTAAATAATATGATTATCTACTTTTACTATTTGTTGTAATATAAATTATTTTTGTTGTTCTGGTTAGTTTAATTCATTACTTTGTATATCATTCCATCCTCTTATAGAATATAATGGTTTTGACGGATGTGGAACAGAAATAATGTCAGTAGCGATCTGTCATTGTCAACTACGTATGTGTGTGCCAATGTTCATAAGTGAAAAATCAATTATCCCCTATTTTTCTACTCGTAAGGGTATTAATCAAAAAAGGTATACCCTATCTATTAAAAAAAGAATCATCCAAATCGAAGAACCCAGTACAAAGTTATGCCTGATGAATCGGTTAACGGACCAGAATTCAGAGGGTGAGTGATCAATATCCTTCATTTGCACCCTTAGGGGTGGATTTCATCTTTTAAATTCAAATGGGACCACCTTCGAAGTACACCCTATCCACTGAAAAAAGAATTATGATCGGACGCCTCAGTAAAAAGTTATGCGTGATCATACATAAAAAAAATGATGGAAAAAAAATATATACGGGTCGACTAGAGAACCTCCTCCTTTTTGGTTTCGTCGGTTAAAAAGGGGACACGATAGATCTCATAGTTTTGACCCCTCTTCCCCCATTTTTATTTATTTAGCGTATGGGGTTACAGTGCAATGTACATGATAGAAAGAATATAAAATACACAATACGTAAAAACAGAGAAACTTTTAATATAAAAGGACAAACATAATTATTATGACAAACTATATATCTACATCCAAATTGCGTAGCCATTCAATTGCCTCTGCCTCTGTAAGAGCACATAAGATTTCTTGGACTACCCCATCCCTTCATACGTAAGATTTTAGAAAAGGATCAATTGTACTAAAACTCATAATTTGACGTGAATATAAGCTCCAAAAAGTGTAAAAATAGACACATTAAAGATTTTGTAAACTTAATAAACAATAAAAATATGTATAAATGAATTGTACATTGTTTTCCCCAACGCTTAGCTCTCAAATATGCATCACTCTATGTTAGAAATCGCACATTTCGACTTATAAAATATTACGTAAGAATGGCTTTTACCAGGTCACTTCCGGTTTCACCGGAAATGGCTCCGGTTTTGGATTTTTAAATGGAACACCCTGTATATTGTAATATTTTTTTATTTCTGAGACAATTCTGGATCAAAATGTGACATTTTAAAAAGTTAATACGCCTACTTAATTTTTTAGGCCTTGATCGGAAGTAAACTAATCAGGTGATGTCAGAAAATGACAATCGGAAAATACTGGATAATAATTTATTTACTTTCATTGTAGTAAACTTTCAAAGTGCATTCCTCCTTGTTCAGGACACATTTCAGCTCGTTCAATTGTATCTCTCATACTTCTCTTATACTTCCAAATGCCCGTAGAATTCATTCTTCTAATATTTCAAGAGTGGCTGGGGCTGTTGCATAGTAAACCTTTTCTTTAACATATCCCCAAATAAAGAAATCGAGCACAGTGAGATCCGGTACAAGTCGCAAAGTAGAGTCAGCAGTAGCTACTAGAAAACGTAAGGCTACAGAAGAGCCCCTGAGTATCCTGGTATACAAGAAAGAAAAAGCCGGTATAGACCTCTCTGATCAAATTTTCCTATGCTACAACCATAAGGAAAGGTGTCAAGCAGTTTTTAATACAAACACGCTACTGATAAGAAGGTTCAAATACGAAAATTTTGTGAAGACTTGGCTGCAAATTTGGCAAAATCACCAGAACGATCAGCTCGTGAAAAGCAGAAAGTGTCTGCAAATAGCTGTCATTACTTGACTGATAGAGTTGGGGAGAACGGAAGGAAAATTAGAAGAAAATGCAGCAGTTGGTACTCAAGTCTACAATCATCGGCTGGGCGTGAGGCAGCGAGAAAAGGTGCTGGAATGGTATATATTTACTGTGAAAAATGTCCCAAATAACCACATATTTGTTTAGAATGTTTTAATAAGAAGCACTTGTTGTATACATTTATTATTAAACTTAATCAGGGAATAAACGTTAATCATTAAATTAAAATGCGTAGTTTTACATTTTTCCCCAATCCAGATATACCTAAACGTTACATATAGGTCACGCTTTCTGATTCGTATTTAAATTACATTGCACTGTCATTTATGAATAAATGACATGGCCTAACACATAACGTTGTCTGTCATTCAAATATGAATGACGCGCCAACAACGGAAATCATTGAATGAGACGGCATTCCATCTGTTAAATCTTAACTATTTTCATAGCTATTAAAAATTCACATTCACAAATTTTCAGGACAATCTCTATGGGTTAGAAATCTGTATGGGGATATAAATCTGTATGGGACTGGGAGAAATTATTTTATACTTTTTAGTCCGTTTTTAAAACGTGGTATATTAAAATAAAATTGTCAATTTTGAACACTTTTAAATGTAAAAATGGCTATTTTTAAAAAAAAAAAAAATGGCGGAAACAAACCCATCATTCTCATATGTCCTTCACTTCCAAAACAATAAAAAGGTTAATAAAAAGGTATTTCATTTTTATATTAAAAAACCAAAGTACTGGAAAAAAATCATGTATACAACTCAATATAAAGCCTCTTTTGTGCATGCGCGAGAAATGAAACCTCGCAAGTCGCTTTATATTCTTGTTGTATAAATAACTATTTATTTGATATATATATATATATATATATTAATGTTCTTTTCAATTTGGAAACTATTGGAGACATTAAAAATGATGCTGATGATACTCTCATAACCTACCAGGCAGAAACATGGAAGTTTCTCAAAATATCTGTTGAAAAGATTTCCAATCAATAAAAAATTGGTTTGAGGCTAATTTATTAACAATAAACTTTGAAAAACAAAATATATCCCGTTGATTTTTCAGATATGTTCAATTTCAAATTTAGGGCCAATTAAAGTCGATAATGTAAACGAAATTCTACAAACAAATAATATTAAATATCTAGGTATAGTAATTGACAAAAATCTCAAATGAATTTCCAAATAATCATATAACAAAAAATTGAGGAGCTTGTTATCAAATTCAAGTTTCTCATACAATTTCTAAAAATACCTAATTGGAAATGCTTTATTATTCACTCATTCAAACACAACTGGACTATGGAATTCTTGGATGGGGGAGTGTGAATGATAATTAATTAAGACCATTAGAGATTCTCCAGAAATTGTTTCTCAAAATTATCAACAAAAAAGATATATAATATATTCATTTGAGCTTTTATTCAAAGAAAGCCAAAAGATGGACATCAGACAATTATACTGAATAAAATTAATCTACCTTTTATAAAAAAAAAAAAAATTTAAAGAGTAAATAAATCAATTGGCCAAAACAATAACATAATTATTTCTCCTTACGTTTATGATATAGCACCCGAAAAAATAAAGACTATCACATCGATTTTCTCACATAAGAAAAATCTGAAGATTCAACTTTTCATGAAATACTGAAAATATAAAATCCTATGTTTCAATACTAACTGGTAGAAATACCACAAAAACGTTCAAAATATAATTAAATTAAAAACAAATCTAATGAATATCCCACAAGTTTACTTCGTGGGATTGTTTTATAGTTTGTTTCCATGTAATAAATTTATTAAATGTAATAACTTTCTATGAATTGGAAATAAACTTATGATTATTTAAATAATGATTTCTCTCTCTGGCCAAGTACATAATTTCCGTCCTTTTTGCCCCAGAAGCGTTTCGTTTAAAACATTTTAAAACTTCACATGAAAATGTTGCATTCAAATTCGACATTGAAATTTTATTCTCAACCAAGGTTGGAAAAAATCACGGTTTTTCAATTGATCCAAAAAATCATGATTTTTTTAAATAAATCCAAAAAAATCCCGACTTGTTCGATTTTTTTAAAAACCTATAGTTTGCGAGTGCTATAGACTGAGCCTAACGTAGATACTAAATCCTGTAGTAAACCAGCGATTGACCGAAAAGTTTCAACTCAAATCGAAATCAAAACCGTTCAAACCTGTAATGTTCGCAGAGAAAGTAATGTCACACCACTTAGTGGTGGATGGCACAAAAAAATGTGTTTGAGAAAGAGGAACAGTAAAAAATGTATCTAATATTGAGGCAACTATTTGGGGCGATAGCCTCTTCAGTTTCGGTTGTACGAGTATTTTCCACATTTGGAATTGTGCACACCAAGTTACGCAACCGACTGGGAACACAAAAAGCAGAAAAATTTGTTTTTTTGTTCAAATATTACAATAATGACATTGATATCGATACTGCAGAGTGACATATGATTTATTTAGATACTGTTAGACCTTAATTTTTAAGTTTGATAATCCGAAGTTAGAAATAAAGACACATGATTAAATCACTGATTTTTACTGAAAAAAATCATTCGATTTGAATGGTGATTTAGATCATGATTTAAATCAAAATGATTAAATCATGTCAACCCTGTTCTCAACGCTCCCAAAGAAGTTTCACTTCAAAATATAAAGAACAATTTTTCTTCGACGAATAATCACAAAATTTCTCCGTCATCTTGAATTTGTAAAGTTTGACAAACAATTCATAATCTCCGACCCCGAAAACCCCCACATACCAATTTTAATAAATCGGACCATAATCACAAAACTCCTCTGCCATTTTGGAGCCGCCATCTTGACTTTATAAATTTTGACAACAAATTCATAATCTCGACCCGAACCTCCACATACCAATTTTGAATCAATCTACCAAAACAAAACTCGTCCAAATACTTGGAGCCTATTTTTTTTTCTCTTAACAAAAGTTCATAATGCATTATGAACACCTGCCAAATTTCAGCTCAATCGGATGTCGGCAAGTGCTCCAAAAATGGATTGCAAATTTTGAACCGGAAAGAATGACATACGAACGAAGCAAGTTAAAAAAAGCTTGGACGCGTCGACTCCTCCTCCTTTTTTCGTCGGTTGAAAACTTATTTTGTTAGAGAGATATTGGGGTCTTCAAGAATGTATAAACTACAAAATTGAAATCTACTGAAAATATTTTTCAATAGGTTTTGATTCAGTGAGATGAATTATAACGTCCACGCACGATATGATACTAAAACCGAAAATTACATTGTCTAGACAATCGGTCCCCTCCCGAGTGGCGCCCTGGGACACGCCACTGACCGCGATGAAAAGGAGGAGCAATGTCTCAGTGCCTCATCCGACCTTGTTCAATATTGATTTTGCCCGAAAGCCAAATATGAAGGGCTGAAAAAAGGAGTGAGTTGTTGTTCTCTTTTCAGTGTTATTTCACCCCTAATATTCCTCGAAAAAGTTTAACCTGTCCGTTTTCAGTTTCGAGTTTTCCCGTTGTTAAATTTTTGTTATGATGGACGTTGTTAGTTTTCCTCGAGATAAAAAATGTGAGTACAATGAAATAGTTAATATGTTTTTGGTGTCGAGACTTGGCGATTTTTTTTTTATTTCTACGTTCACAAAAAATTATATCCAAACATTGTTTATATAAAAAAAATCCTCAAAAAAAAGCCCATCTCCGTGTGAATCCACTCACGCAATATTCGATTTTTTCAATTTTATTAATTCAAATAAACTAGTTTTATAGTGACTCCATATAATAAAAAGTGTAAATAATGAAAATATTTCCCATTTGAATGTGAATGAATGCCAGGACATGAAGAAAACAATGATATTTTAAAACACCCACACGTTGAGTTTCGGTAGATTAGGTGGTTGAGATGGATTATCAGTTTCGATTCTATCTAACCGGCCAGGAAATAATAATCAATAATTGGTAAAAGACGAAAATTAAGAATCTCCAAAAATGATATATAATCCTCCCATAGGCGGAATTTAGTGATTTGACTTGAAACGACCATATGGTTGTAAAAAAGCACCGAAACTCAATGAAAAATATAACCCAATAACCAAAGAATGAAAGTATCTTGTTTCGACTATTTTTTAGCAGCATGCCTGGTTTTACAAGAAATATCAAAGATGTTTCTTGATATTGGTAAACTGGGGAACATGATTTTTTCTCCGAATATCATTAACCCTGCCCTAGTATCATAGGAAATGGGTTTAGTTAAAAAATTCCTGGATTTCTGAAATTTTGTAGTTAAGACCATTCCGATAAAAAAATCATCTGTATTCGCCTATATGATCTACAGGGCCGGATTAAGAGGGGGGCAACCGGGGCTGCAGCCCTGGGGCCTCCACAAGATAGGAGCCCCTACAATCGAAATGTTTAGGTAAAATTAACGAATACCGAATGATATGCAAAATAGGAACCGGAATAACGCATGTTTTCTAAATATTCTATCAATGATTAACTGAGTTTAGTAACAAACTTGAAATCGATTTTTTAAATTTTTTCATATTTGAAAATGCCATTTTTTAATACAGTTCAAAACGTACCCTAGTTTTATCAAATAATCACATTGAAAGTGAGGTTAATCAACTATAATTTCATCTGTCTTCGTTTATGTGTTATGCTAATATTTATATTATCATAGTATTTTCAATAGTTACTGAAACATCACATTGAAAGTGAGGTTCAATTTATGTTTGGGTTCTAAGAAATAGTATTGTCTATCAATATCCCTGAAATAACAAAAATTGGTGCTAGTGTTTGGGGGAAGTTATTCCAATGAAGGTCAAATCGAGTTTGAATTGAGGAGCAACTTTAAATTTGAAAATTTCGACAAAATTTTGGGATTTGAGAAATTATTTTGACAACATATAATTTTTGAGGACTGAACTGAAAAAATAAAATGATATGCGTGTTTCCTATTATACAGTGTGTCTCACTTGTCATGGAAACACCCCCGTATCTTCCGTAATTATTGGAGTAGAATTCTGTTCTTTTCACGATTGGTAGATATACTGGGGGTTAGTCTAAATTTCCTCATGGGGTTGACCTGAGTGACATACACTGCGCGCCAGGACCGATGTATATACCGAGTTTTGCGAAAAATAATATTAGGGGGCAAGATTGGCTCAAAGTTCTTACGGATTCATCAGGACATCAACTTTAGTACCAATCCATATTTTCGCTGAAAAATCCGAATTTGTCTCACTTCCCATATAAACGCCCATTATCGGAGAAGAAATCTGTAATTTTCACGATCGTTAGATATACCGAGGATCAGTCTAAGCCTCTTCTGGGGTTGATCTGAGTGACATACACTGCGCGCCAGGGGGTAATGAAATATATTGATTTTTGCAAAAAATAATATAAGAGGACAAGATATGCTCAAAATTCTGACGGACTCCTGATCAGGAGGAAAATCCGAATTTGTCTCATTTTCCATGGAAATGCCCCCGTATCTTCCGTAATTATTTGAGTAGAATTCTGTAATTTTCACGATTGTTAGATATACCGAATTTTCACGATTGTTAGATAAATCTCTTCTGGGGTTAATCTGAGTGACATATAGTCTACTCGACAAGTTGAAATTGGTCTAAAATAGAGACACTGCTCTTAAAATTATGTGTGATAGCTCATTGGATCCAGAATAACGCCTAGAAAAATGTACCAAAAGCGTGTATTAGCACATAGAAAATTGCAAAAGTTATAAACAATTGAAGATGAAAAAAAAAATGGCATTTCATTTTTTGCCAATATTTCATGAACTATTGATATTTAAGAAATTTCAAAAAAAGATTCTGAAAGAGGAGGAAATTTCCAATAAAAAACTCCTGGAACTCTATCTCCATTATTTATAATTTTAATTTAACGCTGAAAATGGGCCCGAACGACATTTTTAGGTTGCGCGCGCGGGTCAAAAGCGAGTACGACACATTAATTAATTATTTAAGGTATTAAATATGTTTTTTTAAATTTAAAAAATTCCCTTAAATTTTACTTACGTTAATTTTTCAACAAGTTAAACGATTGTTAACTAACAAAATTTTCTCGAACTTCTGTTTTAATTGCAAATAAAAAAAAATGTTTAAATAATTGTCGTAAAAATTTTTCGCTTCGTAGAGCCTTTCTTATATACATAAATACAAGATATAATTGATTTGCAAAAAAAAATTTGCAAAAAAAAATTCCCGCCATTTGTTGATAAATTTTTTAAAACAAATTGATTATTTCAATATTTTTGAAATTTTTTTTTCACAACTTCATTATATTACAAATATTATGATTTTTAAAAAACAAATTTTTTCTTAATAACAATTTTTAATTGTTTATAATAGTTTTTTTTTATATTTCTATTGTTTAAATAATTAGTTAAGAAATTATTTTTCTTTTAAAAATCATAATTGACAGTCCTCTATGAAGTAACAAAAAAAGATTTTTTTTTATCAACAATTCCATTATTCACAATAACTAACCTATATATTAACAACAGTGAATAGATAAATAACAACCATTCAATTTTTTATTGTACTTTGGGAATTAGAATTGGGAAAAATTGGGAATTTTTTTTTTCTATACCCTGTTGTATATGGTTGGTTTTTTTAAATTTCAGAAGTTTCAGAAAAAAAATCTAACAAAGTTAAAAATTTGTTTATAACAAATTGTTCAACAAATGGTGGGAAAATTTTTTTTTGCAAATCAATTTATATCTTGTATTGTTAAAAAAACGATAATATATGATTAAGAAAAAAAATTTTTTTTTCAACATCATTACTTTGATTTTTTAGTTTTTGTTCAAGTACAAAAATTATTAAAAAATTAACTTTTATGGCGTGATCTTGTTAAGTATGTATATAAGAAAGGCTCTACGAAGCGAAAATTTTTTACGACAATTATTTAAACATTTTTTTTCATTTACAATTAAAACAGAAGTTCGAGAAAATTTTGTTAGTTAACAATCGTTTAACTTGTTGAAAAATAAAGTTTTAGTAAAATTTCCAACGGGAATAAATTATTTATAGTGTTCCGAATACACCATAATTTTTTCAAATTTAAAAAAAATATTTAATACCTTAAATAAATTAATTAATGTGTCGTACTTCGCTTTGACGCGCGCAACCTAAAATGTCGTTCGAGACCATTTCAGCGTTAAATTAAAATTATATAATGGAGATAGAGTTCCAGGAGTTTTATTGAAATTTCCTCCTTTCAGAATCTTTGAAATTTCTTAAATATTAATAGTTTATGAAATATTGGTAAAAACGAAATGCCATTTTTCATCTTCAATTGTTTATAACTTTGCAATTTTTTATGTGCTAATACACGCTTTCGGCACATTTTTCTAGGCGTTATTCTGGATCCAATGAGCTATCACACATAATTTTAAGAGCAGTATCTCTATTTTAGATCATTTTCAACTTGTCGAGTAGACTAATACACTGCGCGGCAGGAGCGATGGATATATTGATTTTTGCCAAAAATAATATAAGGGGGGCAAGATATGCTCAAAATTCTTACGGATTCGTGATCAGGACATCAATTTCAGTACCATTCCATATTTTCGCTGAAAAATCAGTTCTCAAAAATCCGAGTTTGTCCCACTTCTCACGGAAACGCCCCCGTATCTTCCGTAATGATTGAGTAGAATTCTGAAATTTCCACGATCATTAGGTAAACCCGAGATGATGCTGAATATTTTCTGGAATTGACCTGAGTGATTACAATGCGCGCCAGGGGCGATTGAAATGTTGATTTTTGCGAAAAATAATATACGGAGGCGTGATAAGAGGAATTTTACTGATTCGTGATTAGGACATCAAATTTATAACCATGGGCATCTTTGCTAAGAATATTTCAGATCAGAAAAATTCGAATTTCCCACTTCTCAGGAAACACCTCATATCTATGGTAATTGGTGGAGTAGAGCTCTGAAATTTCCACGATAGGTAGATATTTAGGGGATGAGTCTCAATAATATCTGGAGAATATTTTTCAACGAAAATATGGATTGGTACTAAAGTTGATGTCTTGATCACGAATCCGTAAGAATTTTGAGCTTATCTTGCCCCCTAATATTATTTTTCGCAAAAATCGGTATATCCATCGCTCCTGGCGCGCAGTGTATGTCACTCAGGTCAACCCCATGAGAAAATTTAGACTAACATCCACCGATCGTGAAAATTACCGAATACTTCTCAAATAATGAAAAATATCACCATTTTTTTATTTTTACCTTGCAATAAACTCTATTAAAAATTAAAAAATATGGTAAAAATATTTTTTTGATACGTCTTATAGTTTTCGAGATATTTAATTGTTTAGCAGGCGTGCGACGACGCGGAGTCATCGGCCACTGTGACGTCACTTTACAACGGTCGGTCAGTGCGTGCTCTGCTTCCTAGCTGTGTGTATGAAGTTTGCGTCGAAAATTAATAAAAATGTCAAATCCAGAAACTAGAAAATCGTGTATTGTGCCAAAGTGTTTAAATAAAACGACTAATGCACCCGAAAAGTTGTTTTTTATTGTTGCTTTCGAACCTAAAAGTCGAAAGAAATGGATGCAAATCATGATGTTCTGGGGTGATTCGGCATTTCACTGTACAAATATCTCTTTTAACTTTTACATATCTAATAGCGTCGTCGTCGAAGCTGTTTCTAGCCGATCTAAAATAAAATAAACATAAGTTGATCTAATATATAAAAAATAAAATACGGTAAATATAAAGTTACTCTACACATCTACTCTGAATATTGGGAAAAACCTTTTCTTACGTGTTTTTGCCTCCTGAACACGAATCCGGAAGAAGAATGCGGCGGTCTCTTACCGTTCCCAAGTTAGAAAACTTAAAAAAAATACCTCATTTTCAAGCACCGTTTTCTTGCAAAAAATCACTCAAAATGCCCCTTTTTTTACCAGCATTAACAATACACCCCAAATCACTTATTTTCGGCAAAACTTTGCACAAAATATTGTCGTTTTTATCGAAAAAATCCTCCTTCTTACACAGTTCCAAATGAAGAAATGTCATACTTTGACAGATGGAATTTAGTAACTTTGCCTTATTTTTCATGTTGGTGATAAATGAATCACCGCCAACTTTTCGAATTCAAATGTGAGCAATAGTTTCCCCTTCATTTATGTGTGCAATTGTTGTGGGCGGTGATTCATTTATTACCAACATGAAAATTAAGGCAAAGTTACTAAATGTCTTCTGTCAAAGGAACGAAAATCGTTTATTTGGAACTGTGTAATTTTTTCGATAAAAACGACGATATTTTGTGCAAAGTTGTGCCGAAAATAAGTGATTTAGGGTGTATTGTTTATGCTGTTAAGAAGAAGGAGGCATTTTGAGTGATTTTTGTGCGAGAAAACGTTGCTTGAAAATGAGGTTAATATTTTTTTTAATTTCTCCAACTCGGGAACGGTATGAGACTGCCGCATTTTTCTTCCGGATTCGTGTTCAGAGGCAAAACACGTAAATTTTTTTCTCTATATTCGGAGTGCATGTGTAGAGTAACTTTATATTTACCTAAAATACATAAAATGCACTTATCCACGATCACATTAAAGAGGAAATTAATATGAGAGGTTTTTCATCTTAGCTTAATGATATTTAATAGGTGTAGTCGCGTGCATCCTAATAATAACCTACTTTTGAAAAATATATTTCATGGGTTCAAATTTTAAAAAGTTTTGTACCTCTGGTACATAATGTTCAGGTTAGGTTTACTATGTTAATTTTTTGTTACATTACATATTAAAAAAATACAAAATGTAAGTCATGAAACTATGTAGGCATTCTTCCTTCTCAGGAACTTAATGTCAAGTAGGATGTTCATAGTATCAATATGACGTATGACGTACATTTATAAAATACTAGTAATGAGAAATATTTACTTATAGGGATCAAAAGATTTATGATAAAAAGTAAAATGTTATTAAGTAATACTTACTTTTGCATTTTTACTCCTCGCATCTCGGCGGCCAAGAAATCGGAGTTATTTGAAAAATAGTGGGCAACCATTAACCCGTCTATTTCAGGCAAGATATCAGATTGTCCTTTTTCAAAACCGTCATCCATATCTAATATTATACTTATAACACTATTGTAACACTGATTCACATAAAAACTTAAGTTAAAATCGTTATTGTGGTCGAACATCCGATAGCAAAGCATGATTGAGTGTACGGTGAGAACGTTGTGTTGTGGAATGACGTCACGCGAGCATGGCGCGCTCACCCGAAATATTTGAATAGAACGGAAACTAAAATTGTCGTAACTTCAACACTACTCGCTTGATTGAAATGAAACAAAAACATGTGTATTTCTAAACATTTAGGCTACACGGTCATGAAGGTTCAAGTCATTCAACAGACCCAGTGACATTCTTCATTACGGAAGATATGGGGGTGTTTCCATGAGGAGAGACACGCTGTATATAAAAAAATCTGACAACAAAAGAGCAGTTCTCCCACTTTTCCACTCATTTTTCGCTTAAAACATTCCAAAGCGCGTTTCGTATTCTTGTCAAAATTAATGGTTAATATAAATCTTCGATCCGATAAATCATGTGTATATGCGGGAAACAATCGCAAGGTAAATCATCACACTATTAAACACCAAAGAAATGAATTCATCCACATCGAAAAATAGAAAAATATTATATCGTATCGAAATTAGCTGATTAAAAACAAGAACAATTGAATTGAATTTCAACATTTGTTAAAAATTAAATGATTAATTTTCTGTTGTATTCTTCGAACGTCACAAGCGATCTAGGTACACAATGAAATTAAATAATAATAAGCAAAAGAATAATATATTAAAGTATAAGTGGATAAAAAGGGCTTTAAAACACGCGCGATTTTTCGAGCACGATGGCGCAGCCGGAGTGCTCGAAATAGAGCAAGTGTTTTTAAGACCAGTTATCCACGAATACTTTACGCTTTTTTTTTATTGGTGCACTTTGAAATCATATATACTGGTATTATTACTACAAAAAATAGAAATAAGAACTAATAATGCAAAATGGTTGAATTCGTGATGTGAAATCAGTATACCTTTCGTTGTCATGGAAATGAGAAAAACAGATATTCATTTGCAATTTGTTATCAAAGATCAATATTTGTTGTCACCAGAGCTCAAAAATGAATTATTCTAATATCGATTTTTTGAATAGTGAGGCAGAATCGCTGTTAATACCGCGAAAATCCCCGTGATAATATAAAAAAGAATATGAAAAGCTCATCAAATGGATGGAGGAGCAAGAGGTATCACATATAAATGAACGAGTTGTTAGTAATATTTTATTTGACGTTACAAGGTACTCCTGTCAGATCAATAATCAAAAATTTGTCATTTAGACTTCACCATGGTAACTTTAAAAAACGCGCGTTTTTTAAAGTTCGATTTAAACACGCTGAGGCGTGCTTTAAATGGGAAAAATGGGGCACCAATAAAAAAGAATAATATTTCAATTTATGAACACGATTGCAACAAATTATTTATAAGAGCCCTGTGCGTATTCCATAATAAAACAAAAATTGTTTAACTTGTTTGAAAAATAATTAGGGGCCTCCTTTGTTGCCCCAGGGCACCCACACCTTTTAATGCGGCCTTGATGATCTAGTTCATAGAATGTGCTCGAAAAAATTATTGCCGAAAAATACTTATAGATCAATATTTACGGATATATAGCGGGCTAAAAAATGTGTTTCATATTTTTTGTCACTAATATCGATAAGAAATATCAGTTGATGAATATGTTCATGAAAATAGGGAGTTGAACATCAGATGGCACTTATAACTATGGTTTGTTAGTCAGTAATTTTTGTTATACAAGCTCATGATCACCAGAAGAGACAGTTTCTTAATGTTTGGGGAGGAATTATTGGAAATCACATTGTACCATACTTTTTCGAAGGGTGAAAGATATTTACATTTTCTTCGCGAACGTCTTCCCAGAATGTTATGAAAAGTGGATTTGAACACCAGAAGGACCATGTGATTGCAACACGATGGTGCTGCAGTGCATAACCATAGGATAGTGCGATAATTTTTAGATCAATCCTATCCTAATCGTTGGATAGGCAGTGGAGGTACTATTCCTTGGCCGGCGAACGATCCCCAGACCTTACTCCTATAGATTTCTTTCTTTGGGGGTACGTGAGGGAAAGGGTTTTCAGAGATCGTCCAATAACTGCAGATGTTATGAAAAACAGGTCCACGGAAGCCTTCCGTTAAACTGATGGAGCAACGCTTGCTAGAGTTCGGGGCTCATTTACTAGAAGATTAGCTAGCAGCTTGTGTGGAACATGATGGTTGTTGTAGAATATTGTGTAACTGGCAACCCTGGAAAAAATAGCGCGCGAGAATTGTAAAAAAAAGAGGAAGACCCTAACCTAACCGAGAGAGACATCGGGGGTTCCCGGGTTATGTGTGTCTGAACCACAACAAAAGATTATATCTTCTGCATTGATCAAAATTATAACATTATAACTATTATAAGTACAAAAGTGGCAGTGTGCATTATTTACTTATTAACAGAACAAAGAATGAGCTAGTTGGCGCCCAACAAAACAAAAATCAAACGAACAATTCCACGTAAAACGTGTACATGGTGACCTATAGTTAGAGAGCCGCGGATTCTGAGACGCGATGACCCACATACGTCTTCCGTTTGCTGAGGTAAAAGTCCATCCCTCGAAAACCCCAAATTCCAAATATTTTTGAAATCGGGCAGGGCCCACTCCAATACGAGAGGAAAAATGTCTATAGACTTTTTCGACGATTTCCTTTTTTTGAAAATGTTGGGCCTCAAAATCGATCATCGCATCCTATATATTCCGAGTGGAAGAGTTTTTTTAGTAGGGCCCGGCCTCAGGGTTGACCAAATAAACAAATTGAAAAACTCGCGGGAGCGGCTAAGTTGAAAAATCGAAAACTGCACTTGGGTTCAATCTTAAGCTTCCAAAGTTTGCATGGAGCTTCTTCAGGGGCCAGAAAATCTAATTGCCAAAGGGAAGACTTTTTGGCCAACTTTTCACCCCTTTAAATTTCCTCTGTTTATTCCTGGTAATATTTTTAGTTTGAAAATTTTTCTCATCGATAATTTAGGGTATAAAGTTCAATAAACCTACCTCAACTAGTAGTTAATGATTACAGGAATATATTTCAAACCCTATATAAAGGCTGTTCGCCCCCGCCGGCTTATTATTTATTTATTTTTTGGCAAGAATTGTTTATAACTTTATTTATTTAAGAGTGGTTTCGGATCCCACTATAAAAGGTAAGGTCCCCGTCATCTTAACTCGTACAAGTTTTCATTAGCAACAACTAAGAAAGCGGTAAAAAAAAACAATTTATAAACCGTTAACAAGCCTAACGCCAAAGAATTCCTTTGGTGGCATTCATTCATCTCCCTCAGTTCATTTATGTGCTCTTCCTCGCTCAAATAGATTATTTGAGCCGGCGGGGGCGAACAGCCCTTATATAGGGGTTGAAATGTATTCCTGTTATCAATAACTACTAGTTGAGGTAAGTTTATTAAACTTTATACACTGAATTATCGATGAGAAAAATGTTCAAACGAAAAAGAGTACCAGGAATAAACAGAGAAAATAGAAGAAATTTAAAGGAAGGGGTGAAAAGTTGGCCAAAAAGTCTTTCCTTTGGAAATTAGGTTTTCTGGCCCCTGAAGAAGCTTCATGTAAAATTTGGAAGCTTAAGATTGAACCCAAGTGCAGCTCCCGCGAGTTTTTCAATTTGTTTATTTGCTCAACCCTGAGACCGGCCCCTACTAAAAAAGCCTTCCACTCGGATTTTCCCGTTGTAAAGACCATAACAAAGTAAAGGAACACAAAATTAAGCATATAGGAGACGTCGAATTTTTGCGATGATCGATTTTGGGGCCCAAAATTTTCAAAATTAGGTTTTGAGTAGAGCTCCCCAACCAAATCGTCTTCCGCTTTGTCAGATAATTTCTAAACAAAATTATTATAACGGAAAACATATAGAAATCGTCAAAAAAGTCGCTAGACATTTTCCCTTCGTACTGGAGTGGGTCCTGCCCGATTTCAAAAATATTTGGAATTTGGGGTTTTCGAGGGATGGACTTTCGTCTCACCAAACGGAAGACGTATAGCTTCTTCATCGCGGTTTTAGACCCGCGGCTCTCTAACTACTATTTGAGCTTTTATAGTAGCCTTTCCTCAAATGTTTTACATTGTTTCCTGTTAATCATCCTTTCCTGTTCTTGTAAAGAATTGTTTCCTTTGTGATGTACTCCTGTTTCTATTACAATTTCATTTTGTTGAAACATTCTTTTCAGAATTTTATGGAAGTGTCAAATTTTACGACAGCGGCCTACTCGATTATTTTTTTTTTCGAAAAAATCATGAACATTTCTCATTTTGCAACAAATTTCACAAAGTAGACCCCACAAACCCTATTTCGGCAAAAATTCCATGCAACGATGCAATAATATATAGGGTGTTGCATTTGAAAAAGTCCAGTTATTTCCATTTGTAATTTGTCATTTAAAAAAAATTGTAGTAGGTGATGGAACATCGACTCAGAGTTCGCTTCATCTCAAAAGATACGATAAAGCCTAAGGAATCTACTGGAAAAAAGTTGGTTGAGTTATCTCGAGTGGTTCTGAAATTATGAATTTTTCTGTGGGTCTATGCACGACGCTATCTTGGCACATAACTTGACATAAGTCAAAAACTGTTGCAAATAAGTCTAAGAAACTTAGTTGTGTATCTCATTTTGGGACATCCGGTATATTAATAGAAATATTTTTAAAATGTGCCTCATTGTCGGACCTATCGTTTAAAAAAATCAAGTCGATAGTTTGGATAGAAAAAAATTTACCGAGCTTGCCCGCTCCTCTGGGTCACCCTGTATCAAACCATTCAAAAGTTATAGTTATTCTAATCCCAATTGGAACGGCAATAAAAATAAGAGCACTACGAGGAGTGTTCCGGCAAATGGGAAATTCATATACTACCAGTGTTTTTACTTTCAAAGCGTTCCTGGTACAATCATAAAAAAGTTCTGTCGTGTGGCCCTAGTTGCCCAGCTGATTAGTAAAGGCGCTATCAAATATATTTGAGGAATAAATGGTCGGGTAGCTGGATTGGACACCTGTTATCTGAAGCCGCATGATTTCCCCAGTTCACAATATTCCTTAATCAGTGCCGTGTGTTGGTGAGGTTAGGAATTATCCAATGAAAATAATTTTATCAATATGGCTTTCTGGAAACCTTTCGAAACAAATAATAAAATTCAGTTGAGATAACATGTGTCTACTTTTACATGGGGTGATCAATTGCTATGATTGTAAGAATAAGTAACTGAAAAAATACCACTGAAAAATAATATACCGACGCCTATGTCAAGGCGGCAACTGGAAAGAGAATTCCTTCTCGATACTTTTTATGTCGGTCCAATTGGGATTAGGAATACTATAACAGTGTGCGCTTCTTAGGTACGCACAATAAAAACACAATTACTTCAGTTGATTTTAGAGGATGGATCGATTGAAAGGACCATTATTAAGCTAATGTTACTTATTTGAAATCACTTTCATTTCCCTTACCTATTCGAAAGTTAAAATTTACCTACCATAATGTTTGTTGGAATAAAGAATACTTTTAGTCTAGGCAAGAAGACAATTTCCTAATTTCCTGCGAAAAATCGTTCCAAGTCTACTAAAAATATGAGCGATGGCACACTCATTCGATTCGCGATTCTGAGAAAGACGTAGTTTTCGATTTTTTCCGCCGACGAAAATTTGCTATTTTAAAAACAAAAAAAAAAACGGCCTTAGTTTTTTGAAAATAGCTCAAAAACTATTGATGATAGAAAAAAAAAAAGATTCTTGAAGAGGAGGAAATTTCTTATTGAATAAGTCTCTACTCACGGAATCTATCTCATTATTTATAATTTTAATTCAACGTTGGCAATAGGGCTCCGTGTTGGCGTTGCGGCAGGAGTACAGCACCTCTCGAGAGAGCAATGCACATTTTTTTTATACTATTAAATATGAATTTAGAAATTCAAAAAAATTATAGTATCATCTGAACACTTGAAAAAATGAAATTTCGTTGGGAAAAATTCTTTTCGTTGAATTTTGATAATATTGTTAATTGAGTAGTTTTTTTGGAACCGCCGATTTTATTTAAAACCGATCCATTGTTTACAGAATGACTCCATAATTTATTCGCTTCCTGGAGCATATTTTACATGTGTACTCAATAAATTTCTAAAGTTAACGAAATATTATTATCAGTTTTATGTCTGACAAAGGCATTTCACAAAGTTTTAAAAAATAAAATTGCGCTATTTGTTTATAATTTATTTATAAACAAAGGGATAAGTTGAATATTTTTCAAAAATTGTTTTTTTGTATTAGGTTGCTAAGCGTTTAGGATTAAAAAAAATATATTTCTTAAAAAAATTAATTGGTTGTAATAGTTTTTTATTATTTAAATGATTTATTAAGATTTATTTTTTCTTTAAAATTTATAATATATATAATAAGATTTTTTTTAATTAATAATGTAATTGTTTATTCATCTAACACTTAGTTATAAACAAACTTTGATTAGCATTATATATTTTTTGAATGGTACAAAAAATAACAAAAACAACCATATACGACAAATTGATTTGTAATTGTAAAAAAATATAATGCCTATCAAAGTTTGTTTATAACTAATTGTTAACTGAATAAACAATTACATTATTCATAAAAAAATGTTTTTTATTAGGTAGAAAATAACTAATTATGAATTTTGAAGAAAAAAAATTCTTAATATATTATTTAAATAATAAAAAAAATTAAAAACTATTATAAACAATTAATAATTTTTTAAGAAAAAATATATATTTTTTAAACATAACTCTTTGAAGCAGAATGCAAAAAACAATTTTTGTAAAATATTCAACTTATCCATTTGTTTATGAATATTTTATAAAGAACCAGCGTAATTTCATTTTTTAAAAGACATAAAACTCAATATTTACCCGATTTCTAATTTTTTGTTAACTTTAGAAATTTATAATGAATAAAATAATCAACTTCCAACAATGTTATAGCGTGATATTATTGAGTACACATGAAAAATGTGCTCCAGGAAGAAAAAAAAATCGGTTTTTAATAAAATCGGCACTTCCAAAAAAAACTACTTGATTAATAGTATCCTCAAACTATCAAAATTCATTGAAACATTTTATTCCAATGAAATTTCATTTCATTCATGTGTTCAGATGATGCTATACTATTTTTTAATTTTTTAATTGATATTTAATAGTATCAAAACTTTTTTTTTTATTGGTGCCCCATTTTACCCATTCAAAGCACGCCTCAGCGTGTTTAAATCGAACTTTAAATAACGCGCGTTTTTTAAAGTTACCATGGCAACATCAACAAATCGAGAAACGTGAAGTCTAAATGACAATTTTTTTATTATTGATCTGACAGGAGTACCTTGTAACGCCAAGTTAGGGCCTTTTCAGAATATCTATCAGATGTAGTTCAATGTCCAGCGTGGCTTTAGCCGGGGAAGTAGTTGTTTTCTGTTAGACACTCACAAAAAATAACTTCATTTTAATCGTGGATTTTTCAATTCACAGAAAAATATTTCTATCAATATTCAATTGAGAATGTTCCCCTTTTCAACATGAATACCCCACAAGAGGTTATCTTGACGATGGAAGATAGTGACTAAAGTTTATCTTTCAGTCGCAGATGATTCCACATCTGATTTTATGAACATCCTGTTTATATTTTCAACAAATCAAGCCAAATAAAATATTACTAACAACTCGTTCATTTATATGTGATAGCTCTTGCTCCTCCATCCATTTGATGAACTTTTCATATTCTTTTTTATATATATCACTGAATTTTCGCGGTATTAACCGCGATTCTGCCTCCTATTCAAAAAATCGATATTAGAATAATTCATTTTTGAGCTCTGGTGACAACAAATATTGATCTTTGATAACAAATTGCAAATGAATATCTGTTTTTCTCATTTCCATGACAACGAAAGGTATACTGATGTCACATCACGAATTCAACCATTTTGCATTATTAGTTCTTATTTAAATTTTTTGTTGTAATAATACCAGTATATATGATTTCAAAGTGCACCAATAAAAAAAAATAGCGTAAAGTATTCGTGGATAACTGGTCTTAAAAATCGCGCGTGTTTTAAAGCCCTTTTTATCCACTTATACTTTAATATACTATTCTGTGCATTGCTCTCTGCTCTCTCTAGATGTATTGTCAATGTTGAATTACAATTATAAATAATTGAGATAGAGTTCCGGGAGTGGGGACTTTTCCATTTTCCTCTTCAAGAATCTGTTTTATTATTTTCTCTAGGATCAATAGTTTTTGAGCTATCGTAAAAAAACTAAGATAATTTTTTTTTTATTAAAAAAAAACAAATTTTCGTCGGCTGAAAAAATCGAAAAATAAACCTTTCTCAGAGATACATCCCGAATCGAATGAGCAGACTTGCAACGATTTTTCCCAGGAAACTCACTTCTCGACTAGACTAAAAATGTTTTTAATTTCAAGCTGAATCTTTGCAATGAAACAAAATAGTATATGATTTGAAAAAATCGCCATTTCAAAGATAAAAAATATTCAAATATTAAGAGGGTAGTTTCAACCCTTTTTTATTCGAATTTTGGAAAATTCTTCGTCAGTAACTACCCCTGAAATATAACATTCATGCAAAATTTCATTCTCCTATTACCGATACTCTTTGAGTTAACGTGGAGGATAGTTTCAACTACTAAACATAGAAATTTATATATTTTTTATATTATAAAATGAAACAATCTTTGATGATCGTCCCTTTTTTTAATAAAGTATAAACTCTAGATTATTTAGAGTTTTTTAAATAAAAGTCGACTATAAGTATTCTTCTTTCACAGGAATTATACATTTATCAACAAAATACCAAATCTGTTATTTTCGGTCCATTTTCTGTTCTTACAATCATCGTTGCTTATTGTTACTCGTATCTGGACATTACAAGATATTAAGATTTCCCATTGGAAAATAGTATATAATTTTGGTTTGAGAAAAGGCGCAGTCGGTAGGATGGTACCTGAAAATCGATGAAAGAACTTGCAGAGTCTAATAAAGCTAATGCAACCTCATCCCCTTTTATTCAACTTCCCACTTCGTAAAACTTCTTGGATGATTATAGTTAATTTTGAGGCTCAGCAGGTGCATGCATTGGAATTTCATTGTAGTTTAGATTTTTTATTCCAGGATAATTGTGATAAAGATGCTACACAGAACAATAACTGCGAACAATCACTTGAAGAAAACAAAGAAAATGTTCAGTTAAACTCCAGTCGTGTCTTACCAAATACAAACCAAGTGAGTATATTCAATAAGTATATGTATTAGTTGAGGATTTCATGACAGTTATCTCGGTTTGTTTTTTTTTTGAGTGTAGGATTTGAAATGAGGATAATGTTATGCTATTCAAAACCCAGGATGAATTATCTGCTCATTTCGTTCATAATAATTAATCAAGTTTAACCTGAGTTGCATAAAAAATAAAAATAAATTATTCCGGGCGTACAAAAAATTATTCACAAAACCGTGTTTTCTATTCGCGTGTTAATCTTTAGCTTTTCCGTTGAAATAATCCTTGTCTGATGCTTTTTGGTGAATTTAATTCTGTTCTTGTTTATTTGTCAGCTTGGGTTTTGAATGGTATCGCCAAATAAGCTTTTCAAACTATATTTTGTTCAACAGCTACATAGTCCATTTCAGTTATTGTGATATTAATGCTTTTTTCTTTTTCTTTCTCGTTTCATTTTTAGACTCTGCCATTTGTCGAACCACTCGATTTAAATAGTAAGCGAGACGACGTTTCGCTAGAAGAGAAAAAACGAGTTTTAATCGATAAACTTGTTAGTTCTGAGAATCCATTCACAGATAGATCGGTAAGCATGCATTTTTGTGTTTGGTATATTGTTTCAGTTCGTAGTTAGATTGTTCCGGCGTACTTGGCACGATTTTGAAATTATTTAATGTATGTATTGCTTGGTAACATCACATACACAATGATCTTCGTGATTATTAACCTGTAATCATCAAGTTTTTTTTCAGTGCTCATCTTTTGAGTGCCCTATTTTTTGAGGCTCTGTAGTTCATCAGACCCATTCTCTTCTCATGCATTGTTGAGAGCTTTTCACATATTTTTGGGCTTGTGATTTTATAACACGAACTTTATTGAATTATTTTAAATTTTTATGAGGCATTTCCAACCTTGGTTGAAATCCCAAAAAAATTAATAGTATTAATTTTGGAAATGCATATTTTTTTAAAGAACTATTCTAACATTTGATAAAAATATCATCGAATAGACTATCTCACCAAAGTTTATGAAAATTATTCACTTCATTTCGTATGTGGTCACTGTTATGATGATTTGGGGGCAAGGTCCATATGCTTTGTCCTGGTTACGAACTCCATTCTCGATTCAGGTTCAAAGGTGGAGTCTGCCTTTATGCCAAGGCTAACCTTTCATGCCAGCGTGAAGAGAGTTTGGAACCGAAAGACTTTGATGTGATGTGGTTCAAGCTATCTGATACCAAACTGACTAAGTTCCTCTGCTGCCTTTACCTATCACCTAATGAACCTTCATATAACGACCTCTTCGAGTTTTTATCACTCAAACTAGACTACATTCAGGAGAACCATCCAACAGCTGAAACCATAATCATGGGAGACTTCAATGTACATAACGCTGCCTGGCTCAAATTCTCTAACAAAACAGATGATGCAGGTCGTCAAGCCGAGGCCTTCGCCATCACTCATGGTCTAGAACAACTGGTCGAGCTACCAACCCGCATCCCTGATGTCAACAACCAGTCTGCCAATACACTAGATCTTTTCCTCACCACCAATCCTGACCCGTATAGAATAGAAGTTTGTGCCCCACTTGGAAACTCTGACCACACCCTCATCTCCACAACATGCTCTTTCCATTTACCATCGAGCTGCACAATACCACCCCGTCTCATGTGGCATTACAATTCGGCCGACTGGGAAGGTCTCCGTATGTTTTTCTCAGCGTTTCCATGGAAGAGAGTTTGTTTCTCTTCAGTAGATCCAACACGATGTGCTGAGACAATTTCTGAAATCATCATGTTGGGGATGCAAACTTACATACCGAATACCGAAAGAAGAACATCATCCGATAAGACCTGGTTTAACAGAAACTGCTCTAGAGCTGTGGCTTCCAAACAGGCAGCATACCATCGATGGCTAAAAATCCGGGCCCTGAGACCAGAGCAGATATGTCGAGGCTAGAGGCATATGCAAAGAGACAATAGAATGCTCAAAAGATGCCCACAATGCCAAAATAAGATCAAAACTTGCTGAATGTCCTAACGGATCCCGTTCATTTTGGTCTTTCGCCAAAGCTGTGGGAAGAAACTTCACTTCCAGCTCATTTCCTCCTCTAACCAAAGAAAATGGAACACTAGCAACGACTGCCCAGGAGAAAGCCAATATCTTTGCGCACCTATTTGCTGGAAATTCCACTCTGGATTCATCGGGAAAACAACCCCCGAACATTACACCTATTGACAGTCACATGCCCGAGATCACCTTTCGCCAACGTACTATCAGAAAGATTTTGCTGGGTCTCAACACCAACAAAGCCTGTGGATCTGACGGAATCCCGCCGATTGTTCTCAAGAAATGTGCTCCGAACTAACACCTGTTCTTTGCAAGTTGTTCAACCACTCTTACAATTTGGGGTATTTCCGTCCAATTGGAAAATTGCAAGAGTACAGCCAGTCCCTAAAAAAGGCAAAAAGGCCCTACCTAGCAACTACAGACCTATCGCACTGCTATCTATTATTTCAAAGGTCATGGAAAAAGCCATCAACATCGAGCTCATGAAATATCTGGAAGACTCAGGAATTGTCAACGATAGGCAATATGGCTTCCGCCATCAGAGATCAACTGGTGACCTGCTCGCTTACGTCTCACATATATGGCAGCTATCTATTGAAAAGTATGGAGAAACTTTAGCTGTGGCATTAGATATCTCCAAGGCGTTCGATCGAGTTTGGCACCAGGGACCCCTCGCCAAGCTTCCGCCTTATGGCTTGCCCCTCAGCTGTGTTCTCTGCTTGCTAGTTTTCTCTCAAACAGGTCTCTTCATGTAGTGGTCGATGGAGTTTCATCTGACACTCTACTCATAAATGCTGGTGTTCCGCAAGGATCCATTCTCGCACCAACACTATTTCTACTTCACATCAACGACCTGTTGAAAGCAACTTCATTTCCAGTACACAGCTTTGCCGATGATAGTACCCTCCATACCGCTTTCTCTTCCAGGGCCCCTATATCAGCCCGTGAAACCAGAAATGAACGAGGAAGAAATGTTAATAATATAAATATGGACTTAGCAACAATTCTCGAATGGGGATCTAATAACTTGGTAGAATTCAATGCAAACAAAACACAAGCATGTCTTTTCTCTAGAAAAGCCGATCTCACTGTGCCTAACATACTTTGTCAGGAGTAACCATACCACTGAAGCCATCCATATCGATGCTTGGTATTACTATCAGCAATAACCTTCCTGGGAAAATCACGTGAGGTCCATTGCCAAAAGTGCATCCCAAAAACTTGGTTTTCTGTTTCGTGCCAAGAGCTATTTCACCCCCAGTCAGCTGCTTATGATCTATAAGGCACAGATCCGACCTGTCCTGGAATACTGTTCCATATTTGGAGTGCGGGCACCTAAACATAGCCTGAGGCTATGGGATTCTGTCCAAAAAGGGCAATTCGTCTCGTCGGTGATGCCTGCTTACAAACTCGCTCACTTGTCTGGAACACCGTAGAAAAGTTGGCGATTTGTCTCTATTTTATAGATATTTTCATGGGCGATGCTCTTCTGAAATATCAACAATCGTTCCTGCTTTGGCAGTCTCTTCGAGATTAACCCGTCAAGTTCAGTCATCACACCCCTTCGTGGTCACTTTGGGGACCTGCAGAACATCACTTTCCAAAGACTCGTTTATCCAACGAACAGCGAGGCTTTGGAACTCATTGCCTAAGGAGGTGTTCCCCGAGGCAAAAAACCTTCAGAAATTTAGACAACACCAACTCCTACCTTCTTTCCCTAGGTTCCCACGATGTTCTCTGAACATTACAGGATATCCCTTTTCGTGGGAACCAGAACATAAAAAAAAAAAAAAATGGCAAAACTCAACTCTTGCAGTTGTAATACATGCAATGGATAAAATTGTCTCCATACTCAAATGTGGGTAGAACGATTGGTACATGCTCATTTGGCCTATAAATCACATGCTGCAGCTGCACTTTGTCTACAATATCCGTGAAAAAATAAGTATGTCTGGAGTTGATTATTTATCGAAAACGTGCAATCATTGGAAAAGAACGAAAACTGAGAATAACACTTTTTAATCAGCTAATCGTACACGCTGTAGAGACTACCCTGTATAAACCCATAGCTAGGAAGAATTTTAGTTAATAGGAACAAAAATTATATGAGATCAAATTGTAAATGGAATATTTCTGAGGGCAAGTTATAATAATAGCTTTCGGGCATCACAGCCGGAAATAACTAAGAATAACCATTGCGGGGAAGACTAACTGAAAATAACCATAAATTTGATAAAGATTTGACATCTACTAAATAAGAATAAATTATGAAGTTGAAAGCCTCACCACGTATTGAGACAATAATTAACAGAGTACTATCTCATTAGAAATGCCAGACTTAAGTGAATCTTTGCGGGGGACCGTACAATTGGCATTTCACCCTTTGTTATTTTAAAATTCAACATATGATAAACATTCACGACGTCATTAATGAACTTTTATCCAGCACAGACGGCTATTAAAATCAATGTGCACTTTGATCTCCAACGATGCGTTCAGGAGGAAAGTTTACTATATAAGAGAAAAACAGAACATAATCAAAATGACAATTCGAATTAAATCCATTGTGAAACATGTGCCAATGAAAACAATAAAACAGCTTGAAATAAATATTAACTAAACATTGTACCCGTACGGATCAATTCATAGAGTCGGTAATATTAAACGAACAATTTCTTAATGATATTCAAAACCTTAATGTAAGTGCGGTTAATAACACTATAATTACGGTAAACAATTTGTACCAAAAGTACAGACAGATAGATTCCAGCATGGTAGCAGCACGAGCAATAAGTAAGGTTGTATTGAACAATATCTGGCAATTGATTCTTTTTGTAATCAAAACCTTAAGGCGGCTCGTCCATATACGCAACTAAAACCATGGAACCAGTTGCGTGCAACCATGAAACCAGTTGCGAACGCGATTTTTCTATTTGTCGCAACGTATGCGCGTCCACTTGCGCGAATGCAACCTAATTTCGACGCAACCTATACGAAACCAATTGCACGAAACCAAACGTGTCGGTTGCGTATTGATCAGTTGCGTGCGATCTATACAGTGCTTCTCAAAAGTCCCCTCCCCCCTCTCTTATTTTTGGAACGATTATACATAAACAAGTGAAATTTGGAAACTGAATATTAAAGATTATAAACTTCCCTACTAGTGATGATAGATGACGAAATCGTCAAAGGTGACGTCACAAGGCCATTGTGACCAATAATTTTAAAGGGAACCCTACGGCAAGCGACACCTCTTTTAAAAGGTATCGAAAATACCTATTCAATGATACTAATTTTGTTTGTGTTTATGGCAGTTTTAATGGCTCATTAGTAAACATTAAAATTTAAATTCCATTCAGTATGATATTAATTACAGATTTAAGAATCAGTATCTACTTAGAGAAATTGCTCGAAGTGACCTCCATTTACTTTCTGACAGTGAAATATCCTATTTTTAAACTCTTCTCGTACTTTTGCAAATGTGTCTGCGGAAACAGCCTCACATTCTGCAACAATACGTTGTTTTAAAACGTCAATATTGTCAGGTTCAGTGGCGTGAACCTTTGATTTAAGGTATCCCCACAGAAAAAAATCCAAAGGTGTGAGGTCCGGTGATCGAGCTGGCCATTCCGTTGAACCTCGTCGTCCAATCCATCTACCACGATACTCCTCATCCAAATACCGTCTTACTGCACCGTAATAGTGTGGAGGAGCACCATCCTGTTGGAATGTTATTTCCAAATTGCCAAATTCATCTGGATTATCTTCCAAAATTTCAAGGATTAACGGTTCTATTGCGTTTTGCAACAGCTCCAGATAAACCTCACCAGTTAAATAAGTATTTAAAAAAAGAGGCCCAATGATGTGGTTTTCCAGGATACCTGCCCAAACATTCACCTTCTGGGAAAATTGGGTATGTGTTTCACGAAACAGGTGAGGATTTGCGTCACTCCAATACCTCACATTCTGTGTATTTACATTTCCATTTAGATAGAAAGTACTTTCGTCACTAAAACAAATTGTTTTGGCATAGTCTGGCTGTTGGTTAATTTTAGTTTCCATATTTTCACAAAATTCTAGTCTTCGGTCTGGGTCGTCGTCGGAGAGTTGATGAACCATTTTTAATTTGTATGGATGATATTTCCTTTTTTTCAACACCCTGTGTACTGTACTTCGACTGACTTCACAGGTAGATGCAACGTGAGTTGTTGAAGAAGTAGGATTAACTATTACTTCTGCCAGTATATCAATTTTTTTCTCATCAGAAATTTGTGGTCTGCCAGATCGTTTCGCATCATCAATACTACTCGTTGTTTCAAACTTATGAAGGAGCTCCCTCAAATAAGTCCTCGAAACGGGGCGATCGGGAAACCTCTCATTAAAAATGCGTTCTGCTACATGAATGTTTTGTCCAGTTCCACCAAGAATTAGGATCGCTGCTACTTTATCACCTAAAGCACGTACCATTTCGCTTCTTGAAGCACTTAAACGTTCGGTTCACAACAGTTTAACAAATTATTAAAATTTACAAAAATATTAAAAGTACCAAAAGCTGCTAAAACAGTTAAACGTTCGATCAACAATACACAAATTATTAAATGTACAAAAACTTGGACAATTACAAAAACGTCGAATTAGGGAGACGAAAATGTCAGCTCATTTGACAACTATCCAGAGGCGGAGCTTGAATTTGGAATTTTAGTATTAACTGATTTAATTCTTCACAGCTTTGCGTTTTTTAAAAGCGAGTTGCCAAAACTGCCATAAACACAAACAAAATTAGTATCATTGAATAGGTTTTTTTCGATACCTTTTAAAAGAGGTGTCGCTTGCCGTAGGGTTCCATTTAAAATTATTGGTCACAATGGCCTTGTGACGTCATCTTTCACAATTTCGTCATCTATCATCACTAGTAGGGAAGTTTACAACCTTTAATATTCAGTTTCCAAATTTCACTTGTTTATGTATAATCGTTCCAAAAATAAGAGGGGTGGGGGGACTTTTGAGAAGCACTGTATACTGGAGTGGTTCGTAGGTGCATTTTAAAAGTTGTTTTGCCGAATACATTTTCGAAAGAATGCCTAGAGCTCTATTGACTGACGAGCAAACTTCGCATATTGCTCTCGTGCAGGAAATCGAGAAATATCCTTGCTTATATAATTACCTATAAAATTAATGGGTATGCGAGAAGAGATCTTTCTTTCCGCACTCATTCTGTACATTTGTTGGAATTTGACCGGGTCTTGCATTTCCTCTGTTATTATAGAGAATCTTCTCTCGTAATTTTTGTTAAAATCAGGATGAACCCAAAAACGCTTTCCGGTTTTCCTTCGTCTTAAATATAAGGCACCCACCACTCAAATGTTCATCGGACGACGACATCGTTCAAACTAAACTCCAAATAGGTTGCACAAAGGGACGTAAAATAACGCGACTGGTTTCATGAAACCGGTTTGATGCAACTTGTCACATGCAACTGGTTGCTTATATGGACGAGCCGCCTGAGTGTCTATATGATTGCAGAAACATGGATTTCTAATTTTATTTGACGAATTTTATTGAGTGTTTTTTTACTTGGCTATTGAATATACTTTATGTATACTTATCAATGCGTTTTTATAATTTTGTCATGCTTTATTTTATTATAATTAATCGGGATTATTTGAGAGATTGGAATAGTACACAAATTTAAAGATCTACGCATAAATTAAAACCGTATACAGGGTGGAGACTAAATGTGCTGTTCAATTTGGTTTTCAAGTTATATTTTCCAAGGGAAATATAACCCTCTATAACTTACTCTTTCAACTTGGTAAGGACGAAAGAGTGGGCACGACAACGTGCCAAGGCATGTTGGTTGCTGTTCAAAACAAGCTCAGCCCAGGAACGTACTTGATTTTTTGCAATTTTCAATATTTTTTTAACAACCATATCTCCGTTATTCTGCGTCTTTCACATAGGTGATTTTTTGCGAAACCACTTATGACGAATTCCTCATTCTTCGGGAACACCCTGAATATGCAATATTACATTTGGGGAGATATTTAGAAGGTAAAAGCCATTATTCCCAATAAAGCATACTAATTATGAAAAACTAAAGGCTTCTTTCAGTAACATATCTTGGGAATCGGTATATTCGGCATCTCATCCAGACACTGCAACTAAATTTTTTGTCAGCATCCTTTCTAACGCAATTGACAGATGCACTGAAACAAAACAAAAACGATATAAAAATTGTAAAATAGCACCGTGGATAACTAATGCTTTAATCAAGTCAATAGACACAAGGAATAAAATGTTCAATAATGTTCGTAAACATCCGAACAATATTAAATTACAATATAAAAATTACAGGAATAAACTGTCATCATTATTAGCTAAAACCAAGCATGACTACTACAAAACACAAATAGAATCGAACTCAAGTAATACAAAAAAGCTATGGGATATAGTTAGTGAAATCAGCAGATCCACCACTAAAAAACACAACAGAATAAGTACAATAAAAAGTAATATGGGAAATGTTTTAACAAATGAAAAAGAAATCGCAAATGAGTTCAATAATGAATTCGCTACAATAGGTAGAAAACTAGCTAACCAAATCAAAAAAGATCCGAATTTCGTTATTAAAAAATCAACACAAGTCAACTCTTTTGTTTTACTACCAAACGGATCCACAGGAATTGAAAACCATAATACACGAATTAAAAAAAAAAAATCTGTTGGGCTTGATGGTATCAAAGCAGAAATACTTCAATTATTGGCTAACCACTAGCATATATTCTCAACAAATGCATGAACATTGGCATATGGCCCTCTGCATTCAAAGGCTCTGTTGTTATACCACTGTATAAAAAAGGAGATAAAACTATGACGACTAACTATCGACCAATCTCATTAATAAGCCACATTTCAAAGATATTTGAGATGATAATCAAAAAGAGGTTGAATTCATACATGAACAAATATAACATCTTGTCTGACAAACAATTTGGATTCAGAGATAAAATGTCCACCCAAGATGCCATCCTAAGCTTAACCAATTACATAAACACTGCCCTGAATGAAAGCAAACCGTGTTTGTGCATTTTTATAGATCTATCAAAAGCTTTTGATACCATCAGTCACCAGCTCCTAATACAATCTTTGGAGGATATTGGCCTTCGCAACAATTGTCTCGAGCTTTTCAGAAGCTACCTTACCGATAGACACCAGGTTGTAAGGGTGAACGATATAATCAGTGAATCCAAGGTAATAGAGTACGGGGTCCCACAGGGAACTGTTTTGGGGCCCACACTATTCAACATATATATAAATGGACTATTTTCACAAAAGGGCAGTGGCGAAATCATCGGGTTTGCTGATGACACCGCTATCTTATACAAAGCAGAAAACTGGGATGATCTGAAAATAAAGGCAAGCGGATTTCACTGTAATTAAAAATTGGCTAGATCACAGATTACTAACACTTAATCTTGATAAAACAAGTTACTTACCCTTCAGTTGTAACAAGTCCAACACTCCTTCATTTGACTGCTTGACATTCAATATACATGGTGAACACGTTGTCATAAAACCTGAAACCAAAATTAAATATTTAGGAGTATATATTGATGTTCATTTGAGATGGGACCATCACATTACTTACGTAACAAAAAAATTACAGACCTTACTATATAAGTTCAGGCACCTCAAAAAAATCCTGCCAATGTCTCAACTTAAAACCCTATACTTTGCCTTAGTTGAGAGTCACCTGCGATACGGGTTATTAGGATGGGGTGGCACAACTGATACCCACCTGAACTCTCTGGAAGTAGTACAGAGAAGGATCCTTAGAATCATTACCTCAAGAGAACCAACATATCCAACTGATGAACTTTATAAAGATGCCAAAATATTCGATGTCCGACAGTTGTATTACTTTGCGGCTAACTTGAAATATCATCAAACCAAACATATAGCACAGATTCCATCACATAATTATAACACACGACAACGACATCACTTCCTTGTTCCACAAATGACAAAATCACTTTGCCAACGAGCATATCCCTACATTGCTCCCAAAATATATAATTAATTACCTGAGAATTTGAAAAATATTAGTTCTGTAGCAAATTTCAAACAACAACTCAAATCTCACATATTCAGCAAACCTAGAAAGATTATACATATCACCATCGTTTCTTAAATATATTCAAAGTATACGCAAACTAAGACTTATTCACTGATTTCAACGTTGTAGATATAGAATAATTAGAGCTTATAAGTCATTCCAAATTTGTTTTCCTAAATCCACGTGTTGTAATTTTATAACTCCAACGATACTCTCTAGTAATGTACTTGTACTCTTATAATTTTATGTACTTCTATTATTCTTATGTACTTTTAATATTTTAACGATTTCTGTATCGAATTCTCTAAAACCACATGTTTGTAAAAAAAAATAAAAAAAATGTGTAAAAAAAATACTCCAATGACACTCTCCAGTCATATACTAGTATTTTATAATTTTATGTAATTTTATTATCTTATGTACTTCTACTATTTTAACGATTTCTGCATATTATGTACTACGTATAATTTATTTGATATTTATTGTTTTCATCTCAAAACAAGTGTTAAATCACTTACTGAGTACTCACATTTATTCACAGTTAATTGTCATTTTATCTCTTGTAATCCACATTTTTAATTTACCTTTGAATAAATGTATTTGATTTGAAACAATGATTAGATAATTAGATGTTGTTGAGAAGGTATTGTGGATAAACAAAACTGAATATGAAAATGAATAAAATATTCAAATTCAATAACCGAAAACGCAGACATTACATCAACTTGATATATTTTGGCACCTTTGAAAACTACGTATCGTATAGCGGATATCTACAGATTGATGTTACATTTAACAAAAAATATATGACATTATTTTTTTAAACCCTGTTCTCATGATAACCCATCATCACTCATACTTTTGTTGTCTATTTGTCTGCTTCCATAAAAACTGCAATTTCTATTACAAAATTAAATATATGAGCTGATTATTCACTAAAATTGCTTCTTTGCGCTTTTGAGAATATTTCGTACTGAGTCATTTTCTTTACCTATTTTCTAACTTCATTGCGGTTCAACATTTGAATTGATGAGAAACACGATTGACGTCATCTGCCGTTTTACTTTATGTTAAATCATTGAATGGAAAACAATTGGGTTCATTTCCAATCAATTCGATTCAATTCGATTCGATTCAATTCGATTCAATTCGATTCAATTCGATTCAATTCGATTCAATTCGATTCAATTCAATTCGATTCAATTCGATTCAATTCGATTCATCGATTCAATTCGAGTCAATTCGATTCAATTCGATTTAATTAATTCGATTCGATTCATTTCGATTCAATTCGATTCAATTCGATTGGGTTTTCGTTTTGGTACCGACTTTTGGCACACCCTGTATAGCTGTAGGACTGAAAATCTTTTAGGTAGAACGCACATGATCGATTATTACAGCATACCAAATTTCAAGTTTCTAATCCAAATAGAAGTTGAATAACCTCTAATGCACTGCCTACGTATATCACGCTGTATAAAACGTACAAATATCGAAGCAAATTTCGCTAGACGGTTCAGTTATTTGAAATGAATCAGTAACGATAAATCCCCGATTCAATTTATAATTTTCATGGAGATTTGTTACTTGATTAATTCAGAAATGTCTTTGGCACATGAATAAACTAACCCGACGGTATTATTTACTCTGCACATTTCAATAATGCCTTTTAAATTACTCGGCAAACGTTAACGATCCATAATAAGTCATTATATATTTGAGTTTGCTTGTCCCTAATAGAATAAATAATAGTTTTTCCAAATAAAAGAAAAATACTTAGTATAGTATAATATACAGGGTGTAATGTAACCTCTTGCACACCCGTGAACGACCAGGGTATAAGCCATTTCATAACGAATTACAGTGGTTAAAAATCTGTTTTTTTAAAACATGTTTTGGGCCACCCACCTAATTTCAGGTGACCTGCTCAGAGGAAAACTTTGGCAATTGCCGAATGCATTAAACATTTAACTAGAAATTTGAATAAGGTAGAATGTTGAACTGGGTGGTAAATGTATACATTGCAGGCAGCCTGAGATAGATATTCAATTTCAAAGTGAAGAGAACAACTAACCTCGTTATATCGAAACTGGTGATAGTCTGAACTAGTTGACTTCATACTCTACTTTGAGGCACTTATCATAATTATCACAGTCACTGGTAAGAAACAAACGACACAAAAGGGAAACATTCGCAATTGCATATTGTTCTGAAAAATCACGGCCATTGTAGTGATTCAGACATCGGGTGAACTGAACACTGTTGCCAAGCAAGATTCTCGCATGCACGGTTACCGAACAAAAGTTTGTTAGATTCTACTAGTGTTTTCTAATTGGCTGGTGAATAAAAGATGTGCAGGAGAATTAATTTGTACATTATTGCCTTTGTCTTTTGCTGGCTCTTAAAACTAAACACCGAACTGTTCCGTGCGTATTTTGAAGAGTAGAAGACAAGATGAATCACTCGTCGAATTTATGAATGAAGTAGTAAATTTACCTTCTAGTTGGAGTCGCCATCACTGTGCGGGCATTTTCGTACTAGATATTTATTTATTTATTGATACACTGTTCTACAGGTTACACCCAACTACAGAGCAGGAATATAAGTTACGAATACAGTACAATACAAAATAACAAATTAATGAAGTAATAATACATACCGAGATTAACTAAAGTAATAGCATTTAATCGCAGATATTGAACAGTCAAAAATATCAATCTGACAACTTGCAGAATTACACATGTTATGCAGCGGTGAGTATTTCAAGAAATATGTTCGTGGTGTTGGTAAATAAAACGTGTTGTCTACTCTATAGTCAGTTAACAAGTGCTTTTGAGGTCAAAATTTTTTCGCATTCTCCGAAAATTATGATTGAGGTGTCATTCGATTTGGAATGGCATGTAGATATTTTTTGAGAAAATGCTAAGGCCGCTCGCAAAAATTGCAATAGTTATAAACAATTAAGTGAAAAAAAAGGGGGGTTTGGTTTTTCGCCAATATCTCAAAAACCATTCGAGATAATTGAAAATTGAAAAAAGATGCAAAAAGAGGAACTGTAGGACCAATATTTATAATTTTCCCAGAGGGTTGAAAATACGCCCGAAAACGGGTACTCCGGCTTGCGCAAGCCACGCCCCCTTCGGAACTTTAATGAATAAATATTATTTAAACTTATTAAATATAAAAATTAAAAATTGAAAAAATTCAGGCGCCTGCAGGATAGATCAATGAACAATAATCCGTGGTCCAAAAATTTTTATCGCGATTTTTCGATAAGTTATCCATTAGTTAATTAACAATTTTTTTAGCACGAACATTAACATTGCAAGTGCGATAATTGTTAAACTATTAATCCGAGAATGTTTTCCTTTCGTGGAGCTATTGTTCAAAGGTCTAAGAATAGATTCCCGTTAGAAAAATTGAAAAATTGTTAATTTTCGTTTTGTTATTAAAATTTAATAAGGTGAAAAATTATAAAGCTTTTAAAATTAAAAAAAAAAATTTTTATTATTATTTTTTTTAAAATTTTTTTTTTCCTATTGTTTAAAAAATTGTTATAAACAAATGCGTTGTTTATGAGATAATTAAAAAAAAAAAAAATATAATCTTTAATGATAATTATGATTTTTCAAAAAAAACGTTTCTTAAAAAAATGTATTGCTTTAAAACGCATTTGTGAATTAACAATTTTTTTTTACCACTTATGAAAATTAAGGAACCATTTTTTTTTAAATCATTATTTATCTTGGTCTTCGATATAAAAAAAAATATTATTATTTAAATTTTCATTGTTTATTTAATAAACAATTTGTTATAAACAAATGAATTATCTCTTTGTTTTTTTTCTTTTTCTACTTAAAAAAACGAAAACAACCATGTATTATTTTTAGAAAAAAAAAATACATATTTATATTTTTTATTGAACTTTCAATTTTCTGTTCTCTTTCATTTCACCACTCTGACCTGGTTTTTTATGTTTAATTTTATTATAACTTTTTAACTAATGGAGATACAAGGAAAAAATTTCAGACTTATTTATTCTTTATTAATTAAACAACAAATTAAGCCAAAATTTGAAGCTCTCACTCAATTATTCATTTAATTTATACCATTTGTTTATAAAAATCTTTCAGAAAAAAAAACTAACTAACTAACGTTATTTTCTTGTGAAAATGGATTTGGAAGTGACTTGTTTCATCTGTGAAAATCTGTTGAGTACGTTGCCAACTGTGCGAATCAAGCAAAAAGCAATTAATACTTTGATAAATCACAGTAAAACGTTGAAAGAAGATAAGTGGAGAATTTTAATTCATCAAACTGAATTAGATGTGCATAAAAACTGTCGGGATGCTTATACCTATTCTGCAAAACATGCTTCTACTTTAGTTGAACCTTCAACATCTCGTTACTCATCACGTGGTTCTGAGGAATTCGATTTTGATAAATTGTGTTTGTTGTGTTCTAGACCATGGCAAAGCACAGCAAAAGAAGAGAAGTTCTTGATCAGAGACGACTTATTAAAAGCAAAATTAATCGAAATCGCTGAACAAAGAAACGATGAATACGGTGGAATCATTAAAAGTCGTGTAAATTGTGTTGAATCTCTTGTTGAAGTTGGCGCTTGTTATAAGCGATGTTACCGTGACTTCAGTTATTTACGAAAAAGTGAATCTACTGGAATTAGAAAAGAATTGCAAGAATCTTTACTCCGTCTTTATGATTATATTGAAAGTAGCAATGATTGCCAATTTACTGTCAACCAATTACTGGAAACTATGAGTTACAAGCCTGCGGAGTTCACGTTATTAAAACATCTAGAAGACCAATATGACAATAGAAATAAATGGTTGTTTTTGTTTTTTTAAGTAGAAAAAGAAAAAAAATACAAAGAGATAATTCATTTGTTTATAACAAATTGTTTATTAAATAAACAATGAAAATTTAAATAATAATCTTTTTTTTTAATCGAAGACCAAGATGAATAACCATTTAAAAAACAAAAATGGTTCCTTAATTTTCATAACAAGTGGTAAAAAAAAATTGTTATTTTACAAATGCTTTTTAAGAATATCTTTTTTTTTTAAGAAAATTTTTTTTTTTATGAAATTTTTTTTTAAATTTCTAAACAATTTTTTAATTTTTTAAAAATAGGAAAAAAAAATTTTTATAATAATATTATAAAAAAAATATTCAATGTTTAATAAGCTTTATAATTTTTCACCTTAGTAAATTGTTAATAACAAAACGAAAATTAAAAATTTTTCAATTTTTCCAACGGGAATCTATTCTTAGATCTTTGAACAATAGCTCCACGAAAGGAAAACATTCTCAGATTAATAGTTTAACAATTATCGCACTTGCAATGTTAATGTTCGTGCTACAAAAAATTGTTAATTAACTAATGGATAACTTATTGAAAAATCGCGATAAAAATTTTTGGACCACGGATTATTGTTCATTGATCTATCCTGCAGGCGCCTGAATTTTTTAATTTTTAATTTTCATATTTAATAAGTTTAAATAATATTTATTCATTTGCTTGCGCAAGCCGGAGTACCCGTTTTCGGGCGTATTTTCAAACCTCTGGGAAAATTATAAATATTGGTCCTACAGTTCCGGGAGTTCAAACTTTTTCTTAGGAAATTTCCTCCTCTTTTTGCATCTTTTCAAATTTGAATTATCTCTCATGGTTTTTGAGATATTGGCGAAAAACCAAACCCCCTTTTTTTTCACTTAATTGTTTATAACTATTGCAATTTTTGCAAGCGGCCTTAGCATTTTCTCAAAAAATATCTACATGCCATTCCGAATCGAATGACACCACAATCATAATTTTCGGAGAATGCGAAAAAAAATTGACCTCAAAAGCACTTGTTAACTAGACTACTAGACGATGGTCTAGGTACATTGAAATTGAGTTTTTGCAGAATATGTGGCTCAATAATTAGGTTGTTGATAAGTTTGACCAGGAACATTGTGGAGTGACAATCACGACGGCAGCTTAGGCTGTTCATAGCGTGTCTAGCCAACAATGCATCATGGGGGAAGCCAATTGGTGGATATATGTTGTCCGTTTTATAGGAGAGAAGTTTGAAGAAGCGACGCTGAACCGATTCAACCTTCTATACAGTGCTTCTCAAAAGTCTCCTCCCCCCCTCTTATTTTTGGAACGATTATACATAAACAAGTGAAATTTGGAAACTGAATATTAAAGGTTGTAAACTTCCCTACTAGTGATGATAGATGACGAAATCGTCAAAAATGACGTCACAAGGCCATTGTGACCAATAATTTTAAATGGAACCCTACGGCAAGCGACACCTCTTTTAAAAGGTATCGAAAACAAATATTCAATGATACTAATTTTGTTTGTGTTTATGGCAGTTTTGGCAACTCGCTTTTAAAAAACGCAAAGCTGTGATGAATTAAATCAGTTAATACTAAAATTCCAAATTCGAGCTCCGCCTCTGGATAGTTGTCAAATAAGCTGACGTTTTTGTTAGTCTCCCTAATTCGACGTTTTTGTAATTGTCCAAGTTTTTGTACATTTAATAATTTGTGTATTGTTGATCGAACGTTTAAGCAGCTTTTGGTACTTTGAATATTTTTGTACATTTTAATAATTTGTTAAACTGTTGTGAGCCGAACGTTTAAGTGCTTCAAGAAGCGAAATGGTACGTGCTTTAGGTGATAAAGTAGCAGCGATCCTAATGCTTGGTGAAACTGGACAAAATATTCATGCAGCAGAACGCATTTTTAATGAGAGGTTTCCCGATCGCCCCGTTTCGAGGACTTATTTAAGGGAGCTTCTTCGTAAGTTTGAAACAACGGGTAGTATTAATGATGCGAAACGATCTGGCAGACCACAAATTTCTGATGAGAAAAAAATTGATATACTGGCAGAAGTAATAGTTAATCCTACTTATTCAACAACTCACGTTGCATCTACCTGTGAAGTCAGTAGAAGTACAGTACACAGGGTGTTGAAAAAATACAAATTTCATCCATACAAATTGAAAATGGCTCATCAACTCTCAGACGACGACCCAGATCGAAGACTAGAATTTTGTGAAAATATGGAAATCTAAATACACAGAATGTGAGGTATTGGAGTAAAAACAATTTGTTTTAGTGACGAAGTACATTCTATCTAAATGGAGGTAATGTAAATGACACAGAATGTGAGGTATTGGAGTGACGCAAATCCTCACCTGTTTCGTGAAACACATACCCAATTTCCCCAGAAGGTAAATGTTTGGGCAGGTATCCTGGGAAACCACATCGTTGGGCCTCTTTTTTTAAATACTTATTTAATTGGTGAGGTTTATCTGGAGCTGTTGCAAAACGCAATAGAACCGTTAATCCTTAAAATTTTGGAAGATAATCCAGATGAATTAGGCAATTTGGAAATAACATTCCAACAGGATGGTGCTTCTCCACACTATTACGGTGCAGTAAGACGGTATTTGGATGAGGAGTATCGTGGTAGATGGATTGGACGACGAGGTTCAACGGAATGGCCAGCTCGATCACCGGACCTCACACCTTTGGATTTTTTTCTGAGGGGGTTACCTTGAATCGAAGGTTTACGCCACTGAACCTGACAATATTGACGTTTCAAAACAACGTATTGTTGCAAAATGTGAGGCTGTTTCCGCAGACACATTTGCAAAAGTACGAGAAGAACTTAAAAATAGGATATTTCACTGTCAGGAAGTAAATGGAGGTCGCTTCGAGCAATTTCTTTAAGTAGATACTGATTCTTAAATCTGTAATTAATAACATACTGAATGGATTTTAAATTTTAATGTTTACTAATGAGCCATTAAAACTGCCATAAACACAAACAAAATTAGTTTCATTGAATAGGTTTTTTTGATACCTTTTAAAAGAGGTGTCGCTTGCCGAAGGGTCTCATTTAAAATTATTGGTCACAATGGCCTTGTGACGTCATCTTTGACGATTTCGTCATCTATCATCACTATTAGGGAAGTTTACAACCTTTAATATTCAGTTTCCAAATTTCACTTGTTTATGTATAATCGTTCCAAAAATAAGAGGGGGGAGGGGACTTTTGAGAAGCACTGTATATAACTGATGATGTGGGTTCCAGATTATAGATGCGTATTCTAATTTTGATCTGACGAAGGCATAGTATAACGTTTTTGATGTAGATGGGTCGGAGAAATCTTTAGAGATACGCGAAATGAATCTATACATTCTGTTTGCAGCAGACAGAGTGGCTTCAATATGAGGGGCAAAAGATAATTTCGTGTCGAAAATAACACCAAGATCGGTGTTTGTGACTGGCCGTTGGAGGGGAATGTCGTTGATTGAATATTGATATAAAAGTGGCTGATTTTTCAAAGTGAATGTCATTACATTTCATTTACTTGCATTAAGAGGAAGCTTATTACGGAAGCACCATTGCTCAATGAGTTTCAGGTTAAGGGACAATTGAAGACAGTCTTCTATCCCAATTAATCTCAAAAAATAATTTTAGGTCATCCGCTTATATTAAGCAGTTGAGGTCAATGACCTCAATTATGTCTATTATGAAAGCGTTGAAGAGTAGTGGACCAAGGTTGCTTCCTTGAGGTACACCTGAGGTAGCTGCATATTCAATTGATTTGAAGCCATTGAATATGACACACTGACGCCTGTCAGTGAGATATGACACGAAGAGTTCGATGAGAGTCTGAGAAAAGCCATACCTGTACAGTTTTGATAGTAGTATTCCATGATCAAGTTTGTCGAACGCTTTCGATAAGTCCGTATAAGTGACATCGGTTTGGGATCTCCTATCAGTAGTCTCTGCAATATATTGAGTGATGTTGAGAAGGTTGGTGGTTGTCGAGCGACCTTTCATGAAATCATGTTGAAGTGATGAGATTTGATTGCTCAGATGAGGATATAACCTGCTGTACAGGAGGATTTCAAACACATTAGCGAAATTACATATTATTGATATGGCTCTGAAATTTTTAGATATCTAGTGAACACAGGAATTGGCGACTCCGGAATCCAACCAGAATGTAAATTTACTACTTTATTCATAAATGCGACGAGTGATTCATCTTGTCTTCTACTCTTCAAAATACGCACGGAACAGCTCGGTGTTTAGTTTTAAGAGCCAGCAAAAGACAAAGACAATAATATTCAAATTTATTCTGCACATCGCGTAGTGTTTTCTGATTGGTTGCTAATCAGCCAATCAGAAAACCTAGTAGAATCTAACAAACTTTTGTTTGTAAACCGTGCATGAGAGAATATTTTGCTTGGCAACAGTGTTCAGTTCCCCGATGTCTGAATCATTACAATGGCCGTGATTTTTCAAAACAATATGCAATTGCGTATGTTTCCCTTTTCAATAGTGTTTGTGTCGTTTGTTTCTTACCAGTCACTGATAATTATGATAAGTGCCTCAAAGCAGAGTATGAATTCAACTAGTTCTGAGTTTATCACAAGGTTAAATGCCAAATTTTTCCTCTGGGTAGGTCACCTGAAATTAGGCGGGTGGCACTAACCAAAATTTTGTCGAATTTTATAATACATATTTTCAAAACATTTTTCAGATTTTTAACCACTGTAATTCGTTATAAAATGGCATTATACACTCGTCATTCACGGGTGTGCAAGAGGTTATTTACACCCTGTATATGTTTTTGGTCTTTCCTATTTCAATGTAATGAATCTAGAGATGCAAAGTTCTACAAATTCCAACTAGGAAAAAGCGTGAAACGAGCGACAATATATGTTTTTATTAATGAAACGATGTTATCTTTGTTTGTATTCATTACAATCTATTCATTATTGTATATAATAAAACCATTAATATTATCTGTTTATGGTTGCATGCTTTAACTAGCCCGCAGTTGGAAGTTTTGGTTCTCACTTGCATTTGTACAGTTCGTGTTGATATTATTTTTGATGATTAACATAAACAATGGTTAAGGGATTGCTTCAACGATTTTTTATTATTGGATCCTAAAAAATGAATAATAAGTCTATAGCGAATCCAAAACTATGAATATCCAACAGAACTCAGGTAATTTTGAACATATACAATTTAGTATTTGGTATAATACAAACTCAAAAGTTTGATATGGTCTATACAAGTTGAACAAGTTTTCGAACGTTTTCTCTTATATACGGGAAGTTCAGTTTTATTTCATGTAAATTTGTAAAAAGTGGTGACTTCAATAAGGTCGAATTTAATTTCCAAAATCAAGTCATCTTTTTCCAAAATGGAGGTTATAAATACAATGTAAAAAAATTGATATTTTCGCAAAATAACCTTTTTTCAATGCAAAATATGTGAATAGGTAAAAATCCTGGCATCGATTCTTAATAATCTTTTAGTCGTTTTCGTTTTAGTTTTGTTTTTTTTAATAATTTTTTTATATAACTATAATGGAATAGTAATAAGTAGTTGGAAATGTACTTTGCATATTTAGCATATTTTATTCAAACAAAGATTTTGCATTTTGGGAGTATAGATTCGGGATACAAAAAATTTTCATTGTAAAATATTAAATATTATTTTAAGCCGCTCTTATTGTGTTGTTTCTGAACTAGTGACTGAAGTCACTGACTATTAATAACGTCTCATGGTATAGGCATGTTTTCATATGTAAAATACTTTTTTATTGAATTTCATTGACCTTGTGCGAGATTCATATCCAGTTCAGGTAAAGTCGATGTCACGACGTTTTCTAGCCCTTTTTAGTGTGATCAACATGTGTCATTCGATTCGTAATTGCAAAAAATTGCGCAAAAGTTATAAACAATTTAGTAAAAAAGGGGGTTTCGTTTTTCGCGAATATCTGAAATCAAAAAAAAGATTCTTAAAGAGCAGAAAATTTTCTAAAAAAAGTCTTATCTCCTGGAATTCTACCACTTATATTTATAATTTTAATTGAGAGGTGAAAATAGGGCTAAAATCGGGTGATGTGGCTTCCGCACGATTCGTTCACTTCAACAACAAAAAAATTATCACTTTAAATATGAATATTAAGGAACAAAAAAAATCATGTACCATTTGGTTACAATAAACTATAATCCGTAGGATAAATAAAAATCCGCAATTTTCTATTAGTTGTGCTTTTGTTAATTAAGTTGTTTTAACATAAAAACCCTGATAATTGTCAAACTAAAAACCTGAGAATTTTTCCACTTCTTGGATCTATTCTTTAGAGGCTTTAAAAAAGATCCCCGTTGAAAAAAATTAAAAAAAAACACCTTTTTATTAACAATTGAAGGCACTAAAAAATGAAAAGTTCAAATAAAGTTATCATTTTTAAGTATCCCGATTATTTCATTATCTTATTGTTAAAAACTACATTAAAATAATTTCATTAAATTTTATACTCCCATTGTTTATATAATTGTTATAAACAAATGCATTGTTTGAGAAAATTTAAAAAAACTTTTGAGGATCTTATCATTGATAACAATTATGATTTAAAAAAAATCCTATAAAAAAACTATTGCTCAAAACGCATTTGTTGATTAACATTTTTTTTGCTGCTAAATATTAAGATATGAGAATGAGTATATTAAGGAACCGCTGTTTTTTTTAAATCATCTGAAAAAAATTGTTTATTTAATAAACAGTTCGTTATAAACAAATGGATTTCCGAGCAAACATTTTTTAATACTAGACTTTGTGATGTTTTTTTTTCTATTTTGTTATATAATTATAAATATATTCGTGTTCTTAAGCTTGTCGTTCTCTTTCAGTTACTTTTAAACTATTTGGAATTTCCACTTTGAACTGACAATTGTCACTTTGAAGTGACAATTGTCACTTTGAAGTGACAATTGTCACTTTGAACTGACAATTATCATTTTGAACTGATAATTGTCACTTTGAACTGACAATTGTCACATTGAACTGACAATTGTCACTTTGATCTGACAATTGTCACTTCTGACAATAGTTGTATTTTCATGAATACTATTACAGTTCCAAGATTTTGCAATATCGCACGTGCGGTTCTGAGTTTCAACCTAAAATTATTATTCCGGCTTTTTTCTTCTCTTTGATATTTTGTAAGTAAATGTGATTAAATTCAGTTCAGTAGGCGACTCAAGGTGATTGATTACAAACAGCATATGAGTTTTAATTTCCTAGATTAAGTTTTTGGCCGAATTCATCCTCATGACAGATCGGCTTTAGCAGGATTGCAATGACTGGGAAGCAGTATTTCAATACTTTAAAAAGTGTCGTACGTTATTATTTAAAAATATTTTTACATTTAGAGGTTGTGATGTCAAAATAAACGTATTCAAGTACCATAGTGACATACCAAATTTAAAACCTGTATCTACAAAACTATAGAAAAATTGGGGGGGCGTACCTCACATCGTGGTCACCACAGGTATACAACATACTTGAGAATTCTTTCATAGGCAGACTTGACCCAAAGTGTTTTTTATTACATTACAAGCTTTTTAGGCCAGTAGAGATAGACATGATTTTCCCAAAATTTAATAATAATTACAAAAGTTTCAAAACTTCAGTAGAGTGAAGAGGACTTTCATATTATACGTAGTCTGATTTTGCAACCCTTTTTTCTGAACGGAAACTGTTGAAAATCAGAATTTCTTGAATTTTCACATTATTAGCTCGGAAAAATTTGGAAAAGTTCTGCATAGCAATTTACAATCTCTGATAAATTTGCAACCACTCAAACAAAACGGAAATGACTGTTTTATCGAAAAAAAATTGTTGTTAGTCCTAATTTTTCGATGAAAATTTCAAAAGTTCTGCAAACTCGAAAAAATAACTGAAATAATGTTCTTGATAAGAGTTTTGATTTGCAATCTCTTGCGTCAAACGGAAAACATATTTTTTCATTGAGTTGATTTTTTTTATTGAAATAAGTATCAGAATTATTACAAAAGTTTCCAATAATGGATGCAAGTGGAGATGTCCTGACGTACGTTTTCATTATAATTTGCAACCTCGTCTACAACACGGAAATGAGGGTAAAATCAAAAGAAAAATATCATCGTATTTGTACTCTACCAAAAAAAGCAAAAGTTTTGCTAATCGGACAGACAACTCATTTTACCAATTGGTGGCAGAATAATAATTTGCAAACTATGTTACAATACGGAACATTGGGAATTAAAAAAATATTTATTTTTGCAACGCCTGTGTTACCTGAATAATAAAGATTTTCATATACCTAATAAATGACATTCATTGTGTTACCAAGTTAACTATCGACCAAGAGGAAGCTCGTCAACGGTAGGTCAAATCATTCAATGTTGAAAGCTAACGTTTCCGATATGAATTCAAAACATCATATTACATTGATTTGTTGAAAATATAAACAGGATGTTCATAAAATCAGATGTGGAATCATCTGCGACTGAAAGATAAACTTTAGTCACTATCTTCCATCGTCAAGATAACCTCTTGTGGGGTATTCATGTTGAAAAGGGAAACATTCTCAATTGAATATTGATAGAAAGATTTTTCTGTGAATTGAAAAATCCACGATTAAAATGAAGTTATTTTTTGTGAATGTCTAACAGAAAACAACTACTTCCCCGGCTAAAGCCACGACATTGAACTACATCTGATAGATATTCTGAAAAGACCCTAACTCAAAAGAAAAACTCTAAAATTGAAAATTTGCATTTTCATTCAGATAGTTATTTGATTTTCTATTCCAGTCTTAATTAAGAACTCATAAATGAATGAGGCAAAAAAGAATGTTTCCCAAAAAGAGTACTCACCAGAAATCGAACATTGACGCAGAAGAAACATCGCATTCACTAGGTCTTCAATACATTTTTGTCGACGAAAATCTATTTCACGCTTCCACGATCATCAGGAAGACCGGAAGAAATGGGAAACACATTTTCAAGAAGCAATCTCACTTTGCAAAGATGGAAAAAGTTAGAATCATTTCTTTTGGAGAGACACTTTGAAATTAGTGTTTTCTGAGATTAAAACGTGTCATGGGGTATGATAGAATGTTTCCCTTTTCATCATATTACAATTAAGAATTTGCATAAAAATACTCTGAGTACGTTTGATGGAGGATCGAGAATCTCTCGACACGTTTTCATAATTTTCTTTATTCATTAAAAAATGGAGGATATATTGAGATTTAAAAAACACTTGTACAGTTGTACATTAGTACGATTAACCTACAACTGTGTTACGTCACATTGTTTTGTTTACAGATTAATGAATGCACAGTAACATGATTCATTACCAAAATAAGAAAAATACTGTCAATTGTATTTTTATGACAGACAACTATATAACTAACCAAAAACAATGCACATTCATCTAATAGTCCTGGAGCTTCAACTGAAATAGAATTGCCTTTTCCCTCTTTATTTTAAAAATCAAAAAAAATATTTTTACGTGTCGATTACATTTCAGTCCTAGTTTCGGATTCAATAGAAATTTTCATGCGAAACCATAATTAGAGTAAGAAAGTCGAGTGGAAAGGTAAATTATAATTTTATTCGATTCAAGAAATACATAAATTCGAGATGTAATATCAATGTCACAAATTTTTATTTTTCAGCAACGTTTCTGTTTGATGATGAAAATTATGTACTTGCGAGATATACAATCGATAACGTTTTGATATCCTTACTTCCATAAAGCATTGATTATTCATTTTAAAATCTCGTCGATTGCTATAAAGTCATGTTGTGACAAGTGAAAATTTTAAATGAAGAATGATTGCATTGCATTTCATTTCTAATGCGATGAAAATTTAATGTCTTCCAATAGTCTTTTAGCAGAATTTTGTACTCTTTCGATTGTTGCATTCGAAAATATTATATTAAATTTATGTCGCTGATTAGTCGAAAACAGTGATTGCTTCAGAGATTAATAATTAGTTTCAATTTTTTTTAAAGGGTACCTACGTAACCGGATTATTCTTCGGATGCAATTTCAATCAACCAGTACAAAATATAACAGATATACGTGATGGATAATCAACATTGTTTATATCTAAATATTACAATTTTAATTTAGGCAAATTATAAAAAAAAAACAATTACACAAAAAAACTGCTTCGTTGAACAATGGCGGTTGCAAATCTCTTGCGTCACGTAAAATATCAGTCGTAATTTTAATTGAATTTCAGAACTTTTAATTAATGCAAAAAAATATATTGGTAGATTAATAGGTTCCGTTTTTCGTATGAGGTTGCAAAGTTACATATCCACTGAGACCGATATTCTCTTTATTTGCAACCACAATGAAAAACTTTTGTAATTATGTCAATGCTTGTGTGTATTAAAAATGGAAGCGTCGATAAAAAGTTTGATAAATAAATTATGCGTTTTTAAGAAATGGTTGCAAATGTACGTGAATATTTTAAACTTTTTTTCCGTTCACTTATCCAATTTGCAGAACTTTTGTATTTTTTTTAAACAAATTAAAATGAAAAACTTAAACAAATGACAACAAACAAGGTTCCGTAACTTTTACAAGGTTGCAAACTTAATGCATGTTGTAAAACACCATTACTATAGGTATGTCTAGTTTGCAGAACTTTTGCAATTTTCAGTGCAATAATAAAGCATGAAAACATTTTTTGCAATTAAAACAATGTTCCCTTCATCACAGATTTCTGCAAAATTTTATAGTTTGTTTTCATTAATGCACTAACATACCATTGAAGTTCGAAAACTTTTGGAATAAATGTTAATTGATTGTCTATATCTACTGGCCTATTTATTTAGTTTCACTTGTTAGTTCGTTCGTTCATTAGGGTCAAACAAAACAAAATGGTGGCTCCAAGATGGCGGACGATATTTGTAATTATGGTCCGATTTGATTTAAAATTGGTATGTGGGGGTTGTCGGGGTCGGAGATTATGATTTTTTGTCAACATTCATTATGGTCCGATTCGATTCAAAATTGGTATGTGGAGGTTTTCGTGGTCGGAGATTATGAAATTTTTGTCAAAATTCATAAATTCAAGATGGCGGCCCCAAGATGGAGGACGAGTTTTGTGATTATGGTCCAATTCGATTCAAAATTGGTATGTGGGGGTTTTCAGATTCGGAGATTACGAATTTTTTGTCAAAATCTGTAAATTCAAGATGGCGACTTCAGGATGGCGGATGAGTTTTCTGATTATCGACATATTTTATTCAAAAGACGGTTACCGCGGTCGGAAATTTTGAATTTTTTGTCAAAATTTATAAATTTAAGATGGCGGCCCCAAGATGGAGGACGAGTTTTCTGATTATGGTCATATTTTATTCAAAATTGGTATGTGGGGGTTTTCAGATTCGGAGATATATAAAATAAGTTTATATCTTCGCTGACAATGATAATTTTTTTTCAGAAAGCTTGTCACGCGAATTGTAATAAAATTAATACTTCGACAATTTGTTACTTACCAACCAATCATTGTCCAATAATTAATTGGTACCTACTTTTATAAACACTTCGCGCGACAAGGTTTTTGAAATCAAATAATTCAACAAAAATAATTAAATCATTGTCAGCGATGACTTGAACTTATTTTATACGTTTTAGTACGCGGCTTAAATAAAAGCTTGTCTTTAAAAAGGTTTTTTATTATTTATTTTATTTCCCATAAAGAACGCACGAAGTGTTTTCTGTCTTAATTTTGTCGATTTGTTTACCAATAGAGTAGCTTATTTTGCTTTTCAGTGTTACTATCCTCATTTGTTTTGTAAGAGAAAAAATCATTAAAGTGGGCCAGTAGTGATGTGAAAAACTGACGTAATTCCCGTATAATGCTATAATTATCATCCTTTGATCATGAAATCCCTACACGGCCGCGAGCACTCGTGCTTGAAGTTACATTTCACGGTCAGCCGAGCTCTGACACACGATAAGGTGTGAAACAATCCCGAAAAAAAAAACGGAACAAAGCAGTAGGCTTGTGTGTATAGATATCCGCGATTTGATCTTGCAGGATGACAGCAGCAGCGTGCGATGTGCGATGTTGCGGTACGGCGAGTACAGCCCGAACAATCCGCAACTGAGGGCGAATGCCGCCGCTCCATATATCGGCTTGGGCGAGTATGAGCAGAGAAAAAACTACTTTTTGCAGAAACAGAGAGCCGACTATTTGAGGCATCTTGCTAAGGTAGGAAATGGACTATTTTAGATTTCATTTGTCTTGGTGTGAAACGATATGTGCGCAGAAATTCGTTCGAATTCGTTAGTGTTGAGAAGTTGAAATTGTATACCGGGAGAATATCCAAGGTGGTTCACCCCTATAACTTTATTATTATTAGAGATAGAAAAACTAAATTTGGGGGTTGTGTACTATAATGAATAATATCGCCAACTTTTGATTTTTACCTCACAATACACTATTAAAAATGAAAAAATATCGTAAAATTATTTTTTTGATACGTCTTATAGTTTCCGAGATATTTAATTGTTTAGGTAGGCGTGCGACGACGCAGAGTCATCGGCCGCTGTGACGTCACTTTACAACGGTCGGTCAGTGCGTGCTCTTCTTCCAACCTGTGTATATGAAGTTTGCGTCGAAAATTGATAAAAATGTCGAATCCAGAAACTAGAAAATCGTGTATTGTGCCAAAGTGTTTAAATAAAACTACTAATGCACCTGAACAGTTGTTTTTTATTATTCCTTTCGAACCTAAAAGTCGAAAGAAATGGATGCAAATCATGAAGTTCTGGGGTGATTCGGTATTTCACTGTACAAATATCTCTTTTAACTTTTACATATCCAATAGCGTCGTCGCCGTAGCTGTTTCTAGCCCATCTAAAATAAAATAAACGTAAGTTGATCTAATATATAAAAAATAAAATACATAAAAATGCACTTATCCACGATCACATTAAAGAGGAAATTAATATGAGAGGTTTTTCATCTTAGCTTAATAATATTTAATAGGTATAGTCGCGTGATCCTAATAATAACCTACTTTTGAAAAAAATATTTCATGGGTTCAAATTTTAAAAGGTTTTGTACCTCTGGTACATAATGTTCAGGTTAGGTTTACTATGTTAATTTTTTGTTACATTACATATAAAAAAAATACAAAATGTGATCAAAACTATGTAGGTACAATAACACATATTGTTTTTAATAAGTCCCACCCTGTTACAAATAACTCTTCTCAGCAACTTAATGTCAAGTTCATAGTATCAATATGACGTATGACGTACATTTATAAAACCCTAGTAATGAGAAATATGTACTTATAGGGATCAAAAGATTGATGATAAAAAGTAAAATGTTATTAAGTAATACTTACTTTTTTACTCCTCGCATCTCGGCGGCCAAGAAATCGGAGTTATTTGGAAAAATAGCGGGTAACCATTAACCCGTCTATTTCAGATTGTCCTTTTTCAAAACCGTCATCCATATCTAATATTATACTTATAACACTATTGTAACACTGATTCACATAAAAACTCAAGTTACAAACGTTATTGTGGTCGAACATCCGATAGCAAAGCAATGATTGAGTGTATGGTGAGAACGTTGCGTTGTAAAATGACGTCACGCGAGCATGGCGCGGTCGTAACTTCAACACTAGTCGCTTGATTGAAATGAAACAAAAACAGGTGTATTTCTAAACATTTAGGCTACACGGTCATAAAGTTTCAAGTCATTTAACAGACCCAGTGACATTCTTCATTCAATTTGCATTTTTTGACATATTTACTTGCTTTGCCGTACTTCCGGTTTGACCGGAAATGACCACAATTTTCGATTTTTAAATGGGTGAATATAAAGTTACACCACACATGCACTCTGAATATGGGGAAAATACTTTTCTTACGTGTTTTTGCCCCCTGAACACGAATCCGGACGAAAAATGCGGGATCTACGTTTCGAGTTACAGCACAAAAAACTCATTTTCAAGCACCGTTTTCTCGCACAAAATCACTCAATGCTCCTTCTTTTTAGCATAACATAACCTAAATCACTTATTTTCGGCAACTTTGCAAATATCGACGCTTTTATCGAAATCTCCTTCTAACAGTTCCAAATAAATATTTTCGGTCTATGACAGAAAATTTAGTAATTTTGCCTTATTTCATGTTGGCAATAAGTGAATCACCGCCAACTTTTCAAATTCAAATGTGAGCAAGAGTTTCCCCTTTCTCCCTTATGTGTGCAATGTGGGCGGTGATTCACTTATTGCCAACATGAAAAATAAGTCAAAATTACTAAATTTCTTCTGTCAAAGGACCGAACATTATTTATTTGGGCTGTGTAAGAAAGGAGGATTTTTTCGATAAAAACGTCGATATTTTGTGCAAAGTTGTGCCGAAAATAAGTGATTTAGGTTGTATTGTTTATGCTGGTAAAAAGAAGGAGGCTTTTTGTGAGAGAAAACGGTGCTTGAAAATAGGTTTTTTTTTTTAAGTGCTGTAACTCGAAAACGGTATGAGACCGCATTTCCGGATTCGTGTTCAGGAGGAAAAACACGAAAGAAAAGTATTTTCCCCATATTCAGAGTGCATGTGTGGTGTAACTTTATATTTACCTTTAAATGGGACATCCTATATATTTTTACTTATTTCGATCGAGAATGACATTCTTAATCCAACAACACCTCACTTGTCAATATTTGACAAATAAAGTAATTTTTATTCCAATTTTTATTTTTCGATCTAGAATGCCCCAGAGAAAAAAATCTAGCGGAGTAAGATCTGGTGAAAAAATATGACAACTAAAGAATGTACCTCCCAGGCCACCGAATAGGTCCATAAGTGCCAATCCACTTTTCTGGGAAGGTGTCATTCAGATGTTCTCTTACGACTTGAGAATTGTGAGGAAGCGCTCCATCTTGTTGAAAATAGATTTCAACTTGGTTAGCCAGTGGCAAATCTTCAATGAAATAATTAATTTGATTTCTAAGGAACTGCAGATATCTACCCGCAGTAAGTTGTCCGTCGAAAATTATTGGCCCCAAAAGTTTTCCTCCGATAATACTCATCCAACAATTGAAACCAAAGCGCTCTTGAAAATTTCATTCTTGCATCAGATGTAAATTTGTTTGAGGCCAGTACCTTTTATTATTCCGATTGAACAGACCCAAGTTGGTGAATCGAGTTTCATCTGAATAAATAATTTTAAATGGAAAACGTACATCTCTGTATATTTAGGGCGGGTTGTAACACGACAGGTTAACTTCTGGTTTTCTTTAATCATTGGTTATCGTTGATTGCGTCGTTGTATGACTGAATTGTTGAAGTTAACCAATTGGTGAACTGTCGATTTTCTTACCATCCCATTTTGACGGTTTAACTAAGGTTCAGACCATAAAACAATGAAAATTTATTTGTTCTATGTTTCTGTCTCGGACATTTGGGTATTTATTCTGATAGAATAGAACAGAATAGAATAGAACAGGGCTTTATTTTCAAGAATAACAATCACAGTGACATTACATTTAAAACAAAAATAACATACATTATCACAGTAACCAGAATTAAAGAAAATAGTGTCATATAAAGTTGATTGAATCAATCTTGAGACTTGAAGACAAGTATTTGTATCAGTTAAAATATTAAAATGAATAAATATTAAGTTCAAAATGAATAAAGTTTAAAATGAATAAAGTTGTCTTATTTTCAATGCAGGATCCATTCGTAAAAATATCTATTCTCCCAAATATTCTTTAGTAGAGTATGGTTCTAGATTCACTATGATATTGATTATGCTCCTTGAAGACTTTTATGTTCACTTTGTTTGACTGTTTCTGTAATTTATTAAAAACTATCACGCATACTCTGAGCTTTTCTGTTATTGACAGTCTGTGGATTGGGATATAGTCGGTGTTATGGTTTCTTGTGTTTAGTCTATGTTTTATCTAGTGCTAATCAAATTTATTGCGATTTTAAACAGAAACATTAAGCACTCATATATATAGGTCCCGGCCATGGTCATTATATTAAATTTTTTGAATTTACCTCTATAGGATTCTTTGTAATTTAGACATAGCAAAATCCTGATGGCTTTTTTTTGTATTTTAAAAATACTTTCTGTTCGGCTACTTCCTCCCAGAAGATGATGCCAAAACGCATCACCGAAAGTGGAAGTTGGCAAAGTAAATGGTTCGCTTTGCACCCTCATCCAAATATGTCGATGTTACTCTAAATGCATAACAGATAGATGACAATTGGGTGCTGGTTTCCTAATATGTTTTTTTCGAAATCTAAGTTTTGGTCAATGTGTACAAGAAATTTTGTGTGTTCCTCCAGTAGTATTATCTGCGTTTGTACTTGAAGCATCCTCAGGTATGTTATTGTTTTTTCATTTTAGTCCAAAGCAAATATAATTTGTTTTATCTTCATTAAGTATGAGTTTGTTCATGGTAAACCATTTCTGTGCTTTTTCTAGTGTTTCATTTGAGATTTCTAAAAGATTATTTAATGACCAACCCAATCGCTAAAATGTTTGTGTCGCCTGCAAAATTCACTAAGTTGATATTTTCATTATTCACAATATCTAAGGCTAAATCATTTATGTAAAATATGAATAACAAAGGGCCCATGACACTACCTTGAGGGATACCTACCACTGTCGTAATTTCCTCTGAGTAATATTTAATTCTGGCTATTTATAACTACTTTTGTTTACGTTGTGTCAGGTAAGACTTTATCCATTCATGAGCTGACCTCTGATACCATATCTCCAGCTTTTTTCAACAGAATTTCATGATATACACTGTCAAAAGCTTTTGACAAGTCTAGAAAGATACCCATTGATATATTTTTTATTCTCTGATGCAGTAATAATTTTTTCTATGAATTCATATATGGCTGTCTCGATTGATTTCCCTTTCAGTAGCCATGTTGGCGTGGCTCAACAATTTTTCAGTATAGAAATAGCTTAGAAGCCTTGAACACATTGCTAGTTCAAAACTTTGGAGAGATGGTAGTAGACTTACTGGTCTATGATTTTGCATGAGTGTTGGGTCATCTTTTTTTGAACAGGGCTTGACTATTGCTATTTTCAAGTTGTCTGGGGAATAAACCGGATGAAAGGAGTTATTGATTATGTGGCATAGTGGTATTGCAATTCACCAGCACATAGTTTTATTATACATTTGATATTTCATCATATCCAGTGCTAGTTTTATTCTTTAGTTTCAACACAATTTTATTACTTCATCAATAGTAATCGGTATTAAGAAAATGAGTTCCTACTTAATGGTATATTATTTGTAAATTCAATATTTGGTAGATCTTTCAATAGGTTGGAGGCTCGTAAGGAAGTAATAGTTGAAATTGTTGCTTATATATATGGGTCACCTGATATTTTCAATTCATTTGTGGTTATGTTTGTTCCTTTGATTTCTTTCACAATCTGCCACAGACATTTTGATTTATTATTGCTATTGTCAATGCGCTTCCATACTGTAATTTCCGTGGGTTCTACCAACATTTCATTATAATTGCGTTTTGCTCGATTGTAGTTTTCCCTATGTATGCTCCATCTGCCCGGCTGAGTACTAATAATAGATCTAGTCGATCTTTACTTTCCCTTAACCCGTTTTCATAATACTTTGAGTGTTTTCTAATAGTGTTTATTTTGTTTCTGGAAAGCAGTGGTTGGTATAAGTATATTCATAAAACTTCCCACTGTTGGTTAATATCCCTCATTTGGGGTAAAAAAACTTGTTCCCACCCTCTTCGCCAATTTTTTTTTAAATTTTCTTTATTTTCGGATTTAAAATTTTGCGTTGTATATTACCTTTTAGCGACTTATTTATGTTGATGTCCAGCAAGAGTTTTTGGCCGTGTGGTCTGATATATGCATCTTAAACTAGAGCTTCGTAGGACTCACAGTTTGTTAATATGTTGTCTATACAGGATTTTGAGTCTCCAGATATGCGTGTATATTCCTTTACTGATGGGGTTATATTAAAAGTGTTTAGAAATGTTAAGAAATCTGTTCTAATTCTGCTGTCTTGTTTTATGTCTATGTTGAAGTCGCCTGCAATGAATAGAAGACAATTTTCGTTAAGAATGTACAATAATAATTGTTCAAATATATCTAAAAATTCTTTCACACAAGATGTGGGGGTACATATACACATAATATTAAACCCTTACGATTCCCGAATTTCACTTCTACTGATGAACACTCAAACACCTCTTTGATTGCTAAGTTCTCAATATCCTTACGTGATCTCCATTCTGTTCTATTTCTTAGGTATATGGCTGTTCCTCCGTGTTCACCTTCTGAGGTGCGTTCGATTATAGACTCCTAGAGTAGAGTAAAGTATTTGAAGGTTTCTTAAATTTACTCTGGAGTTCAGTACTATTCATGTAATATTCGAACAGTGCGAAATATATTTGGAGTTGTTTACAAAGTCCGAGTGACAAAAGGTTCTGAAATCGAAATTATAGGTTATTGTTAAAAAAATACGAAAACAATGACAGTTGATGAAAACCGGAGAAAAATATTATTGACAATGGGAGATAACTTTTCTAGAATCTTGTTCGCCAATTGTAAATTAAATGTTAGTATTTAGGGTAGGGAATGACAATGGTATATTCGAATGCCATGTGATGGTTTCGAAGCAGTTTTATTAAATATAGGTCCTAGGTTAAGAATTCGAGTGACACAGTATGAACTTGGTAGACCACATGTTTCTCCAAGATTACAACTATTATCAGCGAACAGTATTTAACAAATACACATAAATAATCTCAATCTGTGAGAGTGTGAGACAAAGCATAAAGAGATTTTCCGTCTCCAAGGTTATGCCAATTTTGTGGAGTTAAATAAACCCAGCTATTTCGTAGAGTTACGAGAGTTAACTCGGTAACGAATACTCGGGTATTTTCGAACGACAGTCTTATAGTAAAATATACACAACTCTACGATTTTCGAACGCTATTTAGTAAATTCTACTCGATGGAGTTAATAATCGAACGCACCTCTGCTCTACAGTAGGCAGAGACCAGATTGAAATCGAGGAAGTTGTAGTTTTCTATTTGAATCTGGGATTGCCAGTGTTCACTGATACATACTGCAACACATTCATCATGGTTTAGAATTTCTTCTTGCATTACATCAAGGCTGTTTCCTATGGATCTTACATTTTGATGGAAGATGCTTATTTTGTTTTGTATTTTGTTCTCCTCCCTCTTTATTGATGAGCTCGGCTGTTCATTTACGTCTCTTTTAGATTTTTTTCTAACATCACATTTCATCACATTTGTGATCTTAGATGTTGTCCCTTTTGTTTTCGAGGGTGATGCTGGTATAAAAAAGTTGTATCTGTTAATTGACATCAGATGGTTTTGAAGCTTTGGAACGAGGCTCGCCTCTGAAAATTTGTCGTATCTGTTCTGTCTAGTTGTTCAGGTCGTTGCTGGTCGAGGAAGTGACGGCCTTGTCTGAAGTCAAAACGGGCAAAATGGATATTTTTTGGCCAGAAGTTTTTTTTCATACACACGTTCTTTCAGTGCTAGATCGACTCCCACCATGAATGATTGGTTGTTGGTCTTAATTATTTTTGTTGTAAGCTTCCTCACATAGGTGTTCTCGAAGTTTGTTTGCTTCATTATATAGTTTTTTATGTTGTCTTCTGTTGTTTTGTCCGGGACTTTCGAGATAAAGAGCCAAACCTTTTTGTCTGTTTTTTCATTGCCTTGAAAGTTTTCGTCTCCATCACCGTTTCCTATGTTATTTGTTTTGTTTTTCTTTCTTCTTTTTATTAGAGTGTAGCTTCCTTCGGCTAGTGAGCCAACAGCTAACGCTAACCTAAAAATATCAGCGAAAATTTTTTGGAAAATAATTGAAAATATGGATATTCAAGAGGGGTCTCCAAGAACTGAATTTAACAGACGACGAAGGCTTTTTAGAACTTGTTGAATTAGAATTGCTTCCAAGGGCTCCCCGAAATTTTAGAATGAGGGATAATAACTTTTTTAAATGGAATGACGAGGAATTCAGAGCTAGATTTAGGTTAGGTTAGATTTAGGTTATCTAAAGATACAGTGGAACTAATAATTGAGGAAATAAGAGAAGCTATTTCATGCATTAGATATGAGTAAGTAATATTTCAAATGTACCAAAACACTATCTCATAGTACTTTTTTAGAGTTACAAATGAAGAGAAAGTTTTAATTACTTTTAAGATATTTAGCGACAGGATCAACATTTCAAGCTGTGGGAGATTTCACAGGTATTGTTGAAACATCTGATGCTCTAATTATGCTTCATAGGTATTGAATACATATTTTTTATATTTTCAGGCATTGATAAGTCAACTGCAAGCAGAATAATTCATAAAGTTGTTACAACTATAGCAAGACTACGTCCACACTTTGTTCAAACGCCAGAATCGGAAGAAGTGAAAAAGGTCCAGGGGGAGTTTTACAACATAAGCCATTTTCCAAGATGTATAGGTGCACTGCACTCATGTGAAAATACAATCTCCTGGAGGAGATAATGCCGAGACATTCAGAAATAGAAAAGGATATTTTTACTTCAATGCGCAAGCTTTAGGCAAAGTGGATTTAATCATACAAAATATAGTATGTAGGTGGCCAGGATCTGTTCATGAAACAACAAATAATATTAATTTGGTGTTACCCGATATACCTCGTTTCAATATGAACAATTTGGTTAGAAATAATATAATTACTCAATAGTTTCAGGCACTGTTGTGAACTAATTATGGAAATATGTTGAAGTTAACTATTATATTTTTTCTCTGAATTCGTGTTGATTCTTTTTCTCATACTAAGTGATTCCTTGAACGAAATACAATAACAATAAACAAGATAAATATTTAAAATATTTAATTTCCCAACATACCCTTAACATTAACAAAACTACATTTTACGTAATAAAAGATCTTTGATTTAATCAGAGTTATTTCAACAACTTTTGCCTCTGCAACTTCAATATTGATATTTTGACAAGTTCTTCTTGTATCATTACCTAATTTTTTTCATTAACCTCTCCTTTTTGTTTTAGATCCTCTTGGTGTTTTTCTTCATTCTACAAATCTCAATCAATGAATCAATTCTAGTGAATAATATTACTTTGAGATTACAACGCAACCTAACCTTTCTAATTTTACCATATGACATTATTCTGAGGAATATTCAGGGTTACCAACACAAAATGATGGTTTACGTGACTACTACCCAATCTTTCATGTTACAACAGAAAATAATTTGAACTCCATCGAGAGGTTAACCATTGGTCCCAATACCAATTGGTTAACTAAGTGAGTTACAACCCGCCCTTAGTCAAAAACCAGTTGCAATAAGTTAATCTTCGGTTGTGGTCGTTATCGTAAAGATGTTGGTGTAGTTGGTACTTGAATGATCGATAATTATATCTATGAAGAATTCTCCAAACGGACGAATAACTTATATCACACTCAGAAACAATTTGGCGAATTGACGCCGTACTTCAACATAGGCCAAAACGTCTACTTCTTTTTCTTCACTGACGATGAAGTTATTGGCATTTTCTTCTGGTTCATTTCGCATTTTCCTTTCCAGTTTTGGAAAATAATGCCGAGTGGGATGGCGACGATTAGGGAATCTCTGAGCATAAATTCGAGCTGCATCAGTTGCATTCTTTTTTGCTTCTCCGTAAATTAGCAACATGTCAATTTTCTCGTTTCTAGTATAATTTTCCATATTAAATTATAAACTACGCAATAAATAAATGTTTAAAAGTGACAGCATATTCGTTAGCCTATTTGTTTAGGTAGTCCTAGCAACAGCTTCAATTGTTTGTCACGGATAACTAGAATAACAGGACTTAGTGCATAAGTATACCGAATACGTATTATTTGTTATTAGATATGATCGCTTTTTGCAATTATTCAGAAAAATAGGGAAAATAGAGTGAAAGTGTGTGGTATCAAATTATTCGTAAGAAAATGATCTTTAACAAAAAGCCGACGAGCCACCCCCTTTCCATTTGAAAAAATCAAGTTAACTGGAAAAATTCATATTTGCGACTTCTTAAGACGACTGTGAATCATAAGCCTCAAAGTCGCATTTTTCCCATGTTACTTGATCAAGAATGAAGCGATTTACACGATCCATGGCATTCTAGATAAAAAAAAAAAAATTTTGAATGTCATTCTCGATCGAAATAAGTAGAAATATATAGAATGTCCCATTTAAAAATCGAAATTGGGGTCATTTCCGGTCAAACCGGAAGTACGGCAAAGCAAGTAAATATGTCAAAAAATTTAAATTGAACTATAATACACAACCCCCAAATTTCGTTTTTCTGTCTTCAATAATAAAAAAGTTATAGGGGTGAGCCACTTTAGAGAATCACCCGGTATATTTCTAGTGCTTGATAACCCAAATCTATTTCTTAGATGAAAATAGCGATATCTTGTTTTCGAATGTGAGATTCTTGGGAGCAAATTGACCTCCAGTTTTTAACCTATCGTGTGTCCAATGAGATGTAGGAACTCATTTATGTATATTAAAAGTTTCGACTAAGAGCTACAAAATGACATATCGAGCAAGACCGTACTTGAATGTTCCAAAAAAACGATATATCTGTTATTATGCAACTTTTATAAACGGTATGGCTCTTTTGGAATGGAAGCACCCTTTTAAAAGATATTTTTTCCGATTCGAATGATTTTCCTTTTCATGAGACAGACATTTAAAAAGTTGCTGTAACAGCATATTTCATGAACGACTCTTCATTTTCGGCGACATCTGTCATTATTTTACAATGTTAAAAATTAAAAAGTTCACTACGCTGGATTCTCGAGGAATTAATATGGTTTGTATCAAAATTTTGTTGAGATGTGTTCATCAATAAAAAATTCGTATGAAAATGAAATTTTAAAAATATATCGTTCAAACTACACAACTGGATACCGTAAGTCCCGGGATAAAATTTCCTTCAAATAATTTTATGAATGAAAAAGTTATCAATATCGCAGAAGCCTTTTCGCCTGTTTTTGCCCTGGAACCTTATTCCAGTGGGTTTTAATTTGGTCAGCTTCCCAGCTGGAAAGACCATAAAAGGGTTCCGGGCCAGAAAATTGAGTGTTTGTGCCTTTCTTGGCAAGGCTGTGCGCTTATTCATTGCCTTTGATTCCTTTGTGACCTGCATCCACATCAGAGTAACCTGATTGTTCGTAGCCAGTTGTCTTAGGGAGAGTTTGCAGTCCCAAGTCAGTCTAGACTCACAAGCGTATGACTTTAGAGCTTGGCTGTCTGATAAGCCCCCCTGAAGCCTCTTTCAAGGCATTCTCGGGCGCAAATTTCTATAGTATGGGTTTCTGCTTGAAAAATTGTAAGGGCTTTGCCTAGGGATTTTGAGAGCTTAAAATTAGGACCCGTTACTCCCACTTCAGGCCATTTCGGAACCATCAGTATACCATACTTATGCATTATTTTCTAGTTGAGGCCCGTTCGTTGTGAATATATGGTGGTTGTTTATAACCACTTCATAATTCACTTCAAAGTCGTGCCTAGCTGGCATAATATCTGATGGCTTGTACCTGGATTATATGGGATTATTTTCCAGAATCTTCAGATCCAGCCTTCAAGTTTGATGCCTGGTGCAGTCTGAAGGCGCTTCTTTCACTACATACAAGTGCAGTGGCGGTAGATTCAGCATTACCTCTAATGCTAATGCACGTGAATATCGCGCCTGTAATTCCCAGACAGGCTAACCGCTGCACTTTCTGAAGCTTGATTTGTGCCGGGTGCTGTTGAGTTTTTTGTCACCATACTAATGAGGCATAGGTAACCATGGGTTTGATAATCGTTTGATATAACCAGTATATTCTGCTTCAAACCCCATGTCTTGCCAAAAACTCTGCGGCACGTCCAGGTTGCCGCTGTAGCCTTGGAGGAAGAATATTTTTAATGTGACTGTTTGATATTAGTCTCTGGTCGATTATGACGCTCAGGTATTTGAGTTCATTGGAAAAAGTAAGTTGAGTTCCATTCAGGGCTGGGGCTTTCAGTTCATACTTACGCCTCTTTGTGAATGGAACCAGCACTGTTTTGCTAGGATTTACATTTAGTCCCTCTTTGCGCACCAGCTTCTGATTATATTTAGGGCTGTCTGCATGCGATTGGATATTATCTCGTCATCCTGCAACGAAAATGAACATTTGAATTATGGAGCAATTCGTTCTTTAAAAAGTCACCATCGTGCAATTTGTAAACCAAGAGATACGCACGGAACAGTTCGGTGTTTGGTAGTAAGAACAAACTTCGGCAACTGACCACAACAAAGACTTGCCGCGCGCCTCTATCGGCTAATTTGCAAGCCGCTAAAGGACAAAAATGTTGTAATTACTTCTCATGCACAACGCGTACTGTTTTCTGATTGGTTGCTAGGCAAGATCTTTCATTCACCAGCCAATTAGAAAACAGTTTGTTGTTAGTGCCATAAAGTGTGCAGACTTTATCTACTATTTCTGACTTTGGATATAACGTTTGTTTTCAATTGTGTTATTATGAATTTGAATACGTATCGCCGGTTGCCGGCAACGAATGTTAATAAGGATTCTCGGACTCTTTTTGCACATTTCTCAAACAATCAGTTCAAAATTCCACATATTTAAATGTCTATTGCATCCGGCAATTGCCAGTGTTTTCTCGAAGATCGCGAGCAGGCCTGCTAAGGTTAGGCGGAAAATTACTTCGGTAAAAATAATTTCATATGAATAGAGTACGAGACCAGGTATGACACATTTATGAAATGTAGTGTTCGGGTAGACTTTTTGAACATCTACCTACCTCATGGAAAAAACATTCCAATCGGTTATAAAATATATCTTTTATAAGGATGCTTCCATTTCAAATAGGTCACACTGTAGGCATTTTTTTGGAAATACATTGACTTATTTTGATTGATTCAAAATGCCCCAACTTTGAAAACACTCTGAATGTCACCAGTATAAAAAAGTAATGTACTTTTTCTGCAAATCCCCTTAAATTGTTGTTTTCATTTTCGTATGAAATTTCGAAAAAAACTTATCATTATTTTATTTCAGTTCAAGCATAGGACTTGTTTGAGAGATTGATAGTTGAATTCAAGGTGAAATAAAATAGAATGCGACATTTAAAACGAGGGAACTGTACGAGTTTTCAAGTTGTGAAAATTTCATTAAGAATCACTCTATATTTAATGTCTCATATCCAATTCAAAGTATAACTTTGAAACTCCAATACGAATTCGAATGAGTTTCTCAAATAGTTTTTTTGTTTGTCGTCCCCTGTTGATGAGGCCCATTATGTGATGTTCTTACAGCAAAACGAAAATATAAAATTTGTTTCAAAACAAATTTCACCAAAACGAAACCATTCGAAAGAAAAAGAATCCGAAAAATCGGAATTCTCGAAGAGAAACAGTCCGTCACTAGTTCAGTGCGAGAAATCGAAACTTTTCGAAAAAAGCGTTCAAACAGACATACGGAATATTAAAAGTCGATTAGTAAGTAAAACACGAGCATGCAGGAAGAATTATTGTAAATATCCAATGGATTTTTTCATACTATTTATTCAAGGAAACTCAAATACACGGTACTGATATACAAATGGTAGAAAATATTACGAAAATTTGTTATGTTCTATACTTTTTCTATGACCACATTCAATTGCCTCTGAATATTGCTTATAGAATGAATTAAACATTTTTTTATTTGCCAGTTGAGCCCTAATTACCACACACAGAAGTATAACAAATTGTTCACATAATCTGAGAGAAATTTAATGAATTAATTGAATGAGTAGGTACGGTGATCTAATGATTTTCTAATGTTTTTTTACCAATTTTTTGTTTTTATTTCTGAGATCATCAAGAGGAGAATAACGTTTTCGGAATCATCATATCAATTCCAACCGCTCCTAAGCAAAAAAAATGATTTAATAAAATTGGACATTACATTTTAACTGTTGAGTTTGGTCATCCGTTTTGTGATAAGGATCAGTAAACTAATATTGTTTTCTGGCCATCGTTTCAAATTTCATTAAATTCAGGTCCAGTAACATTGGATTTTTGCAAATTTCAACAACTTTGCACTTGCACGATGTATCTATCATACATTAAAAAAAGGAGTATTAAAATACTGAAAGGTACTCACCAAAACTAGTTTTTTAAGGTTAAACATTAAAACTATGAAATAAAAATCATGGCTAATAGATGCAACACCAAAATATAGGGGACAAAGTTTTAAAATCAGACATTGTTCGATTGAAATATTACTAAGGTCAGCCCTGTATCTCGCCCCACCGCTCTGAGCTCGGGAATTTGGGAATAACGAACATAAGCAAGCACTCAATCTCAATCATTCACGTTGTGTTTCGTCTTGAATATTACCATTGAGAGAATATAAATCTCAATGAATATTACATAATTACTGTAAATAACGGTAAATAAACAAAAAACGTGTATCATAAAATACTATCCATATAGAGTCCAAAAAACTCTAAAACAGACATATAGTGAGATTAAAATCGAAGAACTACTATTCCTTGCAAGTTCTTGTGAATTAGTAAAAACGGAGGCGGTTAAAAAATCATTCAATCATTTGTAGATTTCTGTGAAAAGTTTAATCTTCAATCACTCTGTCTCTTCTGATGTTAACGTTGTCTTGTTTGAATATGTGAAACATTGCATTCAATAGTCTTTTTGTCAGTATGGGTTAAACTTTAATAACTGCAAGATTAGTAAAATCAAAATAAATGGTGACCAATTTCTGTAGAAGGTGCAACCAGAACAGCGGGATTGAAAGTATTAATTTATCTTGAATCACTTTCATGTTCCGATATACGTCCCTATTCGAGCAATTCTCCCAATTAATTTTATGAATTATATAAAATCTTGACATTGAATCTCTGGAGGAGTTTTTTTTACGTGAAATAAACCGTTTTCCGCTAGTGGTATCATTTACAAAAGATATTCTGCATCGTCAAAAATCTCTCTGAAAAAATAAAACTATAGTTCTGGAAGAACAATGCAGGAAAACATTTTTTTTTCACGCCAAAAAAACAGAAACTCCATCATAGATTCAGTCGAATGTAGGGTATAAAATCAATTGAGAAAGACACGAAATGCTACACAAGGTGTTTCAATAATGGTGTTATAAACTTCCAGGGCATTACTCGTCAAAATAAAATAAATATGGGTTCTGAAATTTTGCAGGTGTTCATAATTCCAGTGACAATGCATTTTGGAATTTTTACTAGAGAAAAAACAAAATGTCGGCACCAATATGGCGGACAAGTTTTGTGATAATGGGGGGATAAGGGGGTTTTCGACAGAGATCACGATTTTTTTGTCAAAATTCAAGATGGCGGCTCCAATATGGTGACGAGTTTTGTGGTTATAGCCCGATTCCAATAAAAATTGTTATATGGGGGTTTTTGGAGTGGGAGATCATGATTTTTTTGCCAAAATCTACGAATTCAAATGGCGACGAGTTTTTTTATTATAGCCGGATTCTATTCAAAATTGGTGTGGGGTTTTTTTAGGGTCGGAGATTATCAATATTTGTCAGAATTCAGTGAGTGAAAATTGAATAAAAAAAAAATTGTTTCTTACACAAAAAAGAGCTAATGTCAAGTCGATAGGAGAACCTATTTTCGAAAAACACGCGGTTGCAAAATTTCAGGGTATTTTCAAAAGTTTCATTTACAACAAATTCAACTTCAATATTCTCAAAAACTGTTGGAATTTAGACTTGACACAGAAGTTATTTTTTGGCTAAAAAGCTATATTATATTTTCATATTAATCATTGAAAAAGTCAAAAAACACACTAAAAAGAGTTGAGGTAGTTTTTACCTTCTTCAACCCCCTAAAATTATATTTATTTGATACAAAGGCAAACATGATTTTAACTGTCAACATGATTTTAAGGAAACCTTTGAATTAAAAAAAATTCATAGAATTTTGGAATTTTGATATCTAGTTCATTTTGGTGATCTGATTCTGGTAGGTACGCCCTTTTTATATGAGTTTTTTGACTTTTTGACTGGATATTATGAAAATATCAAGATTTTACTCAAAAAGGTAGAACCATATAAAAACGTTTTTTGAGAAAATTGAAGTTGAATTTGTTGGAAATGCACTAAAACTTTTAACTTACATTTCTATAGTAACTTCCATTAAAAAAAACATATAGAACAGTTGGGGTAGTTTTTACCATTACAACCCCCAAAAATTAGTGAACATTCAAAATTTGAATGCTATTAAAATTCGTTTTTGAGATATTAAAGAAATATATTTTTTTTAAGATTGATTGGCGACCTGTATCTCAAAAAAGTTTCCTGATCCATATTCATTAGAACGATTTTCTCATCTATCATAGAGGCCCCTCTTGAAAGTTTTTAAACACCCTGTTTAGGTCAAAGATGGACGTTATCTGCAAAAAACATGTCCGAACGCGAAAGGGATTCATAAAAAATCAATACTATCAATCCCAATGCTCTAGTTGAACCCCCTATGGGGAATTTTACCAAATCTGCGGTTCTTGACGTATAACCCTTTCTATTAAATAGACTCCTTGGAAAAGATATAGAGGAATTACACATATCCTTTCTCAACTTAATCACACAAATTTCAAAATAATTTATCAATTTTTCAACCGCTTTTGTATTTTCTAATTCACAAAAACTTGAAAGGCTCTAGAGATGTTCTTCGATTATTCTCAGTATACCTTCTGTTTTTTAAACTACTTTTATTTCCCATTTTAAAATTTTTTTTTTTTAACCAAAAAAATTTTAATTCCAATTAAAAAATTAAAAAACTATTCTGTTTCTTTGATATTTTATTGATCTTCATTCCAAACAATAATTCGAAGGAATCCTAATTTTACTAAACTTATACATTCTCCATTTATAATTTGGCTTTGGACAAATTATGAGACAAAACGCCTAACGACAGTTATCAATATCATTGCTTCCCGGGGCGAAAATTATTTGAACTGTGGTTGTAGAAAAGCATTTATTTCGAAATACAAAAAGCTATTGCAACGTAACGTATATTTGAGCTTCCTTCTGGTGTTGGAAATCAATTATTAACACTGCTGAATTTTTGTAAATAATGCTATATTTTCACCAACTAATACAAATTTGTACGGATTAAAAATCGTATCTGATGTTCAGATTTTAATGGTTTATCGTTTTTAGGAAAAATCTATGATAATCCTTGGCAGGTAGGCTTTTTCAATGTTTACTTTCTTTTTTGTGCTTATATAGTGTGTTACAAAAATAACTAACCTATTCATTTATTTTCTCAGTTGAACTTTCAGTTGAAACACTAGTAAAAGTCAAGTCGTTGCTGAAGTGGACACTTCAAAAAAAACATTTGTATACTAACCTACGCACATACACATACGCTTTAATTCACAAATGTATTTTTGCTTGGCTTCTTACGTGCTGTCAATAAAATACGCCAATCCATTTTTGGTTGAAAAGTCACAGTTTTTAAAACCCTCTTGTAATTTGACGTTTCAATAGCAACACTCTTGTTTTTAAAAATCCACCAATTTCGAATCCTGAAGGAATTTCAATTAAACTTAAGGAGTGACGAACAATAGAATGGGCATTACCTTGGGGTATTCCTTAACACTGAGACCTGCGAGGAACTGTTGTATTGTACATATTCACTAGCTGTTTCGGATTCATTTGTCCGAACTTTTTTTTGCGCCTGTTTTCCAGTGCATTGCATTCCAAGATTATGTGAGAGACTGTTTCCTCCTACTCACATAATCTGCATTACATGATTTATCTTTGTATTCCCATAGTGTACAGTGTCTGGTTATTAAGCCGGTTATTGTGTGTGGATTGGTTCTGTTTAGGTTTAAGAGATCAGCCGTTAGCGTTTGACTTTGGTGCCCCACCATAGCTGTGCTGTATCTTTGCTCTTGTGTCTCAACTTGGAATGTTGTAGTGCACTTACCAAGTGCGACTGTAAGATATCTCATTGGCTTTACCCCATATATATATTCCTACCCATGTTCCATAATTGTTTTTAACCATATGAATGCCAGACTATGTTGCCAGATTAAAGTGTTTCTGCTTCTGACTCCCACACACTCCACTTGTGCTGTGTTTTGAATGGATTTTCGTATGAGTATAAAGGGAGCATGTAGTATGTCCAGTTCGGGAATGTTGACTTCACGAGTAGTTTTGTGTGTCCTATTTGTGATTCCATTCTATTCCGATAAAATAGTTCTTAACTTTTGCATTAATATCATTTTTTGAATTCCTAATATAGAGTGTTATGAAGAAAGTTATTTTACTTTCATAACAAAAAAAAATCAAGATCCTGGGATTGGTATTTGTAATTGTTGGTGATGACAGTTCACTACGACTTGATTAGATATTTTGTCTCCTTTCTCCTTCTTCCCCAAATCCCTATGGAATTTGAGGGGGCAATGTGTGATATTTCTGCCACTAATAGATGGTAAGATTCCAGGTTCCTCAATCGTTTTTATGTACACTATCACCTTCCACTAGGATCTGATGGGGTGTTTCCGGTTTTCCTTTGCAGAATCTGCATGTTCTGTTCTCCTCCAAGCCTAATTTCCTGAGGTGTTCTTTGAGTTAACAGTTAGAAATCTCGCTTCCTGAGGCTGGTTAATGCATTGGATCTTTTTCGGTTGTCGATATCTTTAAGCCTACCGCATGCCTGAAGGTCACTGGCATGCGCCCTGGAAATATGAGTTTCCCAGTTTTATTGCTGCTTGGCTGTCAGACAGAATAGCAATTTTTTGACCTGGGTTTTAATTTGGTCAGCTTCCCAACGCCGAAACTCTTCCTTGATGTGGGCTTTGGAAAGACCACGGAAGGGTCCTGGGCCAGAAAATTGAGTGGTCGCCCCTTCCTTGGCAAGGCTGTGTCCACTTCCTCATTGCTTTTGATCCCCTTGTGACCTGGCACCCACATCAGAGTAACCCGATTATTCGTAGCCAGTTGTCTTAGGAAGAGTTTGCAGTCCCAAGTCAGTCAGTCAGTCTAAAGTGTTTTACTTTACAGCTTTCAGTGCTGCTTGGCTGTCTGATAGGATATAGATCTTTGCCCCCCTAGAGCCTCTTTCAAGGCATTATTTCTATAGCATGGGTTTCTGCATGGAAAAATTGTTGGGGCTTTGCCTAGGTGTTTTGAGAGCCTAAAACTAGGACCTGTTACTCCCACTCCAGCCCTTTCGTCCATATTGGAACCATCAGTATACCATACTGATGCATTAGTTCTAGTTGTGGTCCGTTCATTGTAAATGCATGGTGGTTGTTTATAACCACTTCAAAGTAGTCGTGCCTAGCAGGCATAATATCAATATCTGATGGCTTGTACCTGGATTCTAGAATCATCAGATTTCCAGCTTTCAAGTTTTATGCCTGGTGCAGACTGAAGCACTCTTTGCCGCTTCCTCCATTCAGCATTACCTTTTCTCTCGAAGCTGAATTTTATGACAATTTCATCTGGTGGTAGATCAGCAAAGGCATGCAAATCTTTGTTCTGTCTCCAAGTTTTTCCTTTTTGTGACTAGATTCATCCTAGGTGATCATTGATTTCACTATTATGGTATATATCAACCGCATTATTGATGGGTATCTATTCATCTGCCCATTCTGTACCTGGGTGCAATGGCACTCTCTCCAGTACGTCTGTTCTGAAATAGTTGCCTAATCAACTTTCAAGTACTATATTTTTTCGACACCGGTTTCTCGAAGTGGAGTCTTTAAATGGAAAGAGGAGGGAAAGGACTCTTACTGACTCTCAACAATTGAAATTAGATTTTCTTTTTTGAAACTGGATGCAATTCAATAATTTAAATTCCCATCTTCAGCAGTAGCAAAGAAAATCATTTGATAAAACCCTTTGTTGTTCCATATAATTCAATTATTATTGTTTTAATTGTTACGAAAATGGTTCCCGAAAAAGGAACAAATCCTTATTTGGGTGCCTATTTCGAAATGTACTACTGCTGAAGATCGGAATTTAAATTCTTGAAATGCATCCAGTTTGAAAAAAGAAAAAATCTTGTTCTATTTGTGGAGAGTGACTTGAAATGTCTTCCCCCCTCCCTCCCCTCTTTTGTTATATTTTATTATTATAAGTATAAGCAAGAGTTTGACAGTAAAATTCTAAAAAAAACATGCTGCATAAACTATATAAACGAAGTAATGACTTGGCAGTTCAAACATAATCCATATAAATTTGCTTTTTGCTAGTTACTGCACACACTTCGTAGTTATGGGAGATTTTTTTGTTCATGTTATGGTGAGAATAATCGAAATTACCTAGTTTTGTCCTGAAACAAGAACAAAGACTTGTCGATTGTGAAGTTTTTTTGATACCTCGAATACCATTATCAGGACAGATGTGATATTGAATTTTATTAGCATACATAAGGGCTTTTTGGTTCTAGTTGGTGGTCAATACTGACAAATTGCAATATTGACCCCGAAAAATCTAATGGTTTTGATTTATTTATCGAATTCTAGGTTCAGTATGAGTTGCAGTGTCAAAGTACCCCAGAAAAGGAGCTGAGTCCGTGCGGAGTACAAGAGGATTCTTATTTCATGCGAAACAATCGAACTCCAACACATTTTAGAGTAGATCAAAGATTAACCAGTGCTCAAAATGCCTTATTGAATTCAGAGATGGACAAACCAAAGAGCATTTTATCCAATAGAAGGACTGGAAGTCCACGTGGTAAGAAACAGTTGACAAATTTGTATGTAAAGTAGGGTGTCTCAGGGTTCAGTTCTGGGACCACCACTTTTCATGATTTATAATATTTAAATTGGTTTGAATCAAATAAATTAAATCACATTTTTTTATATGTTTATTAAAATTCAAACAGGATCTTGAGGTTCTAATTAATTTTTTTCAATAATGTTGGAATTAAAACTTCTCTAAAACATTTCTGAATAGTATTTCGATATTGAAATGAATTCAGGTGAGGCTATTGGAAATATGTCTCTTTCATTAGCATATTTCTTATTGCATAATTTTATGGTGATCATCCCAAGTATTTAAAGTTTTCTGCTTCAGGAAAAACCATCAAATATTGAGATTATGAGGCCTCTATTAACAAAACTGGACATAATATGCTTTTTCGACTATTAACTATTGAAAAGCCCTCCGATCAAATAAGCTAGACTAGATGGGTAACACAGAAATATAGTTGAAGGCAACATTTATTCATACTATTATTCACTCAAATTCAGCTATCGTTTCACATTTTAAAAAGTTTTAATAATCACATCGACTTAATTTTGTTTTTTGGTAGTTATTTTGATGTCGTTGAATAATTGAACTTATATGAAAGTTATAATAATTGTTTAGATGTTAATTACAAATAAGTTCTTTCGCCAGAGTGCTTTGTTCATCATATAACCTATTTATTTCGTTGGAGGGAAAGCCACAAAGACATTTATCTTTGAAAAATTCAGATTATTATAACTACCTAATACGTCTGACAATCATTCAAGGTTTTGATGGTTGATGTCAATAAGTAAAAAAAATAATTCACTAGAATTCGACCTTCATCTCAAACTTCCTGACTATGTGACAAGCTACTACGAAACCCTCCAGGGTGCCCCAAATGTTTGTTACTTTGCAGAAAGGCTGATGAATGACCTTTACCCCACTTCGTTCATGGACGGCTTCAGCTACCAAGAATCCCGATCCGAGGAACACGAAAGAGTAAGTTTGTCGCGCGTGCGCGCGCCCTCTTTGATCTAAAAGGTGAATTTAGTGGTGGTGATTTTAGGAGCGGCTGAAACGCGACACTTACCAACGCGAACTGAGGCTGCAGATCGAGGAGAAACGTCGGCTGCAGCAGGTGAGAGACGACCAGGAGAGGCGGGAGCAGGACTTGGAAAACAAAAGGTTGGAGCAGCAGCTGCTGAGGATGCAGGAGGAACGAGCGATAGATGAGCAGAGGCGGAGTCGTAGGGATGAACAGGTGGGCATTAGAATAGAATAAAATAGTAAAGTGTCTTTTTTTATTTTAATATCATCAATCCAAAATCTCATTTTATAATAAGGCGGGCTGTTTCCAATCCCCCAGTGTTTCATTCACCGTATTACTCAACATTCCTATCTCCATTTCAGATGAGGAGACACAGTGAAGATTTACTAAAGCGTAAGCAGGAATACCAATCGAGGCATGGTTACCGAAAACACACCGAATCGGAGAGTAGCGTTACAAGTTGTCTTCGTAATAACCCTAGTGACCTTACTTCTAAATCACTATCACATTACTCCCCTCCCGTTTCTAGGCGTAACCCGTATTCATTGAACATTCCATCCTCATCCGTTTATTCTGAACCAATGACAAGGTGAGGAATATTTAATTTTTCTGGAGCCCGAGTTCCATCATTCCAAGATGTAAATTTGAGACTTGGCTGTTCTTTGAATAATGGGACTATGGGACTAAGTATTGCATATTATAATTGTTTTCTTTCCAACATGTCTTCTTCTTTTTCAGGTATAATTCTGGTCGGCTGGATTCTTACAACCGAAGAGACACCTTGAAACACATGGACTCGCTGAATTCCTACGACACCCCCACCAAACATCATACGTTCAATCGGTTCGATTCGTTGAGCAAAATCGACTCTCTAAGCCAACGGATGGAATCCATTAATTTCAGAGACGGTCTGACGAATGACAGGCAGCGTAGGCACAGCGCCACCCAACAGGATCTAAGCGCCCTAAGGAAAAGCCCTCGTTTACAGAGGAGGAGCACTTCTAGCAGATTCGAGGACTCTCTGCCGATACCAGTTCTGAAAGCACACTCGCCGGTCGCCAGGGAGTTGAAGAACTCGATCCCGTTTAGTAGTTCTAAACACAGTTCGGATGTGGTTAGGAAGCTGGAGGATAGGTGGCAGGTAGGTTGGTTGTTATTGTGGAGTTTGTCCAACATTTACTCAGATTCTGATTTGGTATTTTCAAAGTTAAAAAACAGTGTTTTGCAGAATTGGCCCTATGTTATATTTCATACCTTTTTTAGTGTTATATTTCAAACTTTTTTTTCCGCAGACAATAAGAGGGGGATATAAAAATTTAGTGAAAGCAAGAGATTTTAGTACTGAGAAGGTTATGATATCTGATATTACAAAGGCGTAGAAGGGCCAACAACAAAATATATTTTTTAAACATTTGGAATTGCCACTTTGAACTGACAATTGTCACTTTGAAGTGACAATTGTCACTTTGAACTGACAATTGTCACTTCGACCTGACAATTGTCACTTGCAAAATCATTTTGAATTGCCACTTTGAACTGACAATTGTCGCTTTGGAGTGACAATTGTCAGTTCGAAGTGACAATTGTCACTTCGAATTTCCCAAGGATCAGTACTTGGCCCACTTTTATTCCTTGTATATATAAATCAGAGAAAAATCCAATCTATTTGCAATAATGTTGCTGCAGATCAACGTTATGGGAAATACTTGTAAAAACGTCGGATAAAAAAAGGGGGGCAAAGGGGGTTGGAGATGGGGGTACGAATTAAAAAAAAGGGGGGGAATGGGAGGGGACGGAAGGAAAAAACTTAGAATTTTTTTGGAGAAAAAGGGAGGAAAAATTGAATTAAAAAAAACCTGAAGATGGTCAAAAAAATAAAAAATGTATAAGTCTCTCTGTTTAAAACTTTAGGCTTGAAAAAATTGTCAGAAAATGATAGCTTGTTTTGTATTACCGAATAATTGTTTACATCTACACTTTTTTTTCAGTCTCCGGCGGTACAAAAAAACCTAATGAATCACACAGATTCGTATAGGGAAGGCCAAAACCGAAGTATTTTAACCCAGCTTGGTGCAATTAGAATGCAGCTTCAGCAAGAACAGTTGAAAATGGATGAAAGATTGAGAAAGCGCGATATTACACAATCTAAGGCTGTTGATTTTCATTGAAAATACTAAATAAAATTTACATCGAGTTACTTGAGATTGATAATAGGTATTTTATATATTGTTAGAATTTGTCTTTATATTTATATTCATTGAATAGATAGATTCGTTGAAAGTTTTTGTTTCATTCCGATTACTTTAAAATACATGTTACCTGACTCAGAATCTGTATATATTTATTCTAACATATTTCCTGGTGTAGGGCAAAGAAAAATGAAAAACTTTTTCTGTCATATAAATTGTATTCTCTACAATAACATCTGACATCAACCAAAGAAACGGAAATAATTCCATTCCAAATATTTTTGAAAATCGGAAAATGTAGTAATCCCTCAATATATCTTGTAACAAGTTTATCCATTTTTTTTCTCTCAGAAACACCGTCATGTTCATGAGATTCTTGAAATTTTCATAATCAAGAATCAACGCCCTTGTCAATGGTCATTCTTCTTGATTAAATCAAATATAAACAAAATTCAAATTACTCCATGTAACTGGAGTTTCCACAACAGAGTTTCTTCACTCCTTCTTCTCATGGAGTTCTGAAAATGAAACAGTGAAAATAAAAACGTATTTTGAAGAGATTCTTATAAAATGCATATAACTCGGTGTTTTCTATGAGAATTGAAAAATAGTATATTATACAGCAAGGTTGAGCCAAGTTTAAATTCTAAAAAGAGAAGCACGAGGGCTATAATAGCCTTCTCTACCATGGAGTGTATTTTTTTTACAAGCTTTATATTAGCTTCACTTGTATGTTTGTTACTGACTCCTTTGGACTTGATTTTCACCCACTTCCAGACGCCCGAATGATTTGAAATTTGGCAGGTGTACATAATTCCGGTGACAATGCATTAAGACATTTTTATGTGAAAAAAAAACAAAATGGCGGCTCTAATATGGCGGACGAGTTTTGTGATTATGGTCCGATTCGCTTCAAAATTGGTATGTGGGGGTTTTTGGGGTCGGAGATTATGATTATTTTGTCAAAATTGAAGGATTCAAGATGGCCGCTCCAAAATGGCGGACGATTTTTGTGATTATGGTCCGATTCTATTCAAAATTGGTATGTGGGGGTTTTTGGAGTCGAATATTATGATACTTCCGTGAAAATTGAAAAATTCAAGATGGCGGCTCCAAAATGGTGGACGAGTTTTGTGATAATGGTCCGATTCTATTCAAAATTGGTATGTGGGGGTTTTTGGAGACGAATATTATGATTCTTTCGTGAAAATCGAAAAATTCAAGATGGCGGCTCACTGTATATATTGACAACGTTAAAATCTTTGAATGACTTCTAAAATCGAGATTTGACTATTAATACAGCTGTACACATTAATGATTACAGTTACCAATAGTAATCACGGAATTAATAGTAGATTAGAACAAATAATAGTTTAAAAAAATTAAAAAAACACGCTTTTATAAATAAACCAATCTAAAAAGTAGAAAATAAATATTAGTTTAAAAAAACTAAAAAACATGCTTTTTATAAAAAACCGAACTAAAAAATAAATAAATAATAGTTTGAAAAAATTAAAAAACACGCTTTTATAGAAAACCAAATAAAAAAATAGAAAATAAATTTTAATAAATTTGAATTAAGAATAGTGTAAAGAATTTTAATAAATATAAATTAATAATAATGTAATTAAGATTTTTTTTTATTGTATTTAAAAAAAAAGCGTGGGGTGTTTAATCTGAATCTTAAAAAGCACCCCACGCTTTTTTTTTAATATTTTCATTTTTTTTATTTACATTATTATTAATTTATATTTATTAAAATTTTGTACACTATTCTTAATTCAAATTTATTAAAATTTATTTTCTATTTTTTTAGTTTGGGTTTTCTATAAAAGCGTGTTTTTTAGTTTTTTTAAACTATTATTTATTTATTTTTTAGTTCGGTTTTTTATAAAAAGCGTGTTTTTTAGTTTTTTTAAACTATTATTTATTTTTCTACTACCAACAGAAATTACTATTTGTATTATGGAAGCGAAAATGTGATAAATGTCCATACACTGATTCCTTTTTAACCGAAGTACTCTCATGGGAATGCAGAAATGTCATACAACACATGGCTTTCCTCCAAGAAGATCAATCAATACTAATATTCTAGAAGAGAATGATACTATCGAAGCATTCGAAAAGCATGAGCAAGTCATGCAGTTTGCACGGATTTCTCTAAATCTTTTGTATAGCATTCTCTTCCACACGACTGAACTTTTTAATGATTGTACCAGGAAGGCTTTGGAAGTAAAAACACTGGTTGCATATAAATTTCCCATTTGCCGGGCAGTGCATATGAACAATCCTTGTAGGGCTCTTATTTTTATTGCCGTTTCAATTGGGATTAGAATAACTATACATTGATGGTGTTCTTCTGAAATGGATTGGGAACTTTATTTCTAATAGAAAACAATGTGTAAAAATAACTGCCATTCTACTCTACTCAAATGTTTCATCGGGAGCCCCACAAGGTTCACATTTAGGTCCAATACTATTCAGTCCTTTTGTTAATGATGTACATTCTACTATCATTTACAGTGACTTTCTAATTGCAGACAATCTCAAGTTAGTCAGGACTGTTGGCTCCAATGTGGATTCTGAACTTTTGCAGATGGATCTAAGTAACTTTCACAACTGTCAAAATAACGGCATGAGTTGTAATGTCTCGAAATACAATAGAAAAACATTCTCCAGGATATATTCCACTTGACAACACCTACTCCGTTAATCATTTTCTTGTCAAGAAAAAAAAAACAAAGTCAAAGAGAACAGACATTTCAATTGTTGAAACCATTCAATTGGGCCCATGACTACAAAAAATAAATTCAACTTGTCAACCATCTCATTCCATTTAAGTTAGATTTTTGTCAGCAGAAAAATGTCCTTAACACGTTAAGCCTCGCAAGGCATTTAACTGATGCCTCACTTCAACGTACCCTTGGGACCACGAGGTATCAGGGTAATAACACATAGCAACATTTAGTTTCAGACTGGGTGGACTACATGCTTCAATGTTACGGTTGGGAAAATTTCAATATACAAGAAAATTAAGTCAATTTTTGTGTTTAACTGCATTATTTTATCTAATAATCATTTATTATCAGAAATTGTAATCATTGATTGAATAATACAATCATCGTGACAATTAAATATTTTTGTCGCATTGTGAGTTTTATAAAAACAAGAGACACTATATTAGGGATTTGCGGTCCAAAAATTTTTCTAGAACAAAGTTCTTTTACGGTAGGTGTTGACTGATAGAAATCGTCACGTAAGAAAAAAGCGTTATGCCCCCCTCCATGCGACTTTCTCTCTCTCTGTCTCTATTATATACGAGTCTGTGTGACAAGCATCCAGCTCTTGCTCATACGATTCCGAAGGTGTACGAAATCATTCGAACTGGTGTTCTGCTTGTGGGAAATTTAAAATGATACATGAGCGGTAGGATATCTATGCGAATACAAGTTGAGTGGTAATACGTGAAAGATATTTTTGTTTCTTTTATATTTCTATATAACGTATGTTTAGAAGATTATATCCTTTTTTGGACATAATTTCTTATGTTTTTTGTATTCCGAAGTTGGATTAATGGTTTACATTGAATATGTGGCACGTCAATTTGATATAACGAATAGTATTAACAGGAATAAAATACCTTTTACTGTGGCAGAGGAGTTTGAAAAAAGGATATACAGGATATACTCCAAGATCCCAGAGCCGACAATCCTACGTCATTTTAGCAAAGCTACGTTAAAGTATGCTAATATTCTGATACTTAATATATTGACAGCCGAGCGGTTTAAGGCGCCAGATATAAGAGATTTAAGCTCTGGATCTCGAAAGAAAGCGTGGGTTCGAATCCCGCCACCTAAAGGTTTGAAGGTTTTTTTTTAATTTTTTTCCCTTCAAAATTGAGAAATTTGTTTTTTTAAATATTTGTCCCAAAACAAGTTATTTCTCAATTTCAAGAGAAAAAAAAGCCGACAGTGGTGGGATTTGAATCTACGCCCCATTTCGAGATCCAGAGCTTAAACATAGGTGAGTAATGTTTTTATGTACCTTTTTGTACTTGCTACCTGTAAAAGGGCCCCGCTTTTAAGCTAGCAAGTACGCATACATTTCACACTATTTATACTCAAAATTTCAGCTATTCTAAAATGACATAGGTTTGCAGGCTCTGGGATCTTACTCTAATAGTATTGCATGACAATTAAATGTGATGGAATGAAAGCGCCTACTTTCAAAGGGAAAGATATTGAGAAACTAGATAATGTGTGTTTACATGATTATATCCTTTTTACACGCTTTATATTAGCTTCACTTGTATGTTTGCTTAAATAACGAAATTATTCTAAATAAATGCCATATCGCAAACTTATTCGCAGATTACTTTGCAAACTCAGTAAATGATAAATATGCTGCCCAAATGCCTAGTGTTCAAAATTGCATATTACCCAGAACTAATAGTAACTCATTCTTCTACGAACCATATGACCAGAACGAAGTAATGGTGGATATCATTTCAAACTTGAAAAATAAAACCTCCTTAGGATATGACGAGATACCAACAGCACTTATCAAAGCCTGTCGGAATGAATTCAGTTTCTATATAGTCAAATTATAAATATCAATGAGTTGGTCAATTTCCAAATATCTTAAAAATATCAAAAACCACCCCAGTATATATGAAGGGTGACCCACAACAAATTGAAAATTATAGAGCAATTACGACATTGAGTCCAATAGCCAAAGTAATCGAAAGAGGAATCTATATACGCCTAACAAATTTTTTGGACAAATATAACATTCTCTCGAGTTGTCAACACGGGTTTAGAAAGGGGTTATCAACCCAAACTGCAACAACCGAGGTCACCCAGTATATATATAACAGTCTTGACAATGGTGAATATGTTCTTGGTATATTTTTTGATTTAACGCGGGCTTTCGATAGGCTGAACCCAAGCATACTTGAAAGAAAACTGGAACGGTTAGGATTGCGGGGCCCTATAAAGAACTGGATAATTTCCTATGTAACGGAACGGCAATTGTTTGTGAAAATTGGGAATGTTGATGAAAATTGGGAATATAATGTAGGTATAGGAACCCCTCAGGGGAGTATCTTAGGACCACTCTTATTCCTGTTGTACATAAATGACCTTCCTGACTATATTGAAGGGGGGAAGGTGTTTATGTATGCAGACGATACAACAATAATAGTGACGGGCTCCTCGCTGAGTACTCTTAATGTGAAAGTGACCTCAGTAGTAAACCAATTCTATGAATGGTGTACAAGAAACCATCTTGTGGTGAATCTACAAAAAACTATGTTCATTCAATTCAACAGCGCACGCAGTAATAAACCAAACCTAGTCAATCTAAACATAAATAACAATCGACATGAAATATCAAAATCTACAAAATTCTTAGGCATACATCTCGATAATAACATAATGTGGATTGAACAAATAGATAATACAAGTAACAAGCTTAAAAAAAGCTGCTTTGCCTTCCTTACACTAAAAAAATCACTTCATGAATCGTCTCTGTTGAAAGTATATTACTCCGTAGTCTACTCGACCTTATCATTCAACATAATCAGCTGGGACCTTGCAACTGAATGGACTAGAATATTCGTTCTCCAAAAACGCATAATAAGAATAATATATAGTATGAAACCTTTCGACTCATGCCGAGAAATATTTAAACTAAAGGGTATATTGACATTTCTCTGCATATACATCTTAAATATATTACTATATATACATAATAATAAAGATAGCTATGCTAAAAATGGTGACAGGCACAGGTATGAAACAAGAAACAAAGATAACCTTCGCATCGAAAAATTCAAGCATACATATTTTACAAAATCACCACAACATAATGGACTCACATTATACAATTATATACCAAATAACTTAAAAGAATTATCGTCCCCTCTCTTCAAGAAAAAAATTAAAAAAATGCTGACAATGAATGCTTTCTATAGCCTTGAAGAATTTGTGAATTTTTGTAAAAATACTTAATTTATGTTATTACTTCTATGTATGTCCTTGTATGACTATTGTTTTCTCAAAATAATCTATTGATTTTTTAAATCTGTTTTCCATAGCATTAATAATGTGCTACTAAGTGTAAAATGACTTGCCATATCCAAGCACTGCTTGGCTACAGATGGTCAATATAGAATTTGAATTTGTTTGTAACCGACTCCTTTGGGCTCGATTTTGACCCACTTCCAGGCGTCCGAATGAATTGAAATTTGGCAGGTGTACATAATTCCGGTGACAATACATTAAGAAATTTTTGTGTAAAAAAAAAACAAAATGGAGGCTCCAATATGGCGTACGAGTTTTGTGATTATGGTCCGATTCTATTCACTATTGGAGAATAATAGTTAAAAAACATTAATAATAATAATAGTTTGAAAAACTAAAAACACGTGTGAATAGAAAACTAAACTAAAAAGTTGAAAATAAATAATAGTTTAAAAAAACTGAAAAACACGCTTTTATAGAAAACCAGACTAAAAAATTGAAAATAAGAAAAAAATGTATTTTATTTAAAAAAAGCGTGGGGTGCATGGTATCAATAATTATATAGTACATTACACACCTAGGGCAGTAGAGTAAGAAATGTCTCAGATCACAGGTAATTGTTGGCCGAGGCGATACCATGCAACCCAAGCTTTTTTTTAATTAAAATAAATGTTTTTCTTATTTTAAATTTAGTTTGGTTTTCTATAAAAGCGTGTTTTTTAGTTTTTTTAAACTATTATTTATTTGGACATAGCTTCTTATGTTTTTTGTATGCCGAAATTGGATTAATGGTTTACATTGAATATGTGGCAAGTCAATTTGATATAATATAACGAATAGTATCAGGAATAAAATACCTTTTACTGTAGCGGAGGATATGGGAAAAAGGATATATAGGTATAGTATTGCTTGGTATTACGTAACGATTTCTACCAGTCAATACCTACCGCAAGCCGCATAAAGGAACTTCGTTCCTGACGGGGGTCCCCCGTCACATTTTTTTGTCCAGACCGGGTGGCATCCAAGTAATGCCTCATTTTTTTTTCAAAATACATCTGTGCAAATTGTTATTTTATACAAATTCAATGGTATTGACATTTTTATTGATAAAATCAAAGCTTTCAAGATTTTTTCTCGTTCACACCGGAGCTTAACGTTAATATCTCTGTGTCTATGAGATTCCCCCACAACCCTTGATGGCAAAAATCAAGTAATACTAGTGGTGAGTTAACTTGGTAAAATTGAATGTAATCCTACCTTCTTCATCATCCTCTTCAGCATCTAAAATATTGGCACAGCAACAGGAATAAAAAATGAAGGATAGAAATCCTAAGGGTAACCCTAGCAAAACGGTGGTCAAAGCTGGGTTGCCTCGCCATCTATCAGCCAAAGTTGATCTTGCCGTGAAATAAGATCTGTAAAGTCTCACGGCAAAATTATTACCACCGTACACCTGAAAATTATAAAGATTTACTAAGGAATCGTGGTATCAATGTGATGAAAAAACAAAAATATTTTGCTATCATATCAATGTGGAAAACTCAAGCCAAAAGACAGCAAATTCATAAAATGCATTAATCACAAAAAAATAAATTACTATTGTTGGTTTTTTCATAAAATGTGTCACCAATATTCGAATGTATAAACAGATCATTGGTAATCCACTGTAGCGTTGCTGATGTTTCTAGCTTTTCAAGAGTGGGGTGTCAAAAGAGATTATTACTTTCTAGTGACTAAACTTTAAACTGAAAAACAAAACAGATCTATTTCAGAAACAATTGATAGATGAGTTTTTTAAAATGTGATATGAAGTTTGTTTGAAACAAGTCATGAACATAATTGAGTGTATAAAATGAGTTATGATTAATTCTAAGATACTAATATATTGTTACAAATATGGTGTGCTAGTGCATTTCCTGAAAGTTCGACGGATTTCTAGAACCACCTAGAATTTTCTAATATTTATGATCCATATATATATATATATAAAGCATCGTAAGCAAGCAAAGGACAGTACAGTTTTAAAGGATTAATTCAGATTAGTGGTGCAATGTCGCCCGCGCTATTTTGGACAGTGAATTGTGATAGATTTATTCAACAGTCACAGTGCGTTATTATATTGTGTTTTATAGAGTGTAGATAAACGGACAATAAATAGTTTGGTATTTTTGATAGTCACGAACCCCAAATTCATTAAATATAAATTATGTAGTAAGTTACAGATACATTAATAATAATAATAGATAGAGTGGACCATGATACTCTGCTAGACAAACTTGAATGCATGGGTTTCAGTAATGATCTTTGGAGGTGGTTATCAAGCTTTTTATCAGGACGTACACAGAAAGTCAAAATAGGCTCTAATAAGTCTGTTGTAATTGAAGTGCTTTCAGGAGTTCCGCAGGGTTCGCATTGTGCACCTTCACTTTTTATCCTATTCATAAATGATATTGGGAGCTGTATAGAAATTGTGAATACCTATTTGTTTGCTGACGATCTCAAATTATTCAAATGTATCAAATCGGCAGATGACCAGTTACTGCTACAAGAAGATTTGGACAATCTGATTAACTTCATTTAAACCCAGGTAAAAGTTCGTATATTAGTTTTTTTAAATCAACAAAAAAAGATGACACCTCTTTTATGTCATAGAGGGAACGGATTTGAATTCTGCTAAATCGATAAAAGACCTAGGAGCCGTGTTCGACCCTCAGCTAAATGTTACAGAACATATTTAGACCATGGTAGCAAAAGCTTCAAAAACATTGGGATTTGTATTGTCATTGAAATTGTCAAGAATTCTCTGTCACAACAATAAAAAAGGTATATATGTCTTTAGTAGTATCCATTATGGAATATGCGTCAATTGTGTGGTCACCCTATCATTTAGTTCACAAAATGAGAATTGAAAGAATTTAGAATAAGCTCTTACGATACTGTGCCTTCAAGTTAGAAATTCCCATTCTTGATCATGATTATTCCCATATTTTTGATAAAATGAAGATGTACTCTTTGCAAAAAAGGAGAACCTACAGTGATACATGCTTTGTCTTCAAATTGATCAATTGCCTTATAATATATCCAGAGTTATTACAACTTATCTCTATCAATATCCCAGCTAGACCATTGAGAAATAATAACCTCTCTTATATTCTGTTTAACTACACCAATTATGGTAAACACAGACCTATTGATAGAACATTAAAAATAATCAATGATAGTAACTTTGAATTACTACATGGTAACTTAGTTAACTTTAAAAAACAATACTAATGAAATTATAGAGCATATATGAACAAATAGAAGTTGTCTTATTAAATTTATATAAAGTATGAAGGTGTTGTTGGATGTTGGATCAAATGTAAGTAAATTGATTTTGGGCTTATCTACTATGTACTATTATATGTCTTTACTCATTATACTTGTGTAGATTCATATACTTCATGTAAGGTACCAACCGTGTTCAATGTTATATATTTTATACCTATTAGGAATAGCATCTGAAACTATAAATAGCGATCTTCAATGAATTGTTGACTATTCTAATAAACACAACCTATCAATCAATCTTTCTAAAACAGTGGTCCTTTTATTTGGAAATAAAAACTTAAGGCCTAACATTGTGAATAATATGAATATCACTCTAAACAATAAACGGTTACTTTATGCTAGTAAAAATATTTTAAATTTCAAAACAAGGAAAATACTTTCAGAATCTTTGGTTTTATCCCTTCTAAATTATTGTAACATTGTCTACTATCCATGTCTTGATAAATGCACTCAAAATCGACTTTAACGAGTGCAAAATACTTGTTGCAGATTCATATTTAATCTAAGGAAATATGATCACATTTCTCAATACATCCTGCTCAAAATTTCTAATGTATTTAAAAACCATTTCCTCATTTTTTTGCATAGATTGTTTAATACTGAAAGTCCACCATACCTTCTTTACAAACTAGTGTTCAGAAACAATTTACACAATATAATACCAGACATTCACAGATACTTAACATGCCACACCACCTGACAGCTTTGTTTGAACGCAGTTTTACTTATAATGCAGTCAAACTTTTTGATTCCTTTAAACCAGAATTATCAACTCCACTGAATAGATATAACAAAGTCGCTAAAAATGAACTGCTGAACCAACAAGACTAGTCACGTTGCTATATATTTTTTCTCTCTTTCTTGATTACAAAACTTATTAAATTGTTTACTTATATCAATATTATTAACGTGAAAGTGGGATATTATTGTCCGAGAGAAATTATCTTATCAGTGGTTGGAGATCATCTTCCTAGATCTTCTACTGAAATCGTCAATTCGACGATGATGTTGGGTGAATAGATACCGGGTCTCGACGGCCACTTATAAGTACGTTCGATTTTTCGATTCATTCCAACATTCACATTAAATTAAGGAAGTAAAGTATTCGTGAGTGTGTGTCGATTCTCATAGCCTCGATAGCTCAGTGGAAAGAACGTATGTCCGGAAAGCATAAGGTTGTGGGTTCGAGTCTCGCTTGAGGATGCTTTTTTTCTTTAATTTAATAATCTGTCCATTATGCCACAAATTCCTTTTTCAATATTATTAACATTGTAAATGCTTTCTCTATTCATTTTTTTTGATTTTTTAAAAAATAAAGTCGATTTATTATTATTATTAATCTTTGTGTAACATACATTTTTGATCAGGTAATTATACTGTAATGGGGGCTATGCCCTATGCACAATAAATAAATAAATATATAACTTGTCGAGGTGGTTAAAGAAATTTAAGATAATGACATCTTTTTTCAGTTGTTGGTAAAACATGTAGTGCATAATTCAGATCACTCTTTCTTCTGGTGTTATAGGTGTGTTGAGTAGTAGTAGAATAACTGAAAAAAATTGAATTTGTAACAGAGATTTAGTACCTGGGTTTCATGTTGGATAATAATTTATCATTTGATGCACACTTCAAATATTTAACTAGAAAAATATCAAAGAAACTTTTTTAAGGGCATTTCTAATCATTTGTCAACTGCTGCCAAAATCACTGTATATAGCCTTATTTTAATTATTGAAGTACTTTGCTTCATGGTTTTGATGAGAACAAACTTATCAAGGCATGAGAATGACTCTAAAACGCAATCGTAACTCCAGTGAAGTGTTTATGCTGTAATGCATACAGTGGTTATAAATACGAGATAGGCCTGATTAAAAGGCGACTACTGTAATATGTTATCATCATATTTTGATTAATTCATTATTTATTTAAATACTACTCACAATTATAAAACTAGAAAAATCAAGGATTTTCATTTGCCAAGATGCAGCTTATCTAGTTCGATGAAAATACTATTTTATAAAGGATTGAATCAATTTAATAAGGTACCTCAAGAAATAAAAAACAACAAAACAGAAACAAACAAAGTCTAGATATATTCAAGTCCAAACTTAATGATTATAAGAAATTGCTTCTATTATTATTACTCTTTAAGGCTGGGTCTGTATATTGTTAATATTTATAAATAAGTCCGATGTAATGTTTTTTTTTTCTATTTTTTACCAGTATTACTTTAATATATTAGGATGTTTTCCTATTTCTAAATAAACACATTCATTCAAACGTGATTTCTCAAATAAATTGTAAATGTAAATCCATAAAGTCTGTAGATTATTTCTCTGAAGTTAATTTTGAACATTATCTCTGAATAGCTTTGCGTGAGAAACCCCTGAAAATGATTTCATATCACAGGTTAGACAGAAACAGAGCATGATACACATTTTTTACTGATTCGATGAGTTGACCCCAGTTAATAGATGAATCGATGTGGATGCCTAAGAGTTTACAGTTCTACTATAAATTATGTTTCTGTCAATGCACATTTCCAATGCCAATATTTCCTCTATACATATTTTGAACAAAAACTGGCCATAAATAAAAAAACTCATGCAACATCTTGAATTCTCAACCCTCGATCCAAAAATCATCAATATAGTGATTTGAAATGAGGATTATCAACCACAAAACTCATTACCCTTCTCCAATTAACATTTTATAAAATTGTTAAGAATGCCAAATTTCAAGTCAATTGCATTAAAGAAAGTGGAATGAAAATGGTTGGGCAAAAATGAATGACACAAATTAAAGGTAAATTTCTTACAGGAGCTGTCTGGTTATAGATTCGGTCAAGAAACATGTCGATAGCATCAGCTGTCATTTCAGTGGGATCATCTTCAGGCATATGGTGGTGCAAGGTAGTGGAATTCAGCACCAACAAATATGGCAGAGAGAGAATCTGCATGGCAATGTTATTTGCCAAGTCATAACTGCTCGTCCACCCAAACTGGAAATTCTTGTGATACTTGTCTCTTCTTTTTCTCACCAAAGATTCTACCATGTCGCGAAATTCGAGCATCTCCTTTGGGACCTGAAAGAGTTTGTTCTCTTCCACCACTACTAGCACTATGTACTTCTTTGTTCGGAGTATCTCATTGATATTTTGCTCGGTAATTTTCGGAAATGTTTCGAATCGTTCTTCATTTATCCAGTTATGTATTGAAGAGTTCAGCTGGTCAACATCATCTTGGAAGTTGCCTTCACCGACTGAAAGCGAGCATATTATTAGAAAATTCTAGATTTAACGAATTCTGCAGAAATGATTTGTTGCCAAAATATGTAAAGTCGAAAGAATCAGTTATCCAAAACTAGAACGAGAAAAAATCATTCCTGAAATGGTAGAAAACTTTGATACAGACCATCAACAAAATTCCATTATCATTTTTCAGAGTTGTTGCCAAATTAATGAACTTTATTTTACTGGTTAGGTATCAATCAATCAATCAATTCTTTATTGGTGCTAGGACACAAGAGTGTTTACACAAGTCATTTGAAGTTGTTCATACATCAATTGCAAAAATAAAAAATAAAGATAAAATATAGGTACAGTAAAGCTCAGAAAAAGAGATAACATCGCACATTAAAAGTCTGATAGGCATTGTAATCAAGTCAAAATTTGTATAATTGAGTTTTTCTGAAAAGTAAGAGTACCATTGAAAAACTCATCGACATCATAAAAGGCATGTTGTAGTAAAAAATGTTTGAGTTTTATTTTGAAGTTGTGGAGTTCTAGTTCCTTGGCTTCCGCAGGGAAGGCGTTGTATAGCTTGGGTGCCCAATAGGAGATTCCATCGCGTGTTTTTGATAGTCTCAAATAATTGGCTTGGATGTTTTGACGATTTCGTGTAGGGTAGTCATGAATTTGGGAGTGGTTTGTGTATTCATGTAAGTTTTCTTTTATGTATAATAGACATTGCTATATACAGGGTAACGTTAATACTTTATGTTGTTTGAATTTGTCCCTACAGTCGTCTCCGTATTTCAAACCAGAAACAACTATCTGATGTGGGAGTAGTTATGGACCCTAGCAATTAGTGTAATGTACGGCGTACTGTAGTATATAGAAGCTTATATGAATGATGTTCTTGCCTTAGCAATAATAATAGGGATAAGGATAGAGATAAGCGTAAGGATAATCATATACTGAATCCATTTCATACAAAGAAGTTACATTTAGCAATAACTTCAAGAATGACAGGATAGCTATGACAAGTGAGAGTTACTCAGTTCTGTGTTCTAGATAGATAGATCTTTATTTAAATAGGATATCCTAATCTTTGGATAATTGTCAAGTGTAGCCTAATAGGCTCTTACTCTTCCAACGCTACCTTTACTTTCCACCTTAAGTACCACTACTGAAGGTCATTTATTGCATTCTGCAAGGAGACCTTTAAATTTTCGCTCCTTGGTGAATCACAGCATAGGTGACAGTATAGCCCCCTGATTGACACCGGCTTCAATCTCCCTCGTTTCCGAAAGAGATTGTTCCACCTTTATTTGAAATGTCCTGCCAAAGGGGAAAGACTTTAGGATATCCTAATATACAAATCAGCTAGAAAGTATAAAGAGGTATGAAATATACAATAAAATATATAACAAACATTAAATAAAATATATTAAAAAGTTGATCATAATATGAGCGTAAAAGTACTGAAATGGTTTAAATAATAAATATCATATTTGTCCATTTGAAACAAATTTCTTTACTTTTGTTCAGACCTTCCATACAACTGACAGTATTTATATAAAGTTTTATTTGTAGTAATTGATTTAGTTTTTATATATATATATTATTAATACTGTTCACCAAATGATTGGTCTTTTTATTTTATATCGGAATTGTATATTTAGTTTATAACTTTTTTGTTCAGAATATTTTGTACCTACAAATTTTCGTGTATATTAGGATTTCCTATTTTCAATAAATTTCATTCATTCACTTCATCTTTGAAAATGTTCATAGATGGACTTCTTTTAATTACATTTGGTAGTTTATTGAACTGATCAGAACCTTTGAAAATCAAAGAGTTCATGGAGTTTTTGTGATTTGTTCTGTTAATATATAAATTATTATTATTTCGAGTGAAGTGGTGGTGAAGGTCATTATTGAAGACAATGTACTGTTTGAAATAACATGGTCTAAATTTTTCAGTATTTTGTATACGAATATCATGGTGAAATAAAACAGTCTTTGGGAAATAGATTGCCAATTTAAAACATTAAGCATAATATTAATAGGAGTATCCCTACCGCATTTCAAAATGATCATACCATGATTCTGTAGTTGTTGGAGTTGAGACAATTTATTCAGATTGAAAAGATATAGGAGAGAGGAATAGTAGTCGAAGTGTGGCTGAAGAATAGTCTTATAAACTGTGATTCTTGACTCAGAAGGCAGATTATAGGCAATTCTAGAAAAAAAGAATAATTTCTTTGATTTTTTTTATGAATATAATCAAAATGATCATCAATTGATAAAGTGTTATCTATTTGGAATCCCAGATATTTAGTTGTGTTCGCTATTTCAGTTATTTCATCATCAATGTTGAGATTAATATTTTTTAGGTCTATTAGGCTGTACTTAAATTTGGTAGTGATTATCATTGCATTTGTTTTCAATACATTCAGCTTGAGTTTATTCAATTTCAAATACTTGCTAATGTAGTATTCATTCATTCTATTGCCATTTCTCATGACTGCATGCCAATAGTGTATCATCCGCAAAGAAGTTCAGAAATTCAGAATCAACAAACAATGTGGCATGTCATTTAAATAGAGAATGAATAGAAGGGGACCCAGAACACTACCCTGTGGAACTCCAACATCATTTGCAATTTCACAGGATTATATATCATTCACTCTAACACGTTTTCTATTGGTCAAGTAATTAGATAATAAGTTGAACACTTTGCCCTCTATTCCATATCTATTCAATTTGGCAAGCTATCAATGGTCTCAAATGTTCTTTTGAGGTCAAGGAACACAGCCGCAACAAACTTATTATTATCCAGTTCGGTTTTGAATTTATTTAGGGATAGTTGTACTGATGATTCGCAGGAGTGCCTTTGACGGAATCCCAATTGGTTATTTATTAAAATATCGTTTTTTCATCATTATATATAACAGTAAATATAAGCTCTTTGGCTATTTTCAATTTGGAACGTGTTTTTTTTTGTGAACTAATGGGAAAGTGCTTTAATAGCATCGGCAGCATTGCAAGAATGTCTCAGCAGTTTAATTGTGATTAAAACATTGACTTGGAACTATGGAACATGTTTTCATGGCTATCATTTATCATGATATACATTGCCCATGCGCATTGTAGACAATATTTCAGCAATAGCCGCAAGATTCTGAAAGTTGGAAAATGCAACGTCGCATTCTTAAAGTTATCGTTAATGCTAAAATTAAAATAGTTGACCAAATGAAACCATTTGATCCAACAGTTTCAACTCTTAACGTTATCACTATGTTACTACCGAAATGTAAAACACTATGTTAAAAATTATATCAGTAAATATTTCTTGTACTGGTATGAATCATTATGTAACACTACCAGAAGACAAATTACAGGACTTGCAACAGATTAGAAGAAGGTAGAAGCAAATAAAATGGCAATATATTCTAGAATGGGATCATAGAACCCCATTTTCAATTATTATTGGAAAAAATATGATGATTCTGGCATTATCAGATCTCTAGCAAATAAAAGTGGTTTACTTGTCAACAGAGCATTTCTACGGAATAAGAATGATAGCACAATAAGTTTAATACGCAAAGTTTACTGGAATATAGCATTATTATTATACCTCTATTAGGTTTCCAGTATATAAATGTTTGGTGAATATCTAAATACCTGTGTAAAAGTAATGTGAGTTTTCTTTATGAACAAATACAGCAGGAAGCATATGAATGTCAACATGCTCTTTTGCCAACTCTTCATTAGCGGAATAGTAGAATGCATGTGCTTGCATCTTCGAGGCAACATTATTGAAAGTTTTCCAAAGCGGTCCCTCTTGATCTCCTACATACATGAAGAATAACTGATTCATGTTTTTGATGTTTGTCAAACTGTCCGGCTGAGTAACATGTTGTACCGGTGGTCCTGACATTCTAATCGCAAAGTTCACTATTTCTTCGGCGGTTTTATCTCCTTCGAAAGTGAACTCATCATCCATTTTTACCCTAGAGAAGAACTGTATAGGTATTAAAAATCTTACAAAATGTTAAATTTCACTTACAGCTTAAATGTCGGATAAGTTGTGATTTCAAATGCTTTTGCCACTTTGGGAAACGTTGTGCAGTCCACTTTTCCAAGTCGGATGTGTGTATTTTTGAGAGCTTGCACAACATGTGCCCAAATTGGTTCTAGTCTTTTGCACTGACCACACCAGGGAGTATAGAACTTGACTAACCAATATCCTCCATCTCGCCGAACATCTATGAAATTATCACCTAGCTCCAAAATCCATTTAGAAGAGGGAGAAACTTCCAGAAAATGTCCTATATGAAAAGCATGGTTATAGGAGTATATTCACTAGTTGGACTCGCGCGCCTAAAGACTTGCTCTTTGCTGATACTTATTTATTTTTGCCTCCTGATCACAAATCCTCTCGGAGCTGAGGGTCTTACACTAAGGGTGATATTAATAAAAACATTTAATTTTTCATGCTTTTTAAGGGGTGTTTTGAGAGTGCCACATTTTATTTTGTGTTTAGGAAACCAAAATACATAAAATACAAGTACCACCAAATGACAAGCCTCTAAGAACGTGAATCCAACTATTGGATTTGTCCCTAAAGTTTGAATTAGATTTCAATAGAAATACTACCATTGGTCCCGTCATCACAAAACTTTCAAAAAGTTTTTTTTTTTTTAATAAAAAATCGTTTATTTCAAGTAAAAAATGATTTTATTAAGTACTTAAGAAGCACAATAAATTTGAAAATTTGTGAGTTTTTCTATTCAAATAATATTGCATTATTATATTATGTTTATATTATATTATATAATATAATATAAACATACATATATACATACATATAATATAAACATACATATACATATGTATCTATACATATGTATCTAAACATATCAAGTTCATAACGTAAAAGGAATCTTGTGTTGAAACAAAATGGTCAGTAACAAATGTGGTTGAATAAGACAATTACAGGAATATATGGTTTATACCTATGGCAACAATTTTCAACCAATGGAATAAAATTTGGCAAATAAATATTTTCCATCAATGCCTTGGATAAGTTTGAATCTGGGCCAGATCGGTTCACTAATCTCAAAATGACGGCAGTTGAAATATTTATAATAATATCGGCAAACTATAGATCTTTTGATAGAGCTTCATGAGCTCCACAACTTTTAGTCTAAAAGTTTTAACTCTAAATGTGGATTCATGCAGCACAAAATAACAATTATCAAATAACAAATAAGAAATAACATTTAAAGTGAGTTTATACAGAAAGTAAAATAAAATAAGAAATAAAATAAAGTAAAATAAGAAGTAATCATTTTCAGAGTGTTTATAGAGCTGAGTAAATTAATGTAAGAAGTAAGAAAGTTGTCAATCGAAATTTGGGATTTTTTGTTGTTACCTCAAACTTCAATGATGAATACTCGAAAATTTGGTCCCCGTTATTGTTTATTGAGTAAAATATAAGCCATTGTTGACAACACTACCAATATTATAAAATCTAGTCATTCAAAGACAAAAAGAAATTTAAAAAAATGCCAGTGAACACCCCGTTTTCCGTTATGAAAACAAAAATATGATGACGACTGCTATTTCTATCATGTCATGTAGATATCATCCTATCTCGTCAATTTGTCTAAATTATTCAATATGTACATATGCCTAACAACTTGTCAAGTAAAATAAAATAAAAGATAACCATCTTTTATTTTACTTCTTATTTTATATTACTTATTTTATTTCTGTATAAACCTGTTATGGATGTTGTGTAGTTTTAACTTTTTAAATTACTTTATTTTATTTCTTATTTTATTTTACTTGCTGTATAAACTCGCTATTAGCAATATAAGTTGAACTCTTAGTTTTCAATGACTGTGTTCATGCAGACAAATAACAATTATCATTTAAGAAACAACATGTAGAAGTTGACCAACTTTTATCTTTTTACATTATTTGAACGAGATTTTCGTCTAGTGCGCAACTAGTACGCAGATGACCGCGGATTGGTCAAATCGACGATGAAAATAACCTCACTTTTTCTAATATTTGAGGTATTGTTTATATTGTTTAAATAAATGGAAATTGCTGATGTCGTTTTGGCCGACCTCGTTCGGCAATTTCCCGAATTATATGACAAAGGAAATGAGAATTTCAAAGACAAAAATATCAAGCAAAATGCTTGGGAAACAATTTCATCAACACTCAATGTTGATGGTGAGTATTCACATTGCCAAATCAGTGCATGTATCTGATGTTTCCATTATTTTCAGTGAAAAGTGCACCGACCAGGTGGAATGTGTTGAGAAATAGATTCAGTGTGGAGAAGAAAAGAGAAAAAATATCCCATCAGGCTCTGGAGCAAAGAAAACTTGGTTACTGTATTCAGCTCTGTCCTTTTTGGACAATCATATAGCCATGAGGAAGTGAGTAGTTGACACTATAAACAAGATGGTATAGTTCAAAAGTGAAAATTATGGAATAAAAGTTTCAGGTCTTGACTTTTTTTGTGAATCCAAGCATTTCATTTCTGTTCTCATGCCTATTTTATTTTTACAGAATAGGAAATATAACTGCCCCAACAGAACCGCAACCTTTAACTAGCACATCGCCATGGAGTTCTTTAAATATTATGTTGGAAGATGATTCTATGTGTGGTGGTACACAAGAAATATTAAGCGAGTCTAGCGAAATATTGGAACAAACGCTGCAAGAAAATGGCAAGTATGGAATAAGTTTGCTTATCATTTTTTCGTTGAAATGTGTTGTTTTTTGCACTTTTGGTCCACTTTCTCACCTAGATCTAGAGTAGCCTGGATTTACCTTCATTTTTTAGGTACAGCAGACAAAGAAAATAATCCCAACAAACAGTATTCTCAGGAAAAGATCAATTTGTTTAAAAATTAAACTCCACCTTTAAAAAAGAAGAGGAAGAAGGCTGAAGAAACAAATATAATGACAAAATTATCATAGGCCTTTGATAATTTTAATGATTATTTAAAAAAAAAGGAAAACCCAAAAGAGATACCACCTAATTTAGAACAAGAATCAATCATAAATTTTGTGAAGTTAGAAAAAATACTACATTCGGCTGAAATTGAAATAATGCAGGTAGTGAAAAAGGCCCTAGCTAAGGATATGACTGATGAATAAAATGAATAGAATAGTACTATTCTGATCTCATTTTGGTATTAACTTATTTTAGTTTTATTATTTATATTTCTATGGAAAGTATATTTATTTTGTCAGTGTTTTTTTATGATACTTATTTTATTATTTTATTTTATGTGTTGTTAGAATGTTGCTTTTGTTTTGAATAAAAAAATAAAATCAAGCTTTTCTTTATTTCAAAATAAATGGCATTCAGCTACAAAAATAAAACTTAAAAAAATAATTTGATATGACAGTAAAAAAAGGCTATTGATATAAATTCGAAATATTACATATTAATCATATCATCAACAATATCCATGCCCATAAATCCCTGTGGAACACAACCTCTCAGCACTTTTTCCAGTTGCCACGGTACACTACCCTGTGGAGAATTGACATACTCGCATAGAGTATTCCTTAGTTCGATATATTCCCTTTTAGCATTATTTGAGCCAACCCTTCTAACGCTCCTCAAATCAGTTTTTCTCATACCAAATTGAGACTTTGCTGCGAAACCAGTAGGACAGTAGCGTCTCCTGCAATTTCTAGTTCACTTCTCTGAACGAAGTGGTGATGGACTACGCAGGCCTGCAGATATTTTCAGAGTCTCAGATCACATAATAAGGGTCTTCTCAAAATCCTCCATCTATTTGCCAGTATTCCAAAAGTGTGTTCAATAGTTCTTCGTGCTCTGGAAATACGGTAATTGCATTTTTTTTTTCTACCGTCAGGTTCTGTCCTGGGTATGGACGCATAATGCTTTTGTGCAGAGGGAATGCTGCATCTGCCGCGAAAAAGGATGGAAATTCAATATCACTATTGGGCAATTTCTTTGGATCTGGAATTCTCAGTTTTTTTGAAAGAATTGCCTTTCCAAACCCTGATAAACTGAATACCACAGAATCGTGGTTGCCTCCGGCAGCCCCTATATCCACTAGAGTGAACTTGTAGAAGGCATCACAACTTGCCATTAAAACAATGCTGAATTTTTTTTTATAATTAAAAATTGTTGACCCGAGTGCTTTGGTGCCTGGATATTGACGTGTTTTCCGTCCACTGCGCCACTACAATTCGGAAGGTTCCATCTCTCATAAAATCCATTTGGAATTGCCTCCCACTCCTCCACTGACGGAACTTTCAACACACTGGGGCCAATACTTCCCACAATGCCTTTGTTGTTTCTTTTATAATGACAGAAACTGTGGAATGCCCCAAATAGTGCCCACAAGTGATTTCTTTCATCGAACAACCCTCTGCAAGATAGCTAAAAAAAATATTAGAACTATAATAAACACAAGGAGAGGGTATATTTACTGTAATGTTATCAGTAATCTGTGAACCGGTGGCAACGGATTTTTTGATGGATTCTTCTGGAGTTTTGGTCCCACTTTTGTGAGCAAAATCTCAAAAAGTTTATTCTTGTGTCCCCGAAAAAACCTTCCTGATCTTCCAAAAGCATCGATTTTAATAGATTGGTGAACATTCCCTTTTCTTTTCTTTGTCTATTTATTGGTTTCACAGACCATCTCCTTTCTTTTCCTTTCTTTAAAAGGAAAACACTTGCAATTAATAACATCAGTAATAAGTAGAATGATTCGGCCTCTTCTATTTCATTAGACATTTTGAATTTTTACTTGTTTTTTGAGGGAACATGGAATTTCGGAAAAGTAGGGTTACCTAATATGCCTCGGATCTCCGTCTTGTGCGCATGCTTATTTTTTATTTCTTAATTGTTATTTTGGGTGCATGATTCCACACTTGTGTACACACAAAAACATTTTTTGTAAATTACAATTCATGAGAATTAATGATTTTTGTTTACCCTTTATGCTCCTTTCATTTGAGGTTCATTCGCTTCTGTCAATCAGATACTATATTTGAGTTTTGCTCCCGCCGACAAACAGAACGTCCATTGTATTTTAACATAGAGAGGGGGAAAACACGACTGGACACGATTTGCTGCGCTAGGGCGAATCTTCACCAGTGTCTTGGCATGCAGCGTTTGAAAGGTTAGGTTTGTTTAATTAATAAATAGGTAGTGCAGTTATTTATTCAACTTTTTTACCTTGCCAAAATGCCCAGTGGTAAGTACTATTCAGTAGCGGAAAAAGAAATAGGAGTGTTAGGAAAGTTATAGGAGAGTAAGTTCTCTACGTCTCGTGAATCGCATATACCAAATAATTTGGTACGCCTATGGAATTTCTATTAATAGCCACAGTTAGACAATGGTTCGGGTATCTTCGATAAAAATTGGTTGTTAGGTGGGGGAGGGCCAAAGTGGTCGTTTCAATACTGGATGAGCTCTAACAAAGTTAAACTATATATATATAGTTATACTCGTTAGCTTGATTGTTGGCAATTTCAGATATATAAATTCTGAAATCTACCTTTTCGACTGACCGCGCCATCGGGTTTTGGAATTATAGTTGATTTTGAATATGTATCGTATACGATCCCTAATATATATTTTCACTTCTTTGAAAGGATATAAATGTGTGTATATATAAACAATGCATTCTTACCAATAATCAGTATCAGAAAAACAACATGCATCACAATCCGCAATTCTTATTTGAATTATTTGTTATCAGAAACAATATGAAATTTTAATCTTGATTCCTGTCTACGTTGTCGGTACCGGTAGCAGTTTCTAAAAACAAACAAATCAATACACAGTCGCCAATCTGATAGTGTCCTGCAACTCACGCGCATTCAGTCGGCGCTGCCACCAATGTTCTTTTATTTGGGATGCACATTAGTAGTTACCCTGAAAAATAGTTCGTCACCACAGAACTCAAACACAGAGTCTGTGATCGTCACATGTGAATACCTGTTTTTTGTCACATCAGTGTTTAAAGTAAACAATGTCATCATTATATAGAGGAATCTCGTAGTAGACGACATCTACATTTGACAGCTCCAACCAATAAATTAGTGAACAACAAAAAATGGTGTTTTAAATAGACTGTAACCGAATGAAATGTTTCCACGTTATTAACGGAAAATTTACAGAATTTTCCACTGCCCAAACAAGTCTATTATATCCTTCGATAATGTTTTGATTTAGCTATCGGCAATATTCAACTCTTGCGGAACGATCTTGAGGTTATAATATATTCGATGTTACGGATAAAATTGTTCCTTTCTTTCATTCTTCTATACTTTCTGTATGTTAGACGATTGGTACAGACCCTTCCATTGCTCATTTAAACCATATATTTATTAACTTCAAATATTGATAATAAGGATAGTGAAGCCAAAACAATTGAACATCGATTTTAAAAATCGGGCGCTGAATGTGAATGCGCCAAGAAATAAACACGGTTTTTATCAAAGACGCGATTTTGTTCGTCCATCTCGTTCTAGTAGTCATTATTTTACATGAAAAAATCTTGGAGTACGTCAAGCTTATTACATTTGTGGCAAATTCTCATTATGGTAACATAACCACAAAATTGTGACATTTCTTTTCAGGTGGCGTTTGGTTTTCTGGTCAAAATGTCAAATAAATCATCTAGCCTTAAATATGTGTCATGAGTCGTAATTCAAAAGTTGCGCATGCGCAGTAGTTTTCAAGCGCCCGTATGAAAGGACAGACTGATTTTCGCATAGAGAAACTAAAATTTTAATTTGTCTATGGATTTTCGTTACTTCACTTTGTTAACATGGCGTCTTATATATATATATAATTGGTAGTTAATTTTTCCTAATGTGTACGAACTACATGAAATTGATATGTCAGCGTGTGGATGGATGTATTTGTAATTTTCAATTAATCATATCTTTGTTTTTGTGCAACTTTTATATAGGATTTTTTTTTTGTAAAATACTATGTTTAATAGTCCTACAGCTTATCGAAAAATATGCCTCAGCTTTGAAAACGCCTTATATAGGTTGAGTTTCAATTTGAATAAAAACAATGCACTTTTTTCCATCTTATAACAATTAGTGTGAAGTTAGCCACACTTTTTCTATCCACACTTTATGACGTGTGGTATGTTAAATTTGGGATAGAGATGATTTCAAAGGCAGTGTTGCCAAATTTCTGATGTTTTTTGATAAATGTGGAAACTTGCTCTGAACTAACTGCCGATTCAATATTTGTTCTATTTTGAATGAATTGCACACTGATGGTCCAAAATAACTATGATATAATCGAATGGACGATTACCCATTGAGATTTTTATTCAGGAGCGGCGATTGAAAACACTGAAATCGGGTCCTTCGTATATCGAAGAGTGAAAGAAATTGTAATTTGAAGAGAAGTGAAGAATCCATGTGCAACGAATACAAAAACTGAGTTGAATGATGACAAATGACTTTTCAGATTAATTTGTTCTGCCATCAGAATAACAAATTGAAAAAATTGTCCGTAAACTTGGACAAAGAATGCGTATAACATAAACGGTAAGCAGTCAAACTGGCAGAAAAAAATTCATAATCACCCATAAACCAGAGGAAGAGTCCTTGTGCCACGAAAACAAGAATGAGGTTGGAAAGAGAGTTGGAAACAAGGATATGAGGCTATTAAATCAATTTGTTTGGCCGTCAAAATGACAGAAAAAAATTTAAATCTTTAAAATTATTCGTAAACAGGGAGAAGGAGTACTTGTGCCGCGAAAACAAAAATAAGGTTGGAAAGAGGGTTAGAAACAAAGGATATGAGACCATTCAAATCAATTTGTTTGGCCGTCAAAATGACAGAAAAAAAATAAAATCTTTAAAATTATTCGTAAACAGGGAGAAAGAGTACGTGTGCCGCGAAAACAAAAATAAGGTTGGAAAGAGGGTTGAAAACGAAGGATATGAGGCTATTCAAATCAATTTGTTTGGCCGTCAAAATGACAGAAAAAAAATTAAATCTTTAAAATTATTCGTAAACACGGAGAAAGAGTACGTGTGCCGCGAAAACAAAAATGAGGTTGGAAAGAGGGTTGAAAACAAAGGATATGAGGCTATTCAAATCAATTCGTTTGGCCGTCAAAATGATAGAAAAAAAAAATCTTTAAAATTATTCGTAAACAGGGAGAAAGAGTACGTGTGCCGCGAAAACAAAAATAAGGTTGGAAAGAGAGTTGAAAACAAAGAATATGAGGCTATTCAAATCAATTTGTTTGGCCGTCAAAATGACAGAAAAAAAATTAAATCTTTAAAATTATTCGTAAACACGGAGAAAGAGTACGTGTGCCGCGAAAACAAAAATGAGGTTGGAAAGAAGGTTGAAAACAAAGGATATGAGGCTATTCAAATCAATTTGTTTGGCCGTCAAAATGAAGAAAAAAAATAAATCTTAAAATTATTCGTAAACAGGGAAAAGAGTACGTGTGCCGGAAAACAAAAATGAGGTTGGAAAGAGGGTTGAAAACAAAGGATATGAGGCTATTTAAATCAATTTGTTTGGCCGTCAAAATGACAGAAAAAAATTTAAATCTTTAAAATTATTCGTAAACAGGGAAAAAGAGTACGTGTGCCGCGAAAACAAAAATAAGGTTGGAAAGAGGGTTGAAAATAAGGAATATAGGGCAATTCAAGTCAATTGGCTTCGAAAATCGCCCATAATTTATAAAATCACACCAATCTCGATTCAACAATCCTGGTATTTTATAGGAGTATTCGTGTGATGGATTGAGTTCATTACCTACACAAAGGGTGTACTTTCGTATTTTACGTACGACTCAACTGTATTTCTGTCGCATACAGTTATTCGAAATATTATTTTCCTAAATTCCATACCAACTTTCAACAGGGGACATTCGGCATTCAGCAATAATCCATTCCATAATGGCAAGTACAATTATCTCATCACAGTATCGAAAAAATCCGGTATATATTTTTTGAAAGTGGACTAAGGAAGGGCTATTTATGTATGATGACCTGCTCGTGGCTTCGTCGTAGTAAATAGGTGACGAGTTCGAAAAAGATCCCTCTCCTGAAATAAATTATTCTCAACAGCAAATTTTGAAGAGACTATTCAAACAATATCTCAACTACGAGCTTTCTGTCTGAAATTTAGTCTGAAGTTTTCGAACCACGACTCAAACATTTATTGATTGATATTGAAGGCAGATGCCAGAATTTCCTTCATTTGTATACGGACTTCATATTCTTCAGAATGTGTTTTTATGTGTTCTGTTATAATTCTGAACATATGGAAACAGCATATATGGATTTTATTATAGCCAATATAACTGTAATGAAGTCTAATTTCGATCTGACCACCCATTCTGTAACTTTTTATCGATACTAGCATTTCTCTTTCTCTGGCTCGGGTATCACCTGGGATAAAATGTCACTTCAGTACTGTGGTATATCCGCGACTTTTTGCATCGCGGGAACAAAATCAATGACGAATTCTATCAATATGAAGAATCAATCAGCACCACCGTTGAAAAAAATGTGCGTACGGGGTCGGTTTTATCTATGTCAAGGTCTATACAAAGCTTTAGAAGGACACTTAGAACTATCAGTTTGACATAACTGACGAAATATCCAAGAAATGTCATTCCATTTTGAGTACTTAGAATTGAAAGTACAGATTAAATGAATAATTTAAATGTGGAACAAGCCGTAGAAAACATATCAAACGATTTAATACTAACAAAATTTAAAAAAAATATACAAAAAGCATGTAATAATTTCTAGGTAGGTGGCACTTTTCTTCTTGAGATCAGGGACTAAAGTATTAGTTATTCCCCACGTTTAAAAAACAGTCTTCAGCTATATCTATTGTTGTTTCGTATGGGTATCTTAACCAGAATTCAAAACTCCAAGATACCTTTTCTCAAGACTGATAAAAATATATTAATAATAAATTCATCATCCCAAAATACAATATAATATTTGTCACAGAAACCATAATACCAAGAATGCCTTCAGCAGAACAAAGTCAAGATGAAAATCACTCTCACTCGACGTACCGGTTGCCAACAGATCAGTGTGCAGCGTGAAAGTCATAACATCTGTTTTTTTCCGAAATTATACAAATCATTTGAATTTTCAATAAAGTTTCACTTGTGAGTTATATCATTCCACGATTTACATAGATCAGATGTGATACAAATTATACTACAATGCATTCAGAAGAGCATCAGATCAGTATATTTATGTACATTTCACTCGACGTGTTTACCTCAGGCGAGAGTTGTGAAAACAATTTAAAGCTGCACATTGGTCGATGATCCGTTTGCTATCCCGGCATTTCGTCAGCGGTCAGAGTAAATTAATCAGTGGAGATAATTTTGTTCTGTTTTAGTTCTATTTCGGCTTCTCTGTGGATAACGATTATAGGATTTTTGATTATCGTGTCATAATAACTGGTTTTGAGTATTAGATTTATTGTATTCCTGACATTGGACCCTGTTATATTGGATTTCATTTCAATCCTCCTTGGGGTTCTTTCGGAAAAGTTTCGGTTTTGCAGTTCTTGGATAATTTTCGTATTTATACCTACACTGAATATCGCTTTCTTTATTTTTCCTTCTGCAACCATCCAAAATGGTTGGTCGTAAACTTAAATTTCCCGTGAATGATCTGGCAGAGTTTATTAACAGAAATTGTGTTATTACTAAAGGTTCATTGGAGAATATGAATATCAAGAACTCAATAATCACACAAGCTGCCCTAAATCTATTCTCTTCCGAAAGCAACGCATGCCGTTTCGCTGTATTACAGGCATTGAAAAGAAATACAGGTAATATAAGATCAAAACTTATATACCACGAATATTCGTTTTCTAAAAGTGTGGGGCAGACATCAGAATATAATAAGATTGACTGCATTTTGCGATACTTGAAATCCAAGCCCCTGACTTCAAATGATTTTCGCAAGCAAAGTTATCGCAATGTCGAGTCAATTTATGGAGAACTGTGTAAATCATTGAAAGAAAAAAATAATGTGAAAAATCGTAAAAAAATTTGCGTTTTCCTTAAGAGGCACATAGATGAGATCGAGCTTGTGTGTAATTCGCCAGTAGCCGATGTCTTCAACTGTAGCATGTCTCCTATCCCTCAAGTTGATCGAAATTCCGATAATTGTGAGAACGCTATGTTGCACTCAACTATTAATGGGGATTCAAAAGAGAATGATCGTTGCTCCAGGAGAAAACAAGATAATGATGTGATTTCCTCTAATAGAGATAGAGTGTCATCTGATGATGATGATAATGATGTAATTTCCTCTGATAGAGATAGAGTGTCATCTGATGATTACACTACAGGAATTGATAGTAAGGAAACATCGTTTATGTCTCCCATCCCTCGAGTGATTGAAAATTCCGATAGTTGTGAGAACACTATATTTCATTCCACAATAATCGGAGATTTGAAAGATACCGATGACTCCACTTGCAGTAGACAAGATAATAATGCTGTATCCTCCGAGAGTGGAAGAAACGAGAGCAAAGATATCCTTATAATCAATGTAACTCCAGATTCTGATCACGATATTGCCAATCAATTTTTATATTTGAATAACAATGAAAATAGTTTCTTATTGCCATCCGGTTCGATAAATATGAGAAATACAAAGTGGGCGATGCCTTCCTATAAACTGTGTAAAATTAAAGAAGGCGAATTCACATTATCGAAAAAAGAATTTGACTTTATTTGTCGTGGTGAACGTCTAATTGAAAATCGTTACCAGTTTATTATCAATAAGAAAATCAAATCGGTAAATAATACTTGTTTATTCTGTTATAAAACTCATAGATATTTGAAAAAAACCAATTCTTTAAAAATTTATGCATATTGCCAGCATAATAATTGTAAAAAATTCATTATTATTGTGAGGAATATATCGGAAAAAACGAGTATCAATCACGTGGTGGAGGTATATAGTACTTCTATAAACTTCAACCACTTGTGCAAAATTCCCGAACAATTGAGGGGTATACAGAGGAAAATTGCCAAAAATAAATTGTTGCATGTTAAACCACTAGAACAGCGAGGAAATGATGTGTTATCTTTGACATCATCTACATTACGAACTTGTAATATAGGATCGGTCAGAACTGATGCCGTCTACAGACGAGCAAGAGCTGACATACTAGCTAAAAATGATAGAAATCGCGATGACCTGATAGATATGATAGAAATGTACAAAAGTCACCCGGAGTATATAAAATCTGTTGGTGTTCCACTACATGTTTTTATTTATAGTAACGAACAATTGTTTTTGATCAATCAAAAACCCACATTACATTTGGATGCAACAGGTTCATTGATCAGAAAACCAAATAATAAATTGAAAAGGGTTTATTATTATTGTGGGGTAGTACAGCTAGCGAGGAACAATAGAGTATGCCCAGTCGTAGAAATGATATCATGTGAACATGATGCGGGGGCGATCGGAGCATGGCAATTGAAATATAGGGCATTTTGTTCACAACAAAAGAAATGGCCCCCATTTGAAGCTGTTGTAGTAGACTTCACATTTGCTTTCTTCAATGCTACTTCGATAGCGTGGAATAATATGGAATTCAAAGATTATCTGGATCTGACTTACGATGTCATTTCTCAATCCAAACAGTTTCCTGACAACAAGATGAAAATCCATATATGCTGTTTCCATATGTTCAAAATTATGACAGAAGACATAAAAACACATTATCAAGATAATGAAATACGTATACAAATGAAGGAAATTCTGGCAGCTGCCTTCAATATCAATAAATGGGTTATGTTTGAGTCGTGGTTCGAAAACTTATACATAATTTTAAATTCGCAGACAAAAACTCCGCGGTTGAGATATTGTTTGAATAGTCTCTTAAAAATTTGCTGTGGAGAAGAATGTATTTCAGGAGAAAAGAGTATTTCGAACTCATCACCTAGTTACCCCGACGAAGCCACGAGCAGATCATTATACAAAAACAGTCCTTTCTTTATCCACTTCCAAAAAAAAATATCAGAACAATGTTTTTTAGGGAATAATGTAGAGGGAAAATTTCCGGACAATTTATATTACAATCCGGATTTCTTCAATATTGTGATGAGAAAGTACATACCGTACGTTTCATTATGGAGCGGATTATTACTGAATGGCCTCAAAAGAAAAAGTAACGCCCCTGTCGAAAGATGGTATGGAATTTTGAAAAATAATATTTTGAATAACTGTATGCGACAAAAATGCAGTAGAGTCGTACGTAAAATACGGAAGTACACCCTTTTTGTATATAACGAAGAAAAGTTGGGAATTTCAAATAAAAATGAAAAGAAAGTACACAAACAAAAGTTGTCCATGAATCCACAACATTCGGAGGAAAATGATAGAGGTTTGGCTTCGCAAGAAAACTGGTCAAAAAGAGATAAAATGACGTTCAGTTATTTCCAAGGAAATGTTTTGAGAAAGGCACTGGATAAGAGTAGAGTAGTGGATGATACAATTCATCCCTGTCTGTATTGTGGTCTAGGGTTTTTAGATGAAACGGCTATGTGGTATGGTTGTGAAAAATGTAATGGCTGGGTACACCAAATTTGTGAAGAAAATTTCATGCCAGTTACAGATGATGAACCGTATTTTTGTAAATTCTGTTTGAGTTCCGCAAGTAAAACGGGAAATGATGAAGAAAATGAAGCTATCAAGGCACGTCCGAGTAACATGGCGTGTTATGATTATGTTGCGGCACAATACAGAAAATCTACCGAAGAGCTCGAGGCTTTAGAGGTAAAAACAAGAGGACAAAGTAAATGTGATCTCTGGTTTTCTGAAAGAAGGACAAGAATAACGGCATCCTTATTTGGTAGAGTTTTCAAAGGTAATAAACCAGAAACAATGAAGAAAATTGCTTTGGACATCACCAATCCCCCCCAGTTCAAATCAGCGGCAACTGAGTACGGCAAAGCGACTGAAAAATATGCCTTGAAATCTTACGAGATTGAGAAAGGAGTTCAGTGTTCTCCTTCTGGATTGCATATCCATAGAGACCATCAATATATTGCTGCATCTCCAGATGGTCTTGTGGGAAATAATGGAGTTATTGAGATAAAATGCCCATACAAAATGAAAGACGTCCACCCAGACGAAGCTTGTGAAAAAGGCCTTCTACCCTATTGTAACAAGCAAACCGGTGAACTCAATCCATCACACGATTACTCTTATCAAATACAAGGATTGTTAGAAATTACGAATCGAGATTGGTGCGATTTCATAATTTATACCAGAAAGGGAATGAAAATACAAAGAATATATAGGGACCCGTTAACCTGGAAAACAATTTTTATAAAAATAAAGAAATTTTTTTATTTCCATTTATTACCCTACTTGGCTAAAGTCACTAAAGAACCTGTACTTTATAAATGGAAAACTACAAATTCAATACATATTTTACCAAACGGTTTAGTTTCAGATCCAGATTATTATAAAGATATACATAGAGGCTATATAATCGCAACATTTCCAAATATACCTAATATCATCAGGGAGATTACCCAGGAGGATTTCAGAATATTGTCAGGTAGGGAATGGCTCACTAATTTTTTTATCGATATTTATTTGAATATCATTAATGAAGCGAAAGGCAAAAATTATCAAGTTGTCCCTTGTCTCATGGCTACACGCATATTTTTATTCGCTTCCAAGGAATATCATCCCGATATCGATGATTTCGAAATTAATAAAGACCTCATTACATTCCCCGTTCTACAAAATTTCTCCGATGCCAATCCTAATCCAGGTGCACATCATTTCTGTTTATGCCTGGTTGATTTTAGGTCAAAATGTTTATCATTCCTCAACCCATTGGGCAGCACTGCGTGGGAAACAAAAAGTTACATGTTAAAATTTTTGGAGTACATTAAATATTATAACAAAAATAATATGTCGAATAGAGTATCAACTGAAAATTGGAACATAAAGGTTTTGGAACACGATAAACAAAAAGATTCCTACAACTGTGGACCATTTATTTTGTATTTTTTCGAAAAAATTGTTGAAGGGCAAATGTTGACGAACAATGTGGATATCAATGAGTTCAGAAAAAGTATGAGGAAAACAATCTTACAGATGTCAGACAACATGACGAATAAATGTTTATATTGTGGTGTATTCATCACTTCTGTGTTGCCTAGCGACATTGTCGAATGCGCAAATTGTGGAAGAATACACCATAAAAAGTGTATAGTTCAGATTCAAACAGATGCACCTATGTTATTATGCCAGCTGTGTGATGGTTTCTGAAAGCTGTCAGGTGAAAATTATGAAAAGGTTCATATAATACCGTTCAATAACTCCGTGAATGTATTTTCCATATAATTTGATGAGTTATTTTACTGTCTATCAATTTGATAGTTGATAAAATCAAATACACCTAATAAATCCTCCTTTTTGAATAAATCGTGATGGTCGGAAAAAAATACACTCCCCTCATTATGGACAATTCTTGAACTTTTTTTTTTGCAGTTTGATGGCCAAACGATATGACTCGGATAGAACTATATTCTGTATTTCAAGTCCAAACAAAAGGGGGGTTATTTTTGTTTACGAATAATTTTAAAGAATAATTTTGACGGCCAAACAAAGTGATTTGGAAGGCTCCTTATCTTTTATTTATAACCTTCTTTCCAACCTCATTTTTGTTTTCGTGGCACACGCACTCCTTTTCCCTGTTTACGAATAATTTTAAAGTTTTTTTTTTCTGTCATTATGACGGCCAAACAAATTGATTTGAATAGCCTCATATCCTTTGTTTTCAATCCTCTTTCCAACCTCATTTTTGTTTTCGCGGCACACGTACTCCTTCTCCCTGTTTACGAATAATTTTAAAGATTTATTTTTTTTCTGTCATTTTGACGGCCAAAAAAATTGATTTGAAAAGCACTATATCCTTTGTTTCCAACCCTCTTTCCAACCTTTTTTTTTGTGGCACACGTACTCTTTCTCCCTGTTTACGAATAAATTTAAAGAATTTATATTTTTTCTGTCATTTTGACGGACAAACAAATTGATTTGAATAGCCTCATATCCTTCGTTTTCAACCCTCTTTCCAACCTCATTTTTGTTTTCGTGGCACACGTACTCTTTCTCTCTGTTTACGAATAAATTTAAAGAATTTATATTTTTTCTGTCATTTTGACGGACAAACAAATTGATTTGAATAGCCTCATATCCTTCGTTTTCAACCCTCTTTCCAACCTCATTCTTGTTTACCTGGCACACGTACTCTTTCTCTCTGTTTACGAATAATTGTAAAGATTTTATTTTTTTTCTGTCATTTTGACGGCCAAACAAATTGATTTGAATAGCCTTATATCCTTTGTTTTCCATCCTCTTTCCAACCTCATTTTTGTTTTCGTGGCACACGTACTCCTTCTCCCTGTTTACGAATAATTTTAAAGAATTTATATTTTTTCTGTCATTTTGACGGCCAAACAAATTGATTTGGAATAGTCTCATATCCTTTGTTTTCAACCCTCTTTCCAACCTTATTTTTGTTTTCGCGGCACACGTACTCCTTCTCCCTGTTTACGAATACTTTTAAAGATTTTATATTTTTTCTGTCATTTTGACGGCCAAACAAATTGATTTGAATAGCTTCATATCCTTTGTTTTCAACCCTCTTTCCAACCTTATCTTTGTTTTCGCAGCACACGTACTCCTTCTCCCTGTTTACGAATAATATTAAAGATTTATTTTTTCTGTCATTTGACGGCCAACAAATGATTTGAATAGCCTCATCCTTTTTTCAACCTCTTTCCAACCTTATTTTGTTTTCGGCACACGTACTTTCTCCTGTTTACGAATAATTTAAAGATTTATTTTTCTGTCATTTTGACGGCCAAACAAATTGATTTGAATAGCCTCATATCCTGTTTTCAACCCTCTTCAACCCCCCCCCCCCCCCCCCCCCCCCCCCCCCCAAATTTTTTTCTGTCATTTTGACGGCCAAACAAATTGATTTGAATAGCTCATATCCTTTGTTTTCAACCCTCTTTCCAACCTTATTTTTGTTTTCGCGGACATACTCCTCCTGTTTAGAATAATTTTAATGATTTTTTTTTCTTCATTTTGAGCCAAAAATTGATTTGAATAGCCTATATCTTGTTTTCAACCCTCTTTCCAACCTTTTTTGTCGCAAGTACTCTTTCTCCTGTTTACGAATAATTTAAAGATTTATTTTTTCTGTCATTTTGACGGCCAAACAAATTGATTTGAATAGCCTCATATCCTTGTTTTAACCTCTTTCCAACCTATTTTTGTTTTCCGGCACACGTACTCTTCTCCTGTTTACGAATAATTTAAAGATTTATTTTTTCTGTCATTTTGACGGCCAAACAAATTGATTTGAATAGCCTATATCCTTTGTTTTCAACCCTCTTTCCAACCTTTTTTGTTTTCGGGCACAGTACTTCTCCCTGTTTAGAATAATTTTAAAATTTATTTTTTCTGTCATTTTGACGGCCAAACAAATTGATTGAATACTCATATCCTTTGTTTTCAACCCTCTTTCCACCTTATTTTTGTTTTCGCACATGTACCCTCCCTGTTTACGAATAATTTTAAAGATTTTAATTTTTCTGTCATTTTGACGGCCAAACAAATTGATTTGAATAGCCTTATATCCTTTGTTTTCAATCCTCTTTCCAACCTCATTTTTGTTTTCGCGGCACACGTACTCCTTCTCCCTGTTTACGAATAATTTTAAAGATTTTATATTTTTTCTGTCATTTTGACGGTCAAACAAATTGATTTGAATAGCCCCATATCCTTTGTTTTCAACTCTCTTCCCAACCTCATTTTTGTTTTCGAGGCACACGTACTCCTTCTCCCTGTTTACGAGTAATTTTAAAGATTTTGTTTTTTTGTCATTTTGACGGCCAAACAAATTGATTTGCATAGCGTTTTATCCTCCATTTTTAACTTCATTTCCAACCTCATTCTTGTTTTCGTGGCACACAGACTCTTCCTCTGGTTTATGGGTGATTATGAATTTTTTTCTGCCAGTTTGACTGCTTACCGTTTATGGTATACGCATTCTTTGCCCAAGTTTACGGACAATTATTTCAATTTGTTATTCTGATGGCAGATCAAATTTCACTCTTCGATATACGAAGGACCCGATTTCAGTGTTTTCAATCGCTCCTGAATAAAAATCTCAATGGTTCATCGTCCATTCGATTATATCATAGCTATTTTGGACCATCAGTGTGCAATTCATTCAAAATAGAACAAATATTGAATCGGCAGTTAGTTCAGAGCAAGTTTCCACATTTATCAAAAAACATCAGAAATTTGGCAACACTGCCTTTGAAATCATCTCTATCCCAAATTTAACATACCACACGTCATAAAGTGTGGATAGAAAAAGTGTGGCTAACTTCACACTAATTCTTATAACATAAATTTTCGCACAGAAAATTGCAAATTAAATGTGGGACTGAAAAACGTTGGTGTGCAGGGTTACCTGCTGCAACTCCTATCTTCTTATATCGAGGATAGGCTTCAGAATGTGGCACTCAATAATTGTACAATACAGCATATTTTCGAGAAATGTTGAGAATTGTCTTAAGTCTTCTGCCATATGCTGACGAAATATTCAAAAGAATTGAAAGCCATGCTGATCTGTCTAATTTGCAGACTGACTTGAATAACTTTTCTGGATTCTATGATAAATACATATTTACCTTGAATATCAAGAAATGTCATCAAATTTAATCCACACGTTCTATAAATCCTCCCATATTACAACTCAAACTGAAAAGTTAGATATAGTTAATGAGGTTATGTTTGGATAGAAAACTTCCTTCTGAGCCCCATATTGAACGAATTGTTTGTAAATTGTTACAAACACTGGGCTTTGTTTGGATGGGTACAAAAGATTTTCGAGGTCATCATTCCTCAAAAAAGGTCTTCGATACGTTAGTAAAGACAATATTGGACTTTTCAGGTACACTCTGGAATCCAGAATTCCTGAAAATGTGTATCAATATTCCGAATAAATTGTATACCATACCATATAAGACGCAGAGAAATATTTCAAACTCCTCATTTCACTGCAAATTATTCTGCTAACGCTCCCTTGACAAAATGTATAACAATATTCAATTCAATGCTATAGACTCGGATACGAAAATTTGTCAAATGTGTATTCAGATATAAACTGAAGCAACACTTTATCACACTTATCAAAATCATATTTGAATGTTTTTACTCAGCCTATAATTTATGTATATTGCCACGCCCTGATTTGTTCCTAGTTGTTAGTCCAACAGCCAGGCGCGGATACAGGGGGGGGGAAGGCAACGAATGCAATTGCCCCTGAAACGTTATACAAGAAACTCCTGTGCGAAATGTCATGCCTCTAGACACATCGGTTTGAGCTGTATATTTCAACCCCCTATTGCCTTCCCACGTTATATAAGGAACTCCTGTGCAAACTTTCATGTTACTAGACTCACCAGTGTCTAAATATTTTCCACCCCCTATTTAACTCCTTTAGATTAATTTTCAAAAATCCTTTCTTACTGCTCCCCTATGTTATATAAGCAACTCCTGTGCAAAATTTCATGCTACTAGACTAAATTTAGGGTGTGGGTTGTCTGTCAGTGAGTTGTGAAAATGTTATTGAGTAGATACTCCTGAATGAAACAAAGACAGATGCTGTGATGTTTGTTTTTCACTGCTTGGCTGGAAAACATTCAAAGGAGGTATTTTCAAAAAATATTCATAGGTAATTGTTTTCTTTTTTCCACCTTCAATCACTGTACCTTACATTTAAATTCTCTCAAAAAATATAAAACGGACAATTTTTTGTGCCAAAAACAAGCCAACTTTGGCAAACCTATCACTAACATTTTCTGTCAGATGAAAGACCCCATTTAAATGAGAAAAACCTAGTATAGAATTATCTTGGTGGAAAAGGTAAAAATGAATAAAAAGAAAGATACTCAAATCGATTTTTATTACAGAGTTAAAACTTACTGGTTCAAATATAAAATAAATCTAAAAAACATGTATCGTAACAGCACTGATTGCTCATCAATTATGAGTATTCTCGGGTGGGGGCGCCATACAGTTTCCTGTTGGATATCTATTTCTGAAATTCTCTATCAAAACTGGATCCACAATCCTTATACCATCCACTTGATTCCCAAGTGTTATCCAGTTGGGCTGAATATTGTGTGGCCTACCAAACAATTCAATTTTTCTTGTACCTGGTGATAACCTCTCAATCATACCTAAAAAATATTTCTTTGTACATACAGAGTGACCCATTTGAAAGCGGGCCACCTCTCTAAAACTGTTATTTATTATCCGATTCAGAAGTTTTTTTTTCAGTAGAAAGAGTATCAATAGTTCTAGTTGAATGCCATGAATTCGAAATAAAAATAAAAATTTCACGGCCTACTTCGAATTTTGTTCATATGTCAAAAATACAAAAAACATACTAGCGAATTTTTTAAATAAAATTTGACGACGCCACTGGATTTGTGATGCTTTCAAATGGGTGTGACCAAAATTTCAAAATAATATTATTTTTTTTAACCGAAATATGGCATAAGTAAAATTCATATCACTTTATCAAAATATTTCGAATAGTCGTCATATAAATCACAATCTTGTTAAAAATATCGTTTAAAATGCTCTTTCAGGTCGTTTGCAGTTCTGATGGACATAACTATCTCCTATACTATGGAGTTACGTTTGGAAGAAACATAATTTGACGCCATTTTGAATAACTGCTGTTTACAAACTCGACTGCTAACAACCTGAAAGAGCATTTTAAACGATATTTTCAACAAGATTGTGATTTATATGACGACTATTCGAAATATTTTGATAAAGTGATATGAATTTTACTTATGTCATATTTCTGTTAAAAAAATAATTTTATTGTGAAATTTTGGTCACACCCATTTGAAAGCATCACAAATCCAGTGGCGTCGTCAAATTTTATTAAAAAAAATCGTTAGTATGTTTTTTGGATTATTGACCTTGAAAAAAATTCTAAGTAGGCCGTGAAATTTTTATTTTTATTTCGAATTTATGGCATTCAACTAGAACTATAGAAGCTCTATCTACTGAAAAAAAAAAAAACTTCTGAATCGAATAAATAACAGTTTTAGAGAGGTGGCCCGCTTTCAAATGGGTCACTCTGTATGTAGTAATCATTTTGAGACAATTTCTATTCCCATCTTTGGATACACTAATTAACCAAGAAAATGGTAGGAGACATTTTGCGCAAAGATTTTAATATCTACAAAAAAGTACTATTGAATTTAAAAAAAAAAAGATAAAACAAGAAACAACCAGAACTGGCATATTTTACTAGAACTTAAAAATCGAGGAAAATAAAAACAAATTCAGTAGCATTATGGATGGTTTAAATGAGATGTATTTAGCAATATTGAAATAGGTGAACATGAAATTGAAATGTATTGTTTTCTTGTTGCAAAATAAAGAAAATCCTAATTAATTAAATGTTGATTTGTTAAAAAAATTGCTTCTCCAACTTAGCAGAACCATTATTGAACTAACAGGGAAGGTACTTGAAGATTTCCACAATTATACCAGTTCCTAAAGAAACAACCTCTATCAAACCCTCTGATCGAAGACCAGTAAGCATGTTGAGATCAGTTGGAAAAGTACTTGAGAAAGGATTATATTATCAGTATGTGAATTTACATTGAAAAGAACAAACTGTCAAGTATCCTTCAGGGTTTAGAACAAACATAATTGTAAAACAGTGCATATTAGATGACTGGAAAATTGAGTTTGTAAAACCAAAGAAAAATTTGTAAAAGGAAATGAAATACTTATATTTTCCAAACAGATCCTGAGTGAGCCGAGGAATGTTTATACAATCCTTTTTTCACTTTACATTTTTTTTTAGCCACGCTTTTGCATCCACTGTCTTTTAAGAGTAAGTTGAAATTATATCTTCCGAGTTAATAAATGAACCTATTAGCCACGATCTGTTCTGATTCAGTTCATTTTAATATATTTATATTTGAGTATTTTTTGTATTTTATTATTTATTTCTGACTTAACGTTATAATTATTAGGACATCATTGTAATGACTTAAAATCTAAATTAGTCAATGACAAAAAAGTATTTATATTTTGTATGCAAACAAGTATGGAGTTCAGAGAATCCGATAATCATTTAAAATATAAGAATACCTTCCTGTGTCTTTCATAAATTTTGGGTCAGCCTGTAAAGGCTCTTACTGGGTCCTATGAAAAATTGCACAATAGTCACAGGAGGTTAAGTTTGTTTATGGAATATTGAAAGTCAGTCAGTCTTCATCTAAGGGTTGTAGAAATGATCCATCACTCAAAAGAGTGTCTGTGATGCTTGAATCAAGAGGCTAAGAATATCATTTCCAATTCTTCTGTTTCTAAGGTAACGAATCACCTACTCATTTTGGGGAGAATGTAATAGTTCCTCTCTACAAAGTGTCTTTGTTCAACAAAAACGTGCTCTGAGAAGCCTAGGCAAATTAAAACTAGACTCATGCAAACTTCACTTTAAAAATCACAAAATACTGACTGTCATATCCATATATATAATGGAAACAGTATGCCTTATACACAAACACATATCTAATTTTAATAGAGTAACTCATTCTACCCGATCAAATCAACATTTAAAAGTACCAATTCCTTCATCTTCTCTTGAGAAAGATTCATTAATATATAATGGATGCAAGATATTCAACCACTTGCCAGAAAATATAAAAGGAGTGGAATCTGGACTTATTTTTTGAAACGAAGTCAAGGCACTACTTTCTGATAGACCCTATTATAGTTTAGATGAATTTTTCAACGATCGTACTATTTTATAGATATAAGGAACTCAACTTTTTATATAATTTTAACATATCATATTGGTTTTTGTTAGATGTTTTGTGATCTTACTATTTAATAGATATAAGAAATCCAACTTTTTATTTAATTTTAACCTGTCTTATTTGTTTTTGTTAGGTGTTTTGTTTTGTACTTTTTTGACGATTTGTTTTTCACATTTAAATGTACCATATTATATATTTTATCTTATATACTTTTTATCATTTGAGCTACCATCGACTCACAGTTAGTAATTTAACCATTTTAACATTTTTTTTTATTATTATATTAGGTGTGTGTACTGTTTATTTATTGCCTTTAATGTTATTTTAAAGCTAACTCCACACTGTGTCCTCTGTAATAATTATAATGATAACAATTGTGATCTAACACTATGCTTTGCCAATGAGATTCTAATTCTTTGGACAATGAAGTATATTTTGATTGATTTACATTTTATAGTAAAGGTTTGTTGAATATTGAAATTTCCCATTTGGCATAGTCTCACAGCATTTTTGCATGGAATATAATTTTGCTATGTTAGTATAAATGAGATGAAATAATTATATTTACTTACCATAAATCTCATCAGGTTTGTGACTAGTAGCTCTAACCTCGGCTACAATCACATCAGAATCTAGTCCTCTGTTCAAATTTTGGGGATCCCCTTTCATTCCCACTAAACAATGCTCCTTACCATGGTTCAACCAATGCCCGGTTCTACCTGTCCTAATGATCCTTTGTAGCTGATTGGTTTTCACCCAGATAATCTCATCCACTCTTTCGTAACCCCAAAGCTTCAGACATTCTCTTCCGAGTTCCATGGCTCTTCCAGTGACCCAGAGAAAAATGAGACCGTCGTCTTGTAGTTGGGGAATCCCCAATTGTCTCATTTCGTCATCTGACATTGTACCGTATGGCAGTTCCATGTGGATGTCCCAAGGTGGGTCTGCCATAATCACTGCAAATTTACCTAGCACTGTCATATCGAGAAACCTGAGATCACACTGAACCCACTGGGGTGGGTACAAAGTCGTACTCTCTACTCTAACCACAGGACCACTGGGTGCAGTTGGCTTATCTTCCGAATTGGTACATCTGTCCACTTCATAGTGTACATACTTACAAGTGTCCATGTGAAAGCAAGTGTTCAAAAATGAACAGTCACCTAATGATTCATCAGTATGCTTTTGCAAGATTTTTTTGAAATGTAATTTTCTACAGTCGGATATACCATTTCTTTCGCAGTCTAATTTTGTACCATGGGGACAAAATTCCATGAGCTGCTTACCTCCTTGCGATTTGAAGCGCTCTGTTAAAGAACGCTCTTTGGCTGTTGGTTTGCTCAACAAATCGAGGATTTCTTCCCCCAGTTTTTTACTTTCTTTTTCTTTTGTTGATGGCATAGAGAGTAGAGACTGTAAAATTCAGTATCAGTAAGTACACATATTGGAATTGAAAGTAAAAATTGCTATGTTTGAAAAAATATTATATCATGAATTTAGTCATCAGAATATCTTGCAACCTCTGAAATAACAGAAAACACACAAAAGTATTGAAGATTTTTTTTAAATTTATTGCTCACATAATATACAGTTACAACATATGTATAAAAACTATGGAAATAATAGGTTGCATTTAATTTTTTCTTTTGCACCTAAGTGTATAACACTTGTATGTGCAAATATCGGTTAACTAGATTATTGTAATTTAAGATATAGGTCGAGTATCTGGTTATAAGTGTTTGTTTGCTGTTATAATTATAATATATTCTAATGTGTAAATGATAATCGGTAACATAAATAATTAACCTAAAATTTGTTGAGTATCTTTCATAACAAAGCTACAAACTTAATGTAGTTTGTACAAATATATTTTTTACAATTTTTATTGAATAGTTTCACAGTGCTAGATGTTCTTATTTCTAGAGGCAGTATATTAAAAACTTTTGGTGCCAAATAATTAACAAATCTTTGCGAGGAGTCTTTTTTGAACAATGGAATTACTATTTGTTCATTATGTTTTGCTCGTGTGTTATAAGAATGAGATATTTGTTGGAGATGTTGACTATTTTTGTAGTAGAATGTTGAAATTGTTATGAAATAAAGATATGTAGATCCCATTTAAGATGTTTATCGATGGTAACACCTAAATACTTGATATTGTCACATTCTGTTATGAGATCGGTAGAGTTCTCAATTTTAAGATTATTGTAATTAGGTTTATTATAATTTGTGATTGAAAATGCTATGTATTTTGTTTTTTTTGTATTAAGTGAGAGTTTATTAAAATCCAGCCACTCTTTAACATTTTGTACACCTTCTGCCGCATTTACCTTTACACCATCCCAAGAGTCATCTTCGAAGATCAATACAGTGTCATCTGCATATGAGATTGTAGATTTACTTATATTAAGGCTTAGTAGTGAATTTATGTATGTGATAAAGAGTACCGGCCCCAATACAGTGCCCTGAGGGATGCCTAGTTGCGTATTTAAAGGACTTACTGAGTCTCTAATTTTTACAGTATGTTTTCTATTATTGAGGTAGTTTTTGAAAATTTCTGACACGGTTCCACGGATCCTGTAATTTTCTAATACCTCGAGGAGTCTATTATGTGGGACCGTGTCAAAAGACTGCAATAAATTTTTTATTTCTTTCCAAGCTGTCTTTTATTGAGTTAACAACTTCACACATTACGTCAGAGGTACTTTTACTTTCCCTAAATCCAAATTGATTTTTATGTAATATTTGATGCTTATTTAGATGATCATAAACTAATTTTTAAGCATTTTTCGAAAATTTTTGAAAAATTACTTATGCTAATGGGTCTGTAATTATAGACATCTGTCACATTACCATTTTTATAAATTGGGGTTATTATTGATGTTTTAAATTTGTCTGGGACTATGCCGGTTTCAAATATTAAGTTGATTATATATAAGAGTGGGGATATAATATACGAATGTATAAGTTTTAATGCTTTAGAAGTAATCCCATCTATTTCTGGAGAAGAGTTATTTTTTAGGGAGTTAATGTGTTGGATTATTTCGTTTTCAGTAGCTGGATAGAGGAACATAGATTCAGAAATAGTTGCATACCTATTTTTGATCATACTAGCCATTTTTAAACCAATTTCATTGAAATATTTGTTGCAATAGTTAGCCATGTCAACATCATTATTAAATCTTACATCATTCCCATCATTAATTTCTATTGTATTATTTTTTTGCTGCTGTCGGTATTGCTTAATTCCGAGATTACTTTAAACAGTTTTCTGATATCATTTTTATTTTCGTTGACTGATTGTTTGTAATAGTTATTTTTTGCTGCATGTATTATTTTGTTGAGTTTGATTTCAGTATGATTTATATTCATTCAATAGTAATTCATTTTTACTCTTGATCGCTTTAAACTTCATTTTGTCCCTGTGTTTTATAGAATTGATAATGACCTGTGATATCCAAGGTTTTATTTCTTTAGAACTTTTGATAGGTACTTCTTTTTTATTTAGGGCCTGATTATATATTTCAATAAATATGTTGAATAAGCTATATTTGGTTTATTACATTCATGTATTATACTCCAGTCTTGCAGTTTTATTAGATTTAAAAATGTATTAGCAACCAGAATCTCAATAACTTTAGTTTTTTTATGTTTGGAGCAGAAAACAGTCATAGTGCAATCCTAGAAATACAGGATAGTGATCCGTAACATCTGCATTGATGGCGCTGACTTATATTTTAGATTGGCATATTGTAGATTTTCTTTCATAAATATATGGTCAATACAAGTTGCTGTTGTAAGTGTTACCCTCGTATAAGTATTAATATATGATTTGAAGCCCAACGATGACATCAGAGCAAAGTAATTATTCAAAACAAGGTCTTTTTTATCCAGTATATCAATATTAATGTCTCCAACAAATATATCTATTTGGCTTTGTGGAATGTTTTGCAAATAATTTTCAAGTTCATTTACAAAAAGATCTGCATTCGTGGATGGTGCTCTGTAGCAGGCATGGATGGATATTTTTATATTATTTATTGTGCAACAAATTTGACTAATGGAGATTTTACAACGATGAAAAATGTTGTTATCAAAAGAGAAATTTAGGTTGGATTTCACATAAATTATGATTCCATCACTCTGGTTATTTTTGCTATTATTGAATTGTGTGGTGAAGCCTATCATATTGAAATTGTCGACTGATTCAATTTTCCAACATTTACTCAGTACGATTATGTCAATATGTTTCAAGTGATATGTTTCTAAAATAATTGCATCTCCTCAAGATTTTTCCTAATGCTCCTAATATTAATATGTAGGATGTTAATTAAACTTTTTTGTTTTTTGTGTCTTTTGTGTCTTTCATCTTTCAATTACAAAGTCGACATTTTTAATGTCCCATGGATCACCATCTTCAAGAAGAATTATGATTAACCCATTCAGTGCATTTGTGCCATATTGGTCTCGTGTGGAGTAGATTTTTTTTTTTTTTTTTTTATTTAGCCGTTTTGCTATACATTCCGATAATACAAATCAATTATAATACTACTAATAATAATTATAAAAATAAAAAAAAAAATTAAATGTTTTTTTTTCCCTACACTCTAAGTGAGTACACACTTGTATTGTGTAGTGAGAAAAAAGAAAAACAAAACAGCATAACATGAAAACCGACAATTTAAAGTCAGAAATAGGAAGAAGGAACGGAACAGTATAAACAATATAAAAATGGAGGGTTAATAGGAACAGAGTAAAACATACTACAATAGGCAGTAATTGTGTGAGTCAAAATTCAACAGTGCAGTTAACATGGCTGTAAGTTGGTGAATAATAATAAATATACAAATTTTTTATGTTTCTATAATTCTCAAGAAGTCCCTATAATTACTATAGATATAAAGTTTAATGGCTGAAGTGAATTTCTTGAGGTTAGCATATTTTCGAATGGCGAGAGGTAATAGATTATATGCTTTAGGTTGAATATATGTTACAAAACGGTGACTAATGTTCTTGTTGTTAAGTGGTGTAACGAGTAGTTGGTTCAACGTGCCACGTGTATTGTAACCATGATTGAATGTTTGCTGACAATGACCACTCTTATAGGCAGATATTAAAATTGTGAAAAATATAATGACCGAATATTAAGTATATCTGGAGAATACAGTGCATTTGTCGAGGATCGTTTTTTTCGTCTAAAGATAATTTTTAATATAAAATTCTGGATCACTTTGAGTTTTGTAATGAGTTTTCATACAGACCACCCCACACTAGTATTCCATAGCTAGGAGTGACTCCACAAGTGATTTGTATATTATAAGCAACAGTTTAATCGACAGTATCTCTCTCAGTATATAAAATTTGTAAATCAGTTTTCTGAGTTTTGTTGTTAGATAATTGATGTGAGTTTCCCACCTGAGATTTTTGTCAATTATAATGCCTAAGTATTTGATTTGGCTAACTTCTGTGATGTTCTTATTTAGATTATTGATGCTAATATTCTGGAACTCTGGCCTATTTGCATTATTGGCAGAAAAAGCTATATAGTGTGTTTTTTCAACATTCAGAGATAGCTGGAAAGCATTTAGCCAATCCGTTATTATGTTTAGTTCTCTTTGGACATGTAATTTAGCTTGTGACCAGGAATCACCCTCGAATAAGATCACAGTGTCATCAGCATAGGAAACAATTTTAGCATTTGATAGTGAAAGCATTGAATTGATGTAGAGTAGAAAGAGTACTGGTTCCAGTACCGTTCCTTGAGGTACACCTATCTTGACGGTAGTTGGGGCACTTAGCGAGTCATGGACCTAAACTTGTTGTTGTCTATTATCTAAATAATGGCGGAAAACATCCAACACAGTACCACGAATCCCATTTGTTTCAAGAATAGAAAGGAGTTTCTGATGGTTTACTGTGTTTTTCCATCAGCACAATTTGTATTTATGGCAGTATTTAGTCAGCGTTAGCCGTGAGTTAGCGAGTCGAGGATGAATCAAGACTTGTTTTTTTTTTCGCAGTTTTCAAATTTTTCTTTTCTGAGTCGTGAAATTTGGACAGTACTGAAGCAGGTTCTTCCAACCCCCGCAAGCGAAAAAGTAGTGAAATTAAATTCAACAATGAAAGAAATTGACGGTAGCAAAGTTATTAGCATTACTAGAGGATTGGTATTTATTTACGGGTAACTCCATTTACAATATTGGTTTTGGTAATGTAATTGAATAATGTATAACTAAAAACTAACTTGAAACGAAAGTATAATAACACACTATTTAGAGGGAAATAGAAAACATATCAGCATATAAATCAATGGGCAATAATACATAGTTTCTGTTCAACCAAATAATTTTCTTAATCTTCATTCAAGTGAGCCTATTGAAGATGAGTTAAAGAGATCCTCTATTCGAGTTAGGGGCAAAAAGTTACCATAATTACATCCGTGATAATCTATTTGATAGAATAAATCACCATATTTTATTGGAGAAGATTGGGAATTTCGGTTTTTTGGAGCACTTGGTTAACTGGTTTGGTAGTTTTTTGACTGGTCGTACACAACAGGTTAAAATCGGGGGATGCAAATCAAGCGATATATTAGTTACATCTGGAGTACCACAAGGGTCACATTGTTCACCTCTGTTATTCAACATTCTTGTGAATGATATCGGATGCTGTTTTGAAAACTGTGAATTTCTAATGTTTGCTGATGACCTGAAGCTGTTCAGACCGATAAAATCATCTAATGATCAAATTCGTCTTCAGGCTGATCTTGATAAATTGTACGATTGGTGTGTTACAAACAAAATGTTCCTCAATGTGGACAAATGCCAAAATATTACTTTCTCAAGAGTTGGTAGGAAATTTGTTACATCTTACTACTTAAATAATCAGCAGCTAGAATATACTTCATCGATTAAAGATTTGTGGGTCAAATCCTCTAAAACACTGGGTCATATTTTTCGTAATTGTTCAGGTTTTTCCATGGGAGCATTAAAAAGGGTTTACATAGCTCTAGTGGTATCTCAGTTAGAATATGCAAGTATCATTTGGTCTCCGTTTTATCATGTTCACTGTGTTACTCTAGAAAGAGTGCAAAATAATTTTTTAAGATTTTGTTCTTTCAAATTGGGACGTCAAGTTCAAAACCATGACTATTCGATTGTATTGCAAGAACTGGATCTAAAACTATTGCAAACAAGGAGAATTCACAAAGATCTTTGTTATGCATTCAAGCTACTCAATGGACTGGTGGCTTGTCCTGAATTACTTGAATCTGTCAACTTTCATGTTCTGATCAGAAACCTCAGGCACAGCTATTTCTTTTTTATACCCCTCCATCTTACATTATGGCAAACATATACCTTTAGAAAGAACCCTTAAGTTATTGAATGACAAAGACATCTGTGTTTTTGGAGTCTCTTATGATAAAATTCAAGAAATCATTGAATAATATAAGTTGGTGATTGTTTAAATTTATGTTATATAGTAAAACCTAATTTTATAAGTTAGTTATTTTATGCTGTACATACTGGCTTTCTGCAAGAGCAATAGGTTCCTCTTTTATTGAGAACATATTCCTTTTATATTCTTACATATATATATATTCTGTATATTATATTTATATCATTAGTACTTATTTTGTGAAATTTTTCGTTGTAATGGGGTTTATCCCGTAAACAAATCAATAAATAAATAAATCAATTTCAAACAGTTGGTAGCTCCTTGAAGATACATGTAACCCGATTTCTCCTAGCAAATCCTGGCAGTCCACATGTCTATTCAAGGTTTTGTATAAAAAAAGAATGTCTATTTTTCTTCTTGAATGTAATTTTTCCAGACCGACAATGTCACGAATTTGTTCACGGGAACAATAAGATTGAATCTCTCAACATATGAGTCACGATCGGTTTCTCCTCATTATGGGGTGTCTACATTTTGCGAAAAATGCAACTGAAGGACAAGTACTTAGAGATTGACTGTATAAAGTGAGACCGATTGTAAATTTTTTTTAATAATAAAATGATTGCACTATACTACACCGGGAAAGAACTTTTATTAGATGAGAGGTTCTGTGGCATGGAAGATTGGTGTTCCGTCAATATATAAAGAATGTGGCATCAACCTTTATATGTTGACAGAACCAAATGGAGCAATTCTAAAAAGTTTAGTATATACTGGTGCAGTAGATGAAATAGAGGGAAAGGCCACACTATAAAATGTGTTCTTGATCTCATGGAAAACTTTTTAGACTCCGGACATGCCGTGTATTTAGACAATTTTTATAATTCATATGAAGTAGCCGAAAAACTTACAAATTCTATTGTAACGTAACTCTAAAGTTAGTAAAAAAAGTAATCCTGAGCAGATTATTAAAAAAAATGTAAAAAGGAGTGAAACAGTACAATATATACAATACAATATAATGGTGGGTAAATGAAATGATAAACAGGACCTCTTGTATATTTCAAATGAACATGGGAACGACCCCAATTTCTAATTTTAATAAGTACATGGGCGGAGTAGATCATCAAGATCAGCTCAATTTTTAATATCCGTGCGATAGATAGACGTTGAGGTGGTATCAGAAGCTGGGAATTGACTTCATTCAGCTTATGCTTCTGAATTCGTATTTATTATATGGAAAATCCTTGGGGTGAAGCGTAACATTGTATGTACATGCGACTTTAGATTATAGGTACTGAAGAAACTGTTGAATGTTATAGTAACTAGAACCCCCACAGCAGGTGGACCAAGAGGAGAACATGTCCCTACAAAAATCACTAGGTCAAATGCAAACAGGAACCTGTGTAGGGTATGTTCTGAGAACAAAATACCGAAAATGACGCTATACCATTGTGAAAAGTGTTCTGGAAATCCTGGGCTTTGCGTAGGGGTGTGTTTCAATGTTTTTCATGAATAAAGTAGTTCCCAATTATTAACGCTATGATTTTGTTGTTATATTGTTCAATGTTTAGAATTATTTTTACTTTTGTTTTTTGGGATACATTTGTTTACCAACTTTGATATTCAACTTTTCATGCAAATTTTTTGTTTTTACTGTTAATTTTTATATTACTCATAGTTTATTTTGTTTCTCGTTTTTTTATATGACAAATACTTGTACCGTTTATTTTACTTTCATGGTTTTTAGAAGACAAATATTTATTCCTGTTTTGATATTACTAGTTATTATAACAATAAACATTTTTATTTGTTATCTGAACCATATTTCATGTATTCTGTACACAACACCAAAACAATTCCCTATCACTGATCTGTGGCTGTCAGCCCTGAACAAGAAATTCTATGCCAGGTGCGCATGTCACGGATCCATGATGCAAGCTACAAATTACTAAAAATAACTTGTTCAACACGTAATAACAACAAATTGAAGGTTCAGTTACGAACAAATGATAGTACGGAAAGAAAATAGTACAGCATTCGGTCACAGCTCATTGATAGCAGTCAATGGATTTAAGATGTTTAAAGAATTTCCTTACTAATATATCTGCCTTGGGCTCCTTCTTCTCCTTTTTCTTCCTTTCCTCATCAGCTTCACCTTTATCCGGAGTATCTTCTCGTTTTCTTTTCAAGTCCTCAATTGAAACATCAGGTTTGTCGAGGGCACAATCCAAAATCATTGCATTTACTTTAGAAACCTCAATATGAGATACTTCCAATAAATTAACTCCATCTTTTGTCAAACTCTTCACCGTTATTAATTTTTGCAGAGCAAATTTTTCCAATAAATTACATATCTTTCTATGAGTACTATCACGATCTGATGTTAGTTTGAGAGCAGTTAAGAGGTCCGATGAAGAAACTGGAATCTGAAGAGTTACTTCACTCAATTCTCTCAATAAACATCGTTCCAGCTCAGGATCTAGCTTGACCAAATCATCGGACTCCACTGTTTTTTGCTCTTCCTTGATAACTGTTGAGCTATATGTTTTCGGAGCATTGTCTGATATACTTACCGAAGATGCTGAACCTATAAAATCAGTGAATGAATTAAATACAATAGTCTAAGATATTTGTAATGTCAGTGTTGTGCCATTAGATAAATATTTGAATTGTGAATATTCCAAAGATGAAGTGAATGTTAACACGTTAAGCCACGCTATGAGCGGGAAAAAATCGTACTGTTGGGACTAGAGTTTTTTTCTTAAAAGCCCTGATAAAAATGTCAGTACCGTTGAATTTATGCAAAAAAACAATTTGAACAGCTGATTTAAAAAAAAATGAGGCATTACATGAATGCCACCCTATCTGAAAAAAAAAATACAACTTGAATGTGCATGCGTCGAGTCGGGGCGCACGTGTTTCTTGTTTTTCTAAAACTCGTAAGGCTACAAAAATATTTAGTTGTCACGATTATTCAATCAATGATTGTAATTTCTGATAATAAATGGTTATTTGCTAAAAAATGCAATTAAACACAAAAATTGATGTAACTTTTTTGTATATTGAAATTTTTCCAACCCGCAAACAGAGATGTACTCTTGGGACCGGGCGTTTTTATTTGCCATAAAGTTAACATGTTAAGCCACCCAATGAGCAAGAAAAAATCATACTGTTGTGACCGGATTTTTTTCTTCTTAAAAGCCCTGATTTTGTCAATGAAAATGTCAGTACCATTGAATTTGTGCAAAAAAAACAATTTGAACAGCTGATTTTTTAAAAGAAAATGAGGCATTACATGAATGCTACACTGTCTGGACAAAATAAAATTAGACCATTTGGACCACGTATCTCTAATCTAGTGTGTCTTGTTTTTTTAAAACTCACAATGCTAACACAATATTAAGTTGTCACGATGATTGCATCATTCAATCAATGATTGTAATTTCTGATACTAAATGATTATTTGCTAAAATAATGCAATTAAACACAAAAATCGATGTAGCTTATTTGTATATTGAAATTTTCCCAACCCGCGATGTACTCTTCGGACTGGTGTTTTTATTTGCCATAACGTTAACATTGAAGCGTGTAGTCACATAGTTCCCACTCGGTCTGAAACTAAATGCTGCTTTGTGTTATTACTCTGATACCTCGCGGTCCCAAGGGTACGTTGAAGTGCGGCATCAGGTAAATGACATGCGGGCTTAACAAGTTAACAATGAAGCGTGTAGTCACATAGCACCCACCCTGTCTGAAACTAAATGTTGGTGTGTGTCATTACCCTGGTACTTCCTGTCCCAAGGGTTGAAGTGAGGCATCAGTTAAATGCCATGCGGTGCTCAACGTGTTAAACGATTCTTAAATTAAATCTGTCAACTTTTCAATTGGAACACTTAAGTTTGAGATTCAATGAAAATTCAGGTTGCCTGCAGTCAGCCTTAGGCCTACTTTTTTAGGTTCCAGTTAACCTCTGGTTGAGTTTACTAGTAGTTAGAATGTGCCTTCAGCCGATCATAAAACGAGCTCATTTCTATTCTAACCACTAGTTAACTCAACCAGAGGTTAACTGGAACCTATAAAAGTGGTCCTTAGATCGTTTACCTAAACTTGAACCTAGTAATTCCTGCCTTTCTTTTTTCCTCTTTTCCAAGCGTTCTCGAAAACTTTTTCGTTTACTTTTGATGGCTTGAATTTCTTCCCATGCGTCTTTGGGCATTTCAATTCATAAAAACTTAATACTGCAGTTCCACCACACAATCAACTTCTTGAGAGTAAAAATGTAGAAGTGGTCTGTGGAGTAAACAAAACAAACTGAAACCACAGAACACCTTAGCACTCTATAGAGAACTTCAGCATTCTACTATTGTCTAAAGACATCTTTATCTTTTGACACTGATTCTACTGTGACCTTAGTAAGGTGTTCTGTGCTGAAACATAAAAGCAAAGATTATTGTTGTCCCCTCTACTCTTTGATAAAAGTGCGGTGTAAAGGCGCGTACTCAGAACTCCGTACTGTCGCCAGCGACAGTTGTAGAACCAATCAGAAACGACCATCTGATTTCCCCTAAGCCCCACTTTTCTGTCCCTGGATTGCAAGCCGTCAGTTGAATTAATTCAACTACACTTCACTTTTTGTTTACAAATCGTGGTGTTTGGTGTTGTTTATTTTTGTAGTTATATTTTTTATTTGATTTGAGAATGTTTTTTGACTTAAATTTCTGGTGATTAGATTGTTTTGGGGCTCATTCTAAAGAAATTTGAATCTAAACACATTTCGTTGACTAGTGAACTTCCAGCACCTAATGAATTCCGCGCAATCGAAAAATTTCACGCACACAAAATCTATAACAACGAATACAAAATAATCTATAATAGCAATAATTTATATGGTTATACAAATACAAAAATGTAATTGGGTGTGTGTGTTTTATTATTAGACCAAGTTCATACCTTCTCTTCTTACTAGTCTTCTTTTTTGTCTTCTGTTTGGTTCTTGATTTTCGCAAAACATAGTGAAATACTAATAAGTTTCTCATTTCCATTATTCAATCGCTTATTTAGGAAAATGAAAGTAGTCATATTTTCTCGTGAGATTATTTGAAGTTGTTGTTTTTCTTATATTTATGTATTACAATGAATTCCCACCTGTATTTCAAATGCTATATTTTTTGGTGAAATCATTTCATATTATTTTGAAATATTCTAAATGCACATTTCATATGCTTTTTCATTCTGCATTTTTTTTGTGCGCATGCCTTAACTCCCGCCATGTTTTTCGGGCCCTTTATACGTGTATAACTCCAAAATGTCATTCATGACTTTGACATGAGGCGAGAATCCATTTTATTCATGGGCGTCGACCTGAGGGAAGTGAATGTTGAAGTTTATTGTATTTTTGCCGTGAGAATTCTTCATCGCATTACCCGAAGGTGTTACATTTCATAAGTAAGTCATGGTTGGTTTATGCAACATTTCCCATTAACTAAGACTAATAACTAGTAACTAAGAACTATACCTAAGAATGCTGTGGTGTTTATGCACTCTCTTGGTTAGTTCTTAGTGGAGAAATTCGCGCATGCTCCAATCATATTTGATAATTTGAAGTTTGACAGTCATAAATGTAACTATTAAATTAAAATACCCTAAGCTGTTGAATTGAAAACAACGAGTTGGAAAATGACTTGTAATAAAGGGAAAACGTATTTTGCACTATTTGTTTGCTCATTAATACTTTTGAAAAGTCAACTGTCAAAAATTTTCCTTCGGCGCATGCGCACATCCTTTTTTGACTAAGAACTTTGGTTCTTAGTTAAAAGTTGGGCAACTTTCTAGTCATGGTTCTTAGTTCTTAGTACTAGTAGGGATTCCATAAACGCGCTCATTGATTTGCTAGTGTTGAATCCTTAGTTATTAGTTCGCTTAGTTCTTGGGAACGTTGCATAAACCAAGCATCAGTTATAGTTGTAGAAATGTATTCATAAACTTCTTTTAGTTCATATGCTAGTTGTAATTTACACGAGATCCATTTATATTTCCCATTATCCATATATTGTAATGAAATTAAATGTTTTTGGAAAAAAAAATGGTTGGATTTTGGTACAGATTAAACGGGAGCAATATGGAAAAACCATAATTAACTTGGACGTCGTCACCAGCCATCTTCAATTCTTGGATTGTGAGAGGGAATTCTTAATTTTTGTCATCAAAAAGCCCCAATGTTTTTTTTTCAATACGTGCGTTTAGTAAATACGTTACGACTGCATTTTTTGTTGTGTTTGTCAGTCTTTGGATGCAAACCAAACGTAACACGTATTCTGTTAACACAGCACTTTATCCAAACATTTCATTTAAAGAATTCTGGAGATATTTAAGTACTTATAGCAATATGCTTATACGATATTATGGGATTATTATTCGCTTTGTCGTCATCCAAAGACTGACTTACACCAATGAAAATTGGTCGCGTGACGTCACACTAAACGCGCGTGTAGAAGTTCAAAATTGATTCTTTATTTCGAGTTCCATGATTCCGACATGAAATTCATCATCGTCGACCCCAAAAATCCCCAGAATCCAATGGAATCAGTATCGCACCCAGAATGATCTTATGGGGGGGGGGCACACATAGCTGCCTGCATGCGAAAACGGGCGAGGGTGGATTTGAGACAGGAGAACGTACACTACACCCCAAAAACATCTAAGAAGAGAAGCTTTCATGGCACATTTATACATTTATTTTCAATTGGGTTATCCAGACTGTGAGAGAATAGTGATCTGCGAGCGAGAGATAAAGAACTTTGATTTTAGTCAAAATATCAGTTAGCTTTTCGAAGTTTGGGGGGGGGGCGTGCCCCCCCTCTGGGTGCGCCAATGAATGGAATCAACCATATATCCCGAAATTTTCAAGCCATCTTCAATTCATATTATCTGAATCCAAAAAACTCAGATACAAATTTCATCTAGATTCGTATTATAAATCACTATACTAATAATAAAATTAAAAAAATGTAAATCTGAGTTATTTTACATCTTTCAACCTCTCTCGTAATTCACAAGAGTGTGATGTGTAGGAATTAATTTATGTATGAAGACGCTCAAAACAAAAACTTTATGGTAAATCTCACACTGAGCACTGAGTGCTTGCCATAAGCCATAATCAGTGTTTAACAACTGTGATACGTTATGTGATTTGGATCTGTCACATACTCTGAATGCGCAGGCTCAGTAAGCTCCACTTCGATTTCGTTAATGAAAGAGATGAATTCTGAATCCTTTTCGTATATACGAATGCTAGATTAAGGTCAAAGAGGTTATGTCGTATGTCGTTAGACATACTTCATTAGTTTGTGGAACTCGGGGAAGTATTTTTTTTTCATAGATTTTTAAAAGTTTCTGTTTTTTGTGGATTATTTAAATTTTGTCAAGAGTCGTGCTCCACATTCCTTCAAATTATCATTCGATTTGTAATGAAAAATAAAGATGCCGAAGAGAAGAATCCTTGTCACAAAGAACAAGAATTGACATACAAATGTTTCAACGATAATAATTTTGATAAAGAGGCATGCCAATTGGAGATACAAAATTATACCGTTTGTAAAGGATTTTGGGTAAGTCAAATGGGTAATTTTCTGTAAGAACGGCTCTATCTATATGGCCCTCCAAAGATCGAGAAAAGTCTCTTTTCCTCCTTATTTAAGCCGGGCTCAAACGACTCGTGTACTTGGCAAATACAGAATTATTTGCGTACTTGGCAAGTATACGAGCTTTGCGAATTGCGATGGCAAGCAGGGCACTCACACAACATGTACAATTTACAAGTATGCGAGCGCGAACATTTGGCTTAAAAACTTTGCCAAATGAATCAGTGGTGTGGCAGTCAATATGGATGAATAGTCGCAGTAAAAGCCAATTACTTGTGCATTTTGTTTGAGCGCCTCTACAAGTATGTACTTGGCAAGTGTACGAATAATCGTGATCCCTTTGACTCGGGCCATTTTTACCAACCACAAATGGAAAATTAACGAGTAACAAATAGTTGTATAAGTAACCCACTCACACGGCATGGCAAGTATACGCAAGTAACGATTATTCGCCAAGTACACGAGTCGTTTGAGACCGGCTTTATAGCTTAAGAAATCGTTCAAAAAACTTTTGGTTATTATTTGTGAAATGTATTGGGCCTTAGCTATTCCCTACATATGAACATTTTGAACAAACACCAATCGTTGTTTTCACGAAAAATTATCAATTTTCAAGTCCTCATACACATTTGTTTACTAAAGTTTCTGGGCTAAGATTAGGTTATTTTATAATGATATATATTTATTTATAATATAATATAGAGTACATTTATAACATTTCCTACAAGGTAATTTCCTAAATTTAACTATTAACTATATATATTAGTGTGTACACCTAGGTCCAAAGACCTGTGTACAGATCAATTTGTGTTGTTGCATTATTTTACTAGTTATGACACAGTAGTAAATATAATAGTAGTAGTAAATACATAGTTTTGTAGAGAGAAACTATCATTAAGCAAATCCAATTGGAAAGTTGGAAGGATGAGGGTAACAAAAGATTTTACAATAGAGAGGAGTTTCAGACACAACTTCTAATGCTTTTCATTCATATTTTTTGGGATTGATAATTGCATATGTTTATAGTAATTATAGGATATTGAGGTATTCATTTTGGTTTTTGCCTATAAACTGCCTTGTTTTTTTTTTGAAAGGTTTTAAGATTGTTTATTTTTTTAATGTCTGGTGGTGAGGAATTGATTATTTTAGGAGCTAAGGGACTTATTAGTCTATTATTAACTTTTGACCGAGTTTCATGATTATGCCTTGGACTAATTTTCAGATGGAGATGTTTGTAGATGAATATGCAGCATGTGTGATAATACAGTGAGAGTATATTCAGAAATTCTTCATTGTATAGTAGGCTTGTAGGATATAATCTTGTTTTTCGAAGTATTATTTTAATAATGTAGTTTTGAAAGATAGTCAGGGGTTGTAAGGCATTATTAAAAAGACTACCCCACACAGCAATACCGTATCTCAGGATAGATTCGATTAATGATCGGTAGAGAATTATTAATAAATTTTTATTTATAAATTTTCTTATTGTTATTAATATACATTAATAATTGTTCCTTAACTGCCATTTCTACTATTTTTTCATACACTGGCAATGTATTAGTTGGCCTAAATTTTGAACATATAACAGTGTTATTAATTTTCTGAATAGGAATTACTGTAGATGTCTTCCAGTCATGTGGAAATATCCCTTTAATCAAAGATAAATTTACAACATCCAAGAACCAATTTGCAACTACTTCCATAGCTATTTTAATTATATTTAAATTTATACCATCTCTATTTGATGTATTCTTTTTTAATGATAACAAAATACGTTTCAGGTCGGCCATTGTTAATGGCACTAATTCAATCAAATTTGGCAGAATATCTGTGATAAAACTTATAGTATAACAAGTGTCATTTATCGGTTTTATTTTTTGTATAATTCCATTTATACTTTGGACAAAGTATGCATTGAATGCATTTGCAATATCTGCACAATTTTCTTCAACCTTCAATTCAAATTGAATATATGAAGGATTTTACAGTTTTTTCCCATTAAGCAATTCTTTTAAGGATTTCCATAAAGCCTTTGTATCACTTTTATTCTCATCAATCTGTTGATCATAATAATTTCTTGTTTCCTGTGTTATTTTTCCTGTAACTTCGTTTCTTACCCTTCTATATTCACTCCAATCAATTTCTGTCTTTGTAAATTTAGCTTGCCTGTATAGTCTATCTCTATATTTTAAATTGTTTCCATGGGCAAAATATATTTGATTTTTTAACTAGAATTTCTATCAACTTTCTTGACAAATCGTGAATGTTCGTGTTATTTGCATCCCAGTTTGAATCAATTAACGATATTTGAAAATTTGTTTCATCAAAATATTTGAAATTTCTTTTTATTATAGTATTTTGTTTTCCTTTTGATTTATCTATTTTGTTATTCAATGAAATGAGAATATTTGAATGATCCGATATTTTTGCAACATCTGTTACTTGATGTTGTATGTTAACATCATTTGTCACTAAATAATCAATCATGGTGGCAGAATTTTTTGTTACTCGTGTGTCCTGTTTCACTAATTGCTTGAGCCCCAGGTACAAGAAGAGTTCTTTGATTTTGCGACTATATATTTCATCTGATTTGAAATCAATATTGAAATCCCCTACAATTATCCGATAATACTTCTGACATATCAGTTCCTACAATCTATCTTTCATAAACTCAATAAAATCATTATGAGATGCATTTGGCAAATGGTAGATACATCATATAATATACCAATCACAACTTACATTGACTTTTATTGCTGCTATCCACATATTCATATTAATTTTGTCTATTAATATTTGTTCAAATTTTAATCCATTTTTTATATATATAGCAACCCCACCTGTATGTCTACTAGGCGAGTTACATAATACTGATTTATAATTTTGAATTTGTATTTCGTGCTGCAAAATATCATCTGTAACACGAGTTTCAGATAAACAGATAATCCATGGTTGATGGCAGTGAATTCCATACATGATATTGTTGTAATTACTTAAGAGACTTTGACAATTTGCATACATAATGTGACAGACAAAATTATTAGCATTTAGTTGGTTATTTTTCTAAAAAATAATTTACTAGTACACCTCTTGGCCATAAATTTGCTCTCAGAGTTTGTTTATGTAAGTAGAAAGGAACACCTATCTTGTAAGAACTAACTGTGTGACTATTGGACAAACTCAATATTTCACAAGTGAAAGATACATTTTTATCAACTTTTTTCAATATATTTATATCACTTATACTTGTAACTTGTATCAACTTCAAAACCTGTATCAAAAATGTATGTTTGTTTATTTACTGTTTTGATACTGTTACTTTCATCGGTTCCATAAACAAATCCATATTTTCTGGTGTACCTGGATTTTCTTTCTTCTCTTCCATTGTAGTCTGTTGTTTTCGGCGTCCTATCTGCATCCTTATAATTGTTTTCACTTTGATTAGTTTTAGCAGACTCTAATCGTTTACTGCCTTCTGTTTGCAAATTTATTATATCCTGCATTTTATTTTCATATTCCTCTACCAATTTCGACTGTTGTTTTTTTAAATGATCTTTTGACAAAGCAGATGATAACTGGTTCCATTGTTGCAACGGTGTTCTATTTTTTTTTTTTTATGTTGTTTTTTTTTAGCAAAATTATCTCATTTTCTAAAGCATCTATTTTACCAAGTTGTCTATTCAATGTCAATAACTCTGTTTTGTTCTTCAATAATTTTGTTTTGTTCTTTTGCAGTTGTATCTTCATTTTTTGAATTTGTCTTACTGACAATTTTATTTAACATAGCTTCCATGTCTTTTTTAACCACATTTGTACAGTGTGCATTTAAAGCTGACGTAGTTTCATTTCTTCATAACATTTATTTATTTCAACATGTGATTGTTTAACGGTGTTCATCAGTAGGTTGATAGTCTCCATAATCTGTGAATGTTTATGGTCCAATTTATACTCCACTCCTGCAATTGTGCCATCCGTGGGTTTATCACTAGTAAAGTAATTTTTTATGATCGGCATCATAATCTCCACACACTCTTTACACCAAAAAATTATGGCTGGACTCCTTTTTTTTTAGTGCCACAGTGCGAGTTTCAGTGGAATTTATGTTGGCACATTCTTTGCAAAGTTTACTGTACTATTTACTACACTTATTCATTTTGTAGCTTAATCACCCTGTATTTGTGAGGAGAATCCACAATTCAGGTAAAGAAGATAATAGAACAAACAATACTAATGACCTTTGATAAGAATGGAAAAAAACCTTCAAGTCACTTGCTCAGTTTCTTCCAGTACACAAAGAAGAAAAAAAGGGTATCCACTCTTTTTTTACTTTGCAGTTGCTGCTACACAAATAGTTTATTATTGATTTGTCAGTGTTTCTTATGTATGATATCAGTAATAATTTTATCAAACTGTGCTTGTTTTAATATTTTTGTTTGAATTTTTCCAACACAATTTTCACTTATTTTAGAGAGCACAAATATACTTCTGCATTGACTGACTGGTCGGATGATAATATGAGCCCTATGATGCGTTTCTGAGCTTTAAAAACTCTCTTGCTCTACCCCAGGACAAGTAATTTAAACTGATGTATGAATAGACCATAGCGTAATATAAACTGAGTAGGACAGTCTCATCCAAGCTGAATTTCATCAGCTTTAGGGCAGAATATGCTTTGTTCAAATTCGTGCAGGTATGGTCCACTTGTATTTCCCAATTTAAGTAGGTTCCTAAAAATTTAACTTTTCGGACATTTGAATATCATCAATAGTGCATATATCAGCTGGAGTATTTTTCCTGGAGTGGAGTTCAACAGATATTGATGTAGATGTATTTATAATGAGCTTGTTCCTTTGGCACCATGCTCTGAAATGATCAATAACACATTGGGATTTGCTGATGAGTTGTTCAATATTTTGACCAGATAATGTTATGGTGGTGTCGACAGCAAACAATGTAACATGGTCGTCCATAATGTGTTGTGGTAGGTCATTTGCATATAAGAGGCATAGCAATGGTCCTAGAACAGAGCCGTGGGTTACACCTAGTTTTACATGTTTTGATCCAGAGAATGCACCATTACAGGATATGACCATATCTCTATTTGTCATGGAGGACTTAATCCAATTTATCAAATTACAGGGGAGACCAAAATTAGTTGATTTTTCGACTAGGAATTCAGGGCACACTGTGTCGAAAGCTTTTAGATTGGTCAAAATATATATTTGTTGTTACCAATCTCATTATAAATATGATTGAGTAGATACTATCTTTTTGTTCGTGAATTTGTTTTTATAGCCAATAAACATGTTCATTTTTGCATTTCAGCACGCTGTAAAACAAGAAAGGAGACGAAATGGAATCAGACCCCTCCTACCACCTTTAGCCGAAAGGGAGGACATCAAGCGTGATTTCTTTTCAAAGAACAATCATTAGTCAAACAACCAATTCCAAAGTAAGTTAGCCATGGAACAGAAACTTGGTGTAGATGATTTCGTATGGGCCAAACTGACAGGTTACCCTCCGTGGCCGTCAATGATTGTTGAACCGGAGCTTGAAGTACCTGAAAAACCACTGAATGATTCCAAAAGGGAGTACTTCTGGGTGTATTTTTTCGGTTCTCACGACTATTCCTGGATAGAAGAACGACACATCAAACCATACGAGCAATACAGAGACAAATATGTCCCCTTGTATAAAAAAAGTTTGTTTGTAGGAGCCGTAGAAGAGTTGGAAGAGCATTTGGAAAGGATAAAGAATAATCCAAACTATAAGGTCAACACAAAAGAAAAATTCAGGCCTAAATCGAGAGGCGTTAAAAGAAATGCAAGGGCACAGAGTAGTACCAAGAAGAGACCTAAATCTAAATCTGTTGAAATAGGCGATGACACCATGACTGATATGTAATGAATCACCACAAACAATTGTGTCTGAAATATTACCCTCAGAAAAAATTTTTGGTGTAGTTGGTACTGGCATCATAGGGAGTCGGCTAGTTAGGAACTTGATAATATCTGGTCATACGGTGAATATTTGGAATCGAAGTACCCGAAAAAGTGACGAGCTACTGGCAGAATTAGGAAATTCGGGGAATATTAGAGGCCATCTCAGCCCACGTGCTGTTCTAGTAAATTCCGAAATAGTATTCATATGTGTCGCTGACCACCAGGTGGCCAAGCAACTAATCATAAATAATTTCGGAGTAAATAATTCTTCAGATAATATATTGAAGGATAAGGGGCTTGTAGTTATGACCAGTATAGATCCTGGCACTTCCAATGATATAAGGAATATGGTTGAGAAGAAGGAAGGGAACTATCTCGAAGCTCAAATACAGGGTAGCAGAATAGAAGAAAGGTTCTGTGTTTTAACAGCTGGATGCGGAAAGCTGTTCCATGCCTGCCAATCCTGCTTTTATGCCATGGGTGGCAAAAATACTTTCTTCTTGGGAGAGGTTGGGTGAGTTGTGCAATTATTATTTGAGTCTAAAATTGACAAAATATGACCCATATGAAGTTAGCGAGACAACTCCGAAAAAGTTGATAACAGATTATTCCATAATTTGCCGCCTTTTTGTCGCTAATTATTGGAAGAAAAAAAATTTGTTGCTCTTTTTTTTTTTAAAATATGTGATTTAATTAATTAAAAATTAATTTTTTATCGCAGTTCCGATGTATCCATAATTTGCCGCCTTTTTGTCGCTAATTGGTTGAGGAGAAAAAAAAATTGTCGCTCTATTTATTTAAAAAATATGCGATGTTTCGCTAACTTCATATGAAGTTAGCGAAACAACTTCTGTAATATCTATCTTTTCTCAGTTCTGAAGTATCCAGAATTTGCCGGTTTTTTGTCGCTAATTAGTTGCGGAGAAAAAAAATGGTTGCTCTTTTTTTTTATATGCGATGTTTTGCTAACTTCATATGAAGTTAGCGAAACAACTTCCGTAATTTCAATTTTTTCACAGTTCCGAAGTATCCATAATTTGCCGCCTTTTGTCGCTAATTAGTTGTTGAGAAAAAAATGGTCGCCTTTTTTAAATAAAATTTGCGATGTTTGGCTAACTTCATATGAGGTTAGCAAAACAACTTCCGTAATTTCTATCTGTTCTCAGTTCTTCCTCCCAACCAAAAGTGTTTCAATCACTTATTTTTTCTGTTTGTTACCATATTTTAAATCGTTAAAGCTTATAAATGTCTTCAAAAATGAGAATATCAAAATTGCCCAAAGCATCGCCACTACTACTAATAGTCTCCCCTCTGAAACTTACCAATTGAAACCTTTGAAAAGGATGGAAAAATCAAATGTCGTTTACCAAATTCCCTGTCAGACTTGTGACAAAGCATATATTGGTCAAACATCAAGAACTTTGTCTGGACGCCTAACGTCCCATAAAAGTGATAGCAATACAAAGAAATTAACTTTGGCACTGGCTGAGAATGTCATCTCCAGTGAGCACATTTTGGATTACAACCATTTTGAAGTACTTTGCACAGAGAATAACTTACATAAATGGTTATTTAAAGAAATGTTTTCCATCAAGAATGATACCAACAGTATAAACAAAAATACAGACCTGGATAATTTGAGCAATATTTACAATAACATTTTGAAACTAAAACTTTTTCCCCAAAATTCCCACAATATGAACAAAACTCAACATAAACAAAGTTTCAAATTTCCCACTAATTATCAGGTTGGTCATAAATATCCATACAATAGGGTATTTGTGAAAATGACGAATACTTTTCGAACTCAAGGGGAATTTTTACGTGGTTGCGATATTCAGTTTCTGAATCTTTGTAACTTCCATTTGAACAGACAAGAAAAACTTATCATAACATGGTGAAATAATTCAAATTAAATAAATGAAAACGCATATCAGATGCCCCAATTTTCGACACCTGAAAAATATGAATAACCAATCGCCGACATATATGAGGACCAATTGTCGACACTGTGAGAAATCAAAAACGGGCATCAATGCTATGTTTATATTTATATCTATCGTGACTGAAAAGTATGAAAAAGTTATGCTCATATCTATAATGGGTAAAACTCGACAAAACATAAATTATTGAATAAATTTAAAAAAAAATTGCTATAAATCAATTTCTAGGAACCACTTTTCCCATTTCGAATACTTCATATACCCCACACAATAATTCTTCTCCCTGTTTCAGTATGGTTTCGAGACATTTTTTTTTTCATTTATTACCCGTATTGAGGGGATTGAAAAACAAAGAAATCTGCCATTTTGTGGTGGCGACCATCTTCGATTTGAAATTTTTTCACGGAGTACTATCTTTGTACTGGTTCAGTCCTTTCATTTGATACCCATATTGAGGGAGTTGAACAAAATATGTCATCCGCCATTTTGTGGCGACGGCCATCTTGGATTTACAATGATACTGAATATACATAATTGTATTGTCATCAGAACTAAAGGTGTGTACCAAATTTCAGATTAATAGCTCAACAGGAAAGGAATACAATTTCAATTACCAGATTCAACCCACACAAATAAACAAGACTGTAAGCTGAATAAGACCGTTTAAAATAATAAAAAAAGACGGAAGTTGTCCCGCTAACTTCATATAAGGTTATCAAAACATTACAAATTTTTGAAAGAAAGGATAGACGAATATTTTCTTTCCACAACTAATTATCGAAAAAAAGCAGCAATTTGTGCCTAAAATGCGAGAAAAATAAAAATAACGGGAGTTGTTGAAACATCGTATAATTTTTAAGAGCGACAATTTTTTTTTCTCCGCAACTAATTAGCGACAAAAAGGCGGCAATTTATGTATACTTCGGAACTGCGAAAAAATTGAAATTACGGAAGTTGTTTCGCTAACTTCTTATGAAATTAGCGAAACATCACATATTTAAAAAAAAAGAGCGACAAATTTTTTTTCTTCCCAACTAATTAGCGACAAAAAGGCGGCAATTTATGTATACTTCGGAACTGCGAAAAAATTGAAATTACGGAAGTTGTTTCGCTAACTTCTTATGAAATTAGCGAAACATCACATATTTAAAAAAAAAAAGAGCGACAAATTTTTTTTCTTCGCAACTAATTAGCGACAAAAAGGCGACAAATTATGGAATAATCTGTTATCAACTTTCTTGGAGTTGTCTCGCTAACTTCATATAGGTCAAAATATGCCCTGTTCTCAAATCAGTAGCAATCAACTAGTTATTTATTTATACTGACAAATCAACAGGCCTAGGCCCAATTACAGACAGACAGTTCCTATACAGTAAATACATTACACACTACATAGCAGATATAATACACTCAAATTTCTTAAAAAATACGTAAAAAATAAAAAATACTTAAAAAATACAGTTGAGTCAAAAGATAAAAGATGAGATAAAAGATAAAGATAAAATCAAGTCATTCATAAAAACCTTTAAAATCTTAATAATCGTGCTAGCCTATAGCTATTTGGTCTTAGAGTATTAAAGAGATGGAGAACAGCCTTTAATTTCACTAGTACTGGAATTAAAAATATCAATATCACAGTGGTTTGTATATTCATTTACAGCTCTTTGGCATCTCTCATAAGGTGAGCAAGATGTGACGTCAACATAGAAAATATTATGATTTCTCCTACGTAGTCTGACTTCAGGTACATGAATGTTTATTGCATTAAGTAAATCAGGTACATTCAGTTTATCATTGATTATGTCTGATATAAATAGCACATCACTGGTATCTCTTCGGGACTCTAGTGTTTTTTGATCAAATTCCAGCAGTTGAGTTCTGTATGAGATCATAAAAGCTGATTCTTTATGTTTCCTGTAGTAAAGGCTTCTCAGGAATTTCCTTTGCACTTTTTCTATCATTTCGGAGTGTACAATGGTGTGGGGATTCCAAATGACCGAGGCATATTCTAATTTAGGTCTTACAAAAGCATTGTATAGAAGTATTCCGGTTTTCCAGTTGAAAAGATATGCATTTCTAAGCACAAAACTCAAACTTCTATAGCTTTCCTTTACAATATTCATAATGTGAGAGGTGAAACTAATTTTTTTTTCAAAAACTACACCCCGATCTTTGAGGTCGTTTACCCTTTCTAGTATAGTTTCATTTACCCAGTATTCTGTATCAATGGTATTGATTTTACGAGTAAATGATATAAATTTGCATTTATTCTCATTCAGTAAGAGATCATTTGACTTGCAGAACGAGATGAATCTGTCAAGGTCTTGTTGTATTAAGTTTTTGTCATTTTCATCATTGATTATTTTATATAGCTTCAAGTCATCAGCATACAATAAGAACTTAGATGTTTTTATGAAGTCTCCAATGTCATTCACAAAATGGATGAAAAGCAATGGGCCCAATATAGTTCCTGGGGTACTCCTGATAATGCAGTGAAATTCTCTGATCTATGTTTATTGAATTGAACAAATTGGGATCTGCCTGACAGATATGATTCTACGAATGATATTAGATTTTCATTGATTGAGAATTTCTTTAGTTTATGTAGTAATGTTTTGTGATTGACTTTATCGAAAGCATTTGCTAAATCAGTGTAGATGGCATCTACCTGTTTGCCTGGTCTATAGCAAATGCTATATGTTGACTAAAGATCATTAGATTAGTAACAGTGGATTTTTGCTTAACAAAACCATGTTGCTCTGGTGCAATAAGGTGTTTTACATGTCTATAGAATTGTAGATCACTTTTTCCAATACCTTTGAGGGAGCCGGAAGTATTGTAACAGGCCTATGATTGGTAATCTCTCTGGGATTTCCAGATTTATGAATTGGTGTAATTTGTCCTATTTTGAAAAGTTTTGGAAATGTATTAGTTTTGATTGCGATATTGAAAATAGAACAGAGTGGTTTCACTAATAATTCTGCATATCCCTTTAGAAAGTATGATGAATTACCGTCCACCCCTGATGACGCTTTTGGTTTCAAAGAGCTTATTGCTTCCAGTACTTCATGTTCTTCTAGGTTAACAATACTTAGGTTCTCCAGATGATGATCAGTAGCATATTCTATATCTGATGCTTCATTGTTGAAATTGTACACAGACTTGAAAAAAATTGCAAAGGCATTAACTATCGATTTATTATCTTCGAAGCATTCATTATTGTATCTGTAACTTTGTGATATACCTTAATTTTTTTTTTCATTTATATATGACCAAAATTCTTTTGGATTGTCATGCAGTTTGTTTTCTATGTTCTGCAAATATTCATTTTTACAAGTTGTAATATGGACTTTAACAGATTTCCTAAGAGACTTGTATTTTTCTCTGTATTCATCTTGGCGAGTACCTAGGCATTTCGATTTTTTGAAATATTTTTTTTTTTTCACTTATTTTGGACATTTTCTTATTCTTTATAGCTAGGTATTTTTTTTTTGGTAGATATTTTTCAAAGACATTGTTGAGAGTATTATAGAATATACTGCCTCATCTGCGTCATCCAGGTCAAACTTGTCACTCCATTCACACTGACTAAGCAAGTGATACAACTGGATAAAATCCCCTTTTTTTAAATTATAGATTGGGTTGCCAACTTCACTTTTATTTATACTTACATGAGAATTTTCAAATGAAAAAGTTATGTCCAAGGGTGGATGGTTCTTATCTGAGATATCAGTCAGACTCAGTTCGCTTACATCTACTGTAGCATCAACAATGTTGGTTAGTACCAGATCTAAAGTTATATTATTTATATTCCTAATGTTGTTCATTGAAAAGAGATCGTAATGCGACATTAGATGGCCTATTATTTTAGCTTTAGATGAGCCAATATCAAGATCAATTTGAGGCAGGTTGAAATCTCCTATCAGATACATATAGTCATAGTTTTCTAGGCATTCCATATTTATCACAGACTCCATAAATAGATTATAACAATGAAGACTTGAGTTTGGAGGAATGTAGACACAAAACAACAAATTATTAAATTTTTTTACCTTAATGCTTATACTACAAATCCAGTCAAGGAGTGGGCTCGAGCTCTTGGAGATAAGTACATCGCTCTACCCCCTCTTTCTACATCTAGTTCACTGTACTTTTTATCACAGCGGTGAACTGTATATGTTTTATCACATAGTTCACCATTATAGAAGGATTCATTGAGCCATGTTTCAGTTATAGCGATTAAATCGGCATTTTGGCTGGATACATTGTCAAAGAAATCACCAATTTTAGTACGAAGACCTCGCACATTCTGATATATTATATTGAGGTTATAGAGCTTACTAGATTGCTCATTTAGCTTTTAGGATCCACCTGGTTTTACGGTGCCATCCTTCGTTTCCCTAAAAACTGAGACACTAGAGCTCCACTTGGCCACACATCGCACCTCCATGCTTTTCTCAGATTTTCTCTCTTGATTCTAACTTTTATTGAGGAGTACAATTAGGATGTCTTGACCCATCACAATTCTCCTCAACTTTGCAAAAGCCTTTGAGATGTGTTTCTATGGCGCAATCTTTCAAAATATAAAAATAAATTATCTCAAAAGATCAACATGGTTTTATGAACAAAACGTCTACAGTTACCATTCTAATGACTGCAATAATTACAGGTTTATTATTATAACCCCTGTATTGTCTAAAATTATCGAAATAATTTTAAAAGAGAGGCTTATAAATTATCTAGAAGGAGGAGGATATATAAGTGAAAGGCAGTATGGTTTTAGAAAGTTACATTCAACCACTCAAGCCGTAACAGACATTATTCATATAGTAGCAAAAAATAAAGACTTGGGTATAGTAACCAGAGCTATGTTATGCGACCTTTCGAAAGCTTTCGATAGCGTATGCCACGACATGCTTCTAAATAAGTTAGAAAAATATGGGATAAGAGGTTCAGCAATAAACTTGTTAAAATCATTCTTAACTGGTAGAAGGCAATATATTGTCTACAACAACACTACATCAGATATACAGGTAATCAAACATGGAGTTCCCCAAGGATCGGTGTTGGGTCCTCTGCTGTTCATTTTATACATAAATGATTTACCATTATATGTTGACATTGCGGATACTTTTCTTTATGCAGACGACGCCTCTTTTATAATTAAATCAAGTAATACAGGTAGACTTGAAGAGTTATCAAAAGAAACTCAAGAAAAATTTGAACAATACTTCAATGCAAATGTATTGTGTTTGAATAATGATAAAACTAAAATCATAGATTTTAACAAAAGAACGAATAATGATGACGAAAAGAACGTAGCGTTACTAGGATTTAATATAGACAGCAATCTCAGCTGGAAAACACAAATTACAGAAATAAAAAGAAACTGTCAAAGGTCGCTTTGCCCTGAGGAGAATGAGAAGCGTGGTAAGCAAAGATGTACTTAGAATTGCATATTTCGGTCTTATACAATGCCATTTACAATATGGGATATTACTATGGGGATCAGTATCAGCAGCAAATGATGTTTTTATATCCCAGAAAAAAATTATCAGAGAGATGGTTCGAGCTAATTTCAGAGATCATGCAAAACCTTTATTTATTGATTTAGAGATTCTTACGGTACCATGTCTATATATACTGGAAGCTATATTATACGTACATATAAATAAAGATAAATACACTACTGGGGCACTTATACATGATTACAACACTAAAAGCAAAGAGGTCATTAGAACAGCAAAAACGAAATTAGTAAATACTGAAAAACAAACCGAAGTATTATATGGCAAAATATATAATACGCTTCCAAAAGAATGGAAAAACTATCCAAAAAAAAAATTAAAATTTGTGGTGAAGCAGGCTCTTTTGAGCCAAGCATTTTACTCAATAAATGAGGTTTTTGATGCTATCTGGCCTGTTGATTAAAGGCAAAAGGCACTAAGGAAATTGTTTCAATTTTAAATGTGTTTTTTAAGAATATGTGTTTAATATATATTTTTAGGTTTCTTAGCTATATTTGTAATGTGATTTGTATATCTTTTCTATTTTCTATGACCTGTCTAAACAAATTATGTGTGTTTGTTTTCAAGTGTACATAATATTGTAACATAAAGACCAATAAATTCTTATCTTATCTTATCTTATAATTAGTATAGGATAATTAGACTTTTATCAAGAAAAAATTCATATACAAATTATATTTTGTCCAGGAGTAGTTCATAGTAGTAGAAGTAAAGATCCGAAGAGTTCCCACCTTACGTATTTTTTTAAACTTTGTAAAATGCCTTTGTCAGAAATAAAACTGATAATAATGTGATATATCAATTAAAAAAAAATAACTTTAGAAATTTATAATTAACATAATAAACTTTTAAACAATTTTATAGCGTGATATTATCGAGTATACATGTCAAATGTGCTCCAGGAAGCAAACAAATTATGGAGTCGTTCTATGAACAATTCAATTTTTAATAAAATCGACGGTTCCAAAAAAACTTCTTAATTAACAATAGCCTCACATTATCAAAATCCAATAAAAAAAAAACCTAACGAAATTACATTATTTCAAGTGTTCAAATGATACTATAATTTTATTTTATTTTTTCACCATCGAAAATGCAAATGCACGATAAATGCCCATAAGGAATTTTTTATTTTTTAGTTTATATGTGATTGTTATAGATAAGGGTGGAAATATTAATATTTTGTTGTAGTGAGGCCAAATTTAGGATTTCTCGTCATAATTTATAGAGAGGTAAGGGTTATAACATATTTATGGCTTATTTAAGATAGTTGAGGTTATGTCATTGTTTTGTTTTAATTGAGCCCTTTTTACCGGCACGTTTTGTTTTGGAGCATTCCAAGTAAACTCTTAATCTGTAACGGATATGTTGTAATGTCCAAAGAGAGCCAGTGTAGCAATGTCGTGAAATGTTATCCATGTCGTGAAATGTTATCCGCTTGGGGTAAGAACAAGTGGCAGAGGTAATATCAGCTTATTTACTCAGTGTGATCTACAATATAAACATAATATTATATAAAAAGTTAAATTTAACATGTTGACAATGGCTGTTCAAAGAAAAAAAAGTCACTCAGCCAGCAATATTGTTTTTGTAATTTTTTTTCAAGTATGACTTATATATATATATATATATATATATATATTATAAGTTTAGAATTTCAATTGGTTTTTTGAAAGTTCTAATTCTAAATAGGAGTAATTGTATAATTGAGGCAGTAGGCATTGTGGTCATCTGTTGGCTGGAAACAATATATTGTTGTGGCTATGTATAACGCAAACACGTGGTTTCTAGAGGGTGCCGATTTCAAGATAAGTTGATGCAGTAATTTGAGTGAAGAATTCATATAATTTTTTGAAAATGGCGATTACGAGAAAAGCCATGCACATAATGCTACTAAGGCCTAAATATGTTATCCCATTATATTTGTAATGCTTTAGCCTATTGTATTCGTAATGCTTTGTAATGTTAATTTTTCTGATTTTTCCACTTTCATGCACATAAAAACCATCCTAATTAATAAATCTTGGTCAGACTTATATAAGTTGGTCGCTAGGCCGGCGCTTGATCGCCTACCATTTATTTAGCATTATAATGCCAGTCCCGTCAGAGTTAAAATATGTTGTGCGGCATCATATTAATGCCGCGCCTGCCCTGTATGAAAACAAGCGGCATTCGCATGATCTCATGCTGTCTTCAACGTGTTAAAAAGTACCTAAAGCATACCTCTACATTATATGTTTTATCTTTCATGCTAGCATGTATTTCTCCTCTGATAAACATCAAATCAGCAACATTGCATTGGTTGGATTCTAATGCATTTTCTCCTTTTTTAATTATTTTATTGTAATTTTCCAGGAACTTGTTAATGCTAGAACGTTTTAAAACATAGTTTTGAAGTCATTCTATCTAATCTAGAATTCTGAAAATAAAACGAAATATTTAAGCAAAACCTACAGAATAACAATCAAAACAACATAACGTCAACTCTTTTAAATAAGCCATAAAATACGTTATAATCCTAACATCTCTATAAAATATGATGGAAATTCCTAAATTTGGCCTTTCTATAACAAAATATTAGTATATCCACCCTTATTTATCACGAATAAACTGAAAAGTTTGAGGAATCAGGTTGGTTGAGACTTGAAAAACTCGAAGCATCATCTACTCGTCAATGCACATAAGACATAACTACCTCCATCAGAGATATACAACCTTCAAATCCCAAAGTAACTCGAGTACCTGGAATCAAAATATTTTTGTCATACCTAGACACTCCTCAAGTCAAGTCAAAAAGAAAAAATTGGCTTCACACGAAGCTTCATGTATAATTCGATCAAAAACTATAATTCTCTCCCTAATAATTTTAAGCACTATACCATTCGCAACTTTTAAAAAAAGTTGAAAGAATATCTGGGATCTGCTGGTTAGTTCAAATGGATACTGTCATGCTTTAACTACCTGGTTTATTGTTCACCTAGTTAATGTTGCATTATGGTATATTGTATTTCATGCTGCTTCCTGAATGTTGTGATTTGAATTGTTAGCTTCTACTTTCACTGTGCTTATTTTAATCATATTTCACATTTTTAATCAACCTTGCATAGACAAAAGAAAGTTTAATTTTCAATGTTAAAAACTCTATGCTTAGCATTTTTTACACGCTTTATATTAGCTTCACTTGTTTGTTTGTTTGTAACAGACTCCTTTGGGCGCGATTTTGACCCACTTCCAGACGTCCGAATGATTTGAAATTTGGCAGGTGTACATAATTCCGGTGACAATGCATTGAGAAATTTTTGTGTGAAGAAAAAACAAAATGGCGGCTCCAATATGGCGTACGAGTTTTGTGATTATGGTCCGATTCGCTTCAAAATTGGTATCCGAGGGTTTTTGTGGTCGGAGATTATGATTCTTTTGTCAAAATTGAAAAATTCAAGATGGCGGCTAAAATGGGGCGAGTTTTGTGATTATGGTCTGATTCTATTCAAAATTGGTATGTGGGGGTTTTTGGGGTCGAATATTATGATTCTTTTGTAAAAATTGGAAAATTCAAAATGGCGGCCATGGCGGCCGAGTTTTGTGATTATGGTCTGATTTTATTCAAAATTGGTATGTGGGGGTTTTTGGGGTCGAATATTATGATTCTTTTGTAAAAATTGGAAAATTCAAAATGGCGGCCGAGTTTTGTGATTATGGTCCGATTCGCTTCAAATTTGGTATTTGAGGGTTTTCGTGGTCGGAGATTATGATTCTTTTGTCAAAACTGAAAAATTCAAGATGGCGGCTCCAAAATGGTAGACGAGTTTTGTGATTATGGTCCAATTCTATTCAAAATTGGTATGTGGGGGTTTTTGGGGTCCAATATTATGATTCTTTTGTCAAAATTGAAGGATTCAAGATGGCGGCTCCAAAATGGCGGACGAGTTTTGTGATTATGGTCCGATTCTATTCAAAATTGGTATGTGGGGGTTTTTGGGGTCCAATATTATGAATCTTGTAAAAATTAAAAAATTCTAGATGGCGGCGCCAAAATGACGGGCGAGTTTTGTGATTATGGTCCAATTCTATTCAAAATTGGTATGTGGGGGGTTTTTGGGGTCGGAGATTATGATTATTTTGTCAAAATTGAAGGATTCAAGATGGCGGCTCCAATATGGCGGACGAGTTTTGTGATTATGGTCCGATTCGCTTCAAAATTGGTATCTGAGGGTTTTTGTGGTCGGAGATTATGATTCTTTTGTCAAAATTGGAAAATTCAAGATGGCGGCTCCAAAATGGTGGACGAGTTTTGTGGTTATGGTCCGATTCTATTCAAAATTGGTATGTGGGGGTTTTGTGGTCGGAGATTATGATTCTTTTGTCAAAATTGAAAATTAAGATGGCGGCTCCAAAATGGTGGACGAGTTTTGTGATTATGGTCCGATTCTATTCAAAATTGGTATGTGGGGTTTTTGGGGTCGAATATTATGATTCTTTCGTAAAATTGAAAAATTTAAGATGGCGGCTCCAAAATGGCGGACGAGTTTTGTGATTATGGTCCGATTCGCTTCAAAATTGGTATCTGAGGGATTTCGTGGTCGGAGATTATGATTACCTAATTTGATAAGATTATTCCATTTTTTTATTTGCAAAAAAATAATAAAAATAATAGTTTAAAAAAAACTAAAAAAACACGCCTTTATAAATAAACCACACTGAAAAGTAGGATATATATAATATTTTAAAAAAACTGAAAAACACGCTTTTATAGAAAACCAGACTAAAAAAATAGAAAATAAGAAAAAAAATTATTTTATTTAAAAAAAAGCGTGGGGTGCATGGTATCAATAATTATATAGTACATTACACACTGAGGCGATACCATGCAAATAAAATAAAAAAAATTCTTATTTTTAATTTTTTCAGTCTGGTTTTCTATAAAAGCGTGTTTTTCAGTTTTTTTAAACTATTATTTTTTCTTCTTTTTTTCTCTCTTCTCTCTCTCTTTACTGAAAATCACTTAATTATTTGTGGGAGATAGATCCACAACTCAAGCCTAGCTTAGGTGGCTTCTCCTGCTTTTAATTTAAATTTAAGTTGAATACCATACGATAGGTACATATTTTGAGTTAGGTACTCTATGGAACTAAATTGAGTGATTATTACTATGTTATATCACTTGTAAATTATTTTGTAACTGAAGTAATACTATGTAATAAATAATAGTTTGAAAACTAAAGAACACACTTTAATAGAAACCTAAACTAAAAAGTAGAAAATAATTTTAAATGAGTTTGAAATAAGAATACAGTGATTAACAACAAATTTATTTCATCGTAAAAAAGCGTGGGGTGCTTGATTCAATTGTTGTTAATATTTCATGGACAGATATTGGTAAAAGTAGAATCATTATGAAAATATCTTAAAAAGCACCCCACGCTTTTTTACGATAAAATAAATTTGTTGTTAATCACTGTATTCTTATTTCAAACTCATTTAAAATTATTTTCCACTTTTTAGTTTAGTTTTCTATTAAAGCGCGTTCTTTAGTTTTTAAACTATTATTTATTTTCAACTTTTTAGTTTTGTTTTCTATTAAAGCGTGTTCTTTAGTTCTTCAAACTATTATTATTATTTAATTTTTTTAACTATCATTCTCCAATTTTGAATAGAATCGAGCCAAAATCACAAAACTCGTCCGCCATTTTGGAGCCGCCATCTTGAATCCTTCAATTTTGACAAAATAATCATAATCTCCAACCCCAAAAACCCCCACATACCAATTTTGAATAGAATTGGACCATAATCACAAAACCCGTCCGCCATTTTGGAGCCGCCGCCATCTCGAATTTTTCAATTTTCACAAAAGAATCATAATATTCGACCCCAAAAACCCCCACATACCAATTTTGAATAGAATTGACCATAATCACAAAACTCGTCCGCCATTTTGGAGCCGCCATCTAGAATTTTTCAATTTTTACAAAAGAAGCATAATCTCCGACCCCAAAAACCCCCACATACCAATTTTGAATAGAATTGGACCATAATCACAAAACTGGTCCGCCATTTTGGAGCCGCCATCTAGAATTTTTCAATTTTTACAAAAGAACATAATATTGGACCCCAAAAACCCCCAATACCAATTTTGAATAGAATCGGACCATAACACAAAACTCTACCATTTGACAAAAGAATCATAATCTCTGACCACGAAAACCCTCAGATACCAATTTTGAAGCGAATCGGACCATAATCACAAAACTCGTCCGCCATATTGGAGCCACCATTTTTTTTTCAAACAAAAAATTCTTAATGCATTGTCACCGGAATTATGTACACCTGCCAAATTTAAAATCATTCGTACGTCTGGAAGTGGGTCAAAATCGCGTCCAAAGGAGTCTGTTACAAATAAACAAACATACAAGTGAAGCTAATATAAAGCGTGTAATAAAAATTGTAACTGAATACATTTTATTTCATTTCGTAGGTTATGTTTTAAAACAGAGTAAGCTGAACTTCATCGATCTAATTACTTTCTGTTATATATATATATATATATATATATATATATATATATATATATATATACATTTTTACTAATATATCGATGAATAAAGCCCATTTATTATTATTATTAAATATAAATTCCTTATGGGCATTTAACATGCATTTTCGATGGAAAGGTTCGTAAGGTCCTCCCTTTTGTAACTTAGGACTCGGGTAGTCCATTATTATTGGTATCTGGTAAATGTCAAATATAGAAAATGATTTTTTTATAATTTTATTTTCACAGCAATGCAGCGAAATTCAACATGGTCCTCCAGCTAATGAAGGGCATATATCTCGTCGCCCTATCGGAAGGTCTAGCTCTAGCCGAAAGATGCAGCTTACCACAAGGCAAATTAATAGATGTGTTCAGTATTACCGGACTCTCAAGCCCCTATCTGAAAGGGAAAGCCAACCTTATAGTAGAGAAAAACTTCAATAATGAGGATCTATCGTTAAAGAACATGCAGAAAGACATAAGGCTGGGTTTGGAATTATCCAATGAACTCGAACAACCCATGCTACTCTCTTCTATGGCCAATCAGATTTTTAAACACTGTCGTAAGCTTGATTATGGCAATCATGATGCTGCTGCCATTCATTTGAGGAACAAATATTAATTTGTTGTTTTGTTTGATATGACTGATGTACTTTGAAAAAAAAAATGTTTTAGTTTGTTGTTTTTATTTTATCAACTAGTAAAGTTTTTAAATCTTTCGAATGTTTTTTCTTCGTGCTGTAACCAGTTTTTATGATACACCATGATGAATAGTCCCATTCCTTTAATTTTTTATGTTTCCAATAAATCTTTTGGAAAAATTCAAATGGTAATTTTGTGTGTTTTATGCTGATGAATGGATTGCTAATCTCTCGTTTTGATTAGAATTCAATTTTTGAATAGACGCGGCCGATACTTACGAAGGCGTAGAAGGGCCAACAACAAAATTATTTTTTTAAACATTTGGAATTGCCACTTTGAACTGACAATTGTCACTTTGAAGTGACAATTGTCACTTCGAACTGACAATTGTCACTTCAAAGTGACAATTGTCAGGTCTAAGTGACAATTGTCAGTTCAAAGTGACAATTGTCACTTCTAAAAACATCTGGAATTGCCATTTTGAAGTGACAATTGTCAATTTGAAGTGACAATTGTCAGTTCAAAGTGGCAATTCAAAATGATTTTGAAAGTGACAATTGTCAGGTCGAAGTGACAATTGTCAGTTCAAAGTGACAATTGTCACTTCAAAGTGACAATTGTCAGTTCAAAGTAGCAATTGCAAATGTTTAAAAAATATATTTTGTTGTTGGCCCTTCTACATCCATAAATAAAGTAAACTAAAAATCACTTCACTACGATTTTCACAAAAATTGGTTTATAAAACCCACGACACGTGTTTCACTATACTATAGCTTTTTCAAGTGGAAACTAAATTACAATTACTGGGGTTTGTTATAAATAACAGAAGTAGTCAATAGGTAATTAAGTGGTTATTGGACAAAATATTATTCAATTTCTGGTAAACAGAATAAATCTGGTCATTTGTTAATCTCCAAGCTCTCTAGGACATCGAGTTTTTTACCTTTCTTTTCTACATGCAAAAGTTCAAATTCTTTTGCAATGCAATGCTCTTCAGTCAGGAGATGGTTAGCGAAAGTTGAATTTGATTTGCCCTTAATAAAACTGTTTATGCTCAGATATGCGTTGCTTGAAAGTTCTACATGTTTGTCCCATGTAAAAACGTGGACAAGTACCACCTGTTAGTTTATATACTACAGATTTGTCAGACTTTACAATACGATCTTTGTTGTTTTTAATAGGAAACCCTGAAATTGTTGAACAAAAATATTTCAATAGATTTGTCAATCTATCAAACACAAATTTCACTCCGAACAAGAAAACTCTCATAGATAATAACTTTTTAACAAAAAATTAAACTGACGAAATACGGAACTGAAAAGTAAAAAATAAAATAAACCTTCTTAGTCTCAATAACTAAGCTCCTAAACTAATGTAGGTAACTAATTTTGAGTCGGCCAAACAAGCAAATGAATTAGGTAAGGCTGAAATGCGTGACATTCTGATAATTTTTTGAAGTAATTTAATGATCTTCGTTGATTGTTCGTTTGGCGCCGACTTAAAATTAGTTACATCAGTTTAGGAGCTTAGTTATTGAGACTAAGAATGTTTATTTTATTTTTTACTTTTCAATTCCGTATTTAGTCGGTTTAATTTTTTGTTAAAAAGTTTTTATTTTTCAATTTTTTGTGGCTGAAATCTACTAATTAATACCTACTTGTTATTTGATTACTTCCAAAATACTTACTTACCCACCTTACTTCAACTATTACCAGTTAAATAATATGATTATCTACTTTTACTATTTGTTGTAATATGAATTATTTTTGTTGTCCTGGTTAGTTTATTTCATTACTTTGTATATCATTCCATCCTCTCATAGAATATAATGATTGTGACGGATGTGGAACAAAAATAATGACAGTAGCGATCTATCATTGTCAACTACATATGTGTGTGCCAATGTTCACAAGTAAAAAATCAATTATCCCCTATTTTTCTACCCGTAAGGGTGAATAATTTCATTTGAAATCCAAATATGAGGTATACCCTATCTATTAAAAAAAGAATCATCCAAATCGAAGAACCCAGTACAAAGTTATGCCTGATAGAATCGGTTAACGGACCAGAATTCAGAGGGTGAGTAATCAATATCCTTCATTTTGCTACCCTTAGGGGTGGATTTCATCTTTTAAGTTCAAATGGGACCTACTTCGAAGTACACCCTATCCTCCAAAAAAAGAAATATCGGAATTGGACGTCTCAGTAAAAAGTTATGCGTGATCATACATAGAAAAAAAATATATATATATACGCGTCGACTAGAGAACCTCCTCCTTTTTGGTTTAGTCGGTTAAAAAGGGATTTAATTGCAACCTCAAACCAATTATTAACTAACAAAATCTAGATCTTCTTGGTGTTGAAACAGAAATTGCACTAAAAGGTACTTCCAATTCAAATATCAATAAACACATCACAGCTAATATATTGAAATCAGAACAATCAAAATCTAACATTGAACATAATAGAGAAATTTCAAGAGCCAAACAATTAAAACTAAATTTATTCAAAATAAAATTGTTTTTACACAGGCAGATAAAGGAAAATTAATAAATTAAGGTAGTTCCGCCACGAGACAGTTGAATTAGGAAATTATTTTCGACAAATTTAGAAGGACTTTTCGATTTGAAACGCGAAAAAAAATTTTTTTTGAAGTGGGGCATTTGCCCCCTCAATTGACTCTAGAAAATTTCTTCGTTATAGAAAGTCGGCGACTCAAAAAATTTATGTCCCCGAAAAACGCAACAAAAAACAATTTCAAACCCCCCCCTCACTAGAAATCATACGTCATAGGAAAAAATTATCGTTTTTCGATAAAACTTCAATGGACTTTTTTGTAGTACTCTTTTTGAACTTTTTTTTTTGGGGGGGAAGGGGGGTATCGTTAAAATCGATGAGGTCAACTAGGAGAAGGAGTTATTTTTTCGCGTTCAAACCCTCAAATGGTCCCCCGTCCTTCTTTAAAAAGTTCCCTGGCACAATCCGCATTTCTCTACGACCCCCCCTTTAGGCTGTGCGCTTCCCCATGGACTATTTTGAATAACGAGAGTAGTTTTGATTATATCTGTCAAACTAGATGGTCAATCACTTTGATTTTTTTTTCACAATATCTGTGATATCCTGCTCTAGCTCCTCCTCGTTTTTCATAAACTTCTTAATTTTAGTACTAATGGTAGAATTAATAATGTGCTGTTTGCCTATGCATGGTCCATATGTTACGTGTTAATTGAGTCAACTTCAATTATATATATCTCGGGTTCGGGATGGTGAAACTTGTTGAAATTTTATAGAGGTGTTGTTCACATGTTAATGCCAAATTTTAATAATTTCCTAATTCAACTGTCTCGTGGCGGTACTACCTTAATAAAGCTTATTACTAACAAAAAACTTAAGAGTCCTACATGTTTTTACCAAAAAGAAGATTAATACTAAAATCAATTCAATAAGTTCTTAACGACTATGAAAAAATAAGATGCATTATTATGAACCTTCAAATTCCAAAACTCTATTCACTTATAGTACTTCATAAAGAAATGTATCCTATCTGGCCAGTAGTATCTTTCATTACAGCACCATCAGTAAAAATCTCTGAACAATGAATAGATCTCATCAAGAGTAATTGTAAATTTGTTCCTAAATTTAATTGATAAAATTAAGAACATGCATCTTCCAAAAAATTCCAAACTCATTTCTTTCGATGTTCAAAATCTCTTTCCGAGCATACCACCAGATGAAACAATCATACTAATAGGTAACCTACTGGATAGAAACCATTAATCCGATCATCAAAGATGAGATATTGGATTTACTTACAGTTTGTTTAACACAAAATTAATTCCAATTTACTAATAATTTTTATTCTTCTAGTAAAGGGTTAATAATGGGTAATCCTTTGAGTTGTCGGAAATTTATCCCGAAAGTAAAATTCATAACAGCCCGTTGATAAAAAACTTCTTATACTGGTATAGATATGTAGGAGACATCTTTTGTTGGAACTGATAGACAATTAAATACATTTTTTGACTTCATTAATGGCATTCATTGCTCAATAAAATTTACAAAAGAAATTGAAATGAATGATTTGATAAACTTCTTAGATTTACCATAACGAAAATAAACAATTAATACGATTTTTCAATTTTGCACAAACCTACGTATACAGATATTACAGTACATAGTACTTCCACTCATCCCTACCAACACAAAGTAGCCGCATATAATAGTATGATCCACAGACTAGTGAATGTTCCTCTGTCAGAAGATAATTTCAATAAAGAATTAAATATAATTAAACAAATTGCAGCCAATAACGGATTTACTCAAGTTTAGTTGACAGCATTCTATCGAAAAAACTATAAAAAGGCAATTCAGAAAGTTTATCCAAACGATACAAAGTCAAATTTTAGGGATATTACTCATTTTAGCAAACCTTCAGAGAACATTTCTAATTATTTAAGACAAAGATATTGATATTGCTTACAGAACAAATAATACTTTGGGAAAATTTATTAAAAAAAACTAAGATCGAATTGAAAAGTCTGACAAATCTGGAGTATATAAACTAACATGTGGTACTTGTCCAAGTTTTTACATAGGACAAACTGGTAGAACTTTCAAGCAACGCATATCTGAGCATAGAAACAGTTTTATTAAGGGCAAATCTAATTCAACTTTCGCTAACCATCTCCTGAGTGAAAAGCATTACTTTGCTAATTACTTTGAAGTTTTGCATGTAGAAAAGAAAGGTCAAAAACTCGATCTCCTAAAGAGCTTAGAGATTAACAAGACAAGAATTCACAATACTTATTAAATGACCAGATTAATTTGAATAATTCGCCCCTTTTCAATCTGTTTACTAGAACTTGAATAATATTTCGTCCAATAAGCACTTAATTACCTAATATCCAACCCCAGTAATTGTAATTTAGTTTTCACTTGAAAAGGCTATAGTATAGCGAAACACGTGTCGTGGTTTTTGTAAACCAACCAATTTTTGTGAAAATCGTAGTGAAGTGTTTTTTAGTTTACTTTAGGATTCAATGTTTGGAATATTTGCACAAAAGTGAGCCACATTCAACAAAAAACATGTATGCAATGAGGATTTGAAAAACCACCTTGTATAGGAAGGAATAATATTGATTAGACATTGTTTGAAGCTTATTTTTTGTGAAGGTATTCTCATTTTTGATACTTTTTTTGAGATTATAACCTCACAATCTGAAAACAAAATTAATTGTATCAGGGAATCTCTACAAGTGTAGAAGGGTAAGAAATTACTTTGTCCCTATAGGTAACTGCGAACCCTGTTAAAGCGATAATTTCACTGACAATTCTGTCTGTTTGATTTGTCGAAATTAATAGAAAAATTGTGTCAATGTAGTTTTTCTTACAATCAAAATAACAAGATTGTGATATTAATTCACAAAAAGATACTTCTTTTGTACTCTTGACTTTTCAGGAAATGTATCCGTTCCTGTTTTCAAAAATATTTTGAATATGGATGAAAATTTCTTGGTTTCATATTTTTTCGAACGTGATCTTCTTCGACTAATGTCAAAAGGATGATGAGATATTGTCAGTGATGGGGTAATTTGTAGCACAGCGGGAGTTATGTTCTGCATTTCTTGCCTGATTCGGTCTCTTAGGTCACGGATATTGCCAGGTCTGTTACTGTAGACTTTAGATATTAAATAACCCCATAATGTTTAATGGGCTAAGATCAGGTGATCTAGCGGGCCATTTCACTGTTCCCCTTATTCCTATCCACCGATCTGGAAAGGTTCTGTTTAAAAACTCGCGCACAGCTGAAGCGAAATGTGGTGGTGCGCCATCTTGTTGAAACCAGATTCTGCGCTCTAAATTATTGGCTATTTGAATATCAGATCAAATCAGGAATTAATGTATTTTGTAAGAAATCCAGATACAATGTCCATGTCAAATTTTCATACAAAAAATATGGACCAATAATTGTATTTCTCACAATACCAGCCCACACATTGACCTTTTGTGGTCGTTGCGTATGGTATTCTTGCATCCAGTGTGGATTTTCATTAGACCAAATAAAACGTTCCCTCGTCTGAAAATAAAATGTTAGCGATTAAATTGTTATTCCTATTATTTTGGTCCATGATATACTCGCAGAATTCAGTTCTTCGGTCAAAGTCGTCTTCAGCCAATTCATGGACGAGATGTACTCTATAAGGATGGTATTTTTTAAAATGTTCGATACTGAAGACTTTCCAGTATTCAAATTTGTGGATTTTTAACTGCCAACAAAATTACGTCTTGTTAAATATTTTCATGAATTGTAGGTCTACCTTACTTTGGTGCATCCCTCACATATCCTTATTCTCTGTATATTTGCTCTATTCAGCTTACAGTAGATTGTGAAATAGGTTCACGATCTGGGTGCATTTGATGGAATAATCTGCATACCTCTTGTTGAGTCCGCATCATATCGCCAAAATCAATCAATCCTCTCCCTTTCAGATAAAGGCATTTTCAAATAAATAATAGTTTAAAAAAACTAAAAAACACGCTTTTATAGAAAACCAGACAGAATAGAAAATAAGAAAAAAAAAATTTATTTAAAAAAAAAGCGTGGGGTGCATGGTATCGCCTTGGCCAACAATTACCTGTGATCCGAGACATTTCTTACTTTACTGCCCTAGGTGTGTAATGTACTATATAATTATTGATACCATGCACCCCACGCTTTTTTTTTAAATAAAATAAAAAAAATTCTTATTTTCTATTATTTTAGTCTGATTTTCTATAAAAGCGTTTTTTTTAGTTTTTTCAAACTATTATTTATTTCCTACTTTTTAGTGTGGTTTATTTATAAAAGCGTGTTTTTTTTTTAAACTATTATTTTTATTTTTTTGCAAATTAAAAAATGGAATAATCTTATCAAATTAGGTAATCATAATCTTCGACAAAACTCGGCCGCCATCTTGAATTTTTCAATTTTTACAAAAGAATCATAATATTCGACCCCAAAAACCCCCACATACCAATTTTGAATAGAATCAGACCATAATCACAAAACTCGTCCACCATTTTGGAGCCGCCATCTTGAATTTTTCAGTTTTGACGAAAGAATCATAATCTCTGACCACGCAAACCCTCAGATACCAATTTTGAAGCGAATCTGACCATAATCACAAAACTCACCATACGCCATATTGAAGCCGCCATTTTGTTTTTTTTTCACACAAAAATTTCTTAATGCATATGTACACCTGCCAAATTTCAAATAATTCGGACGTCTGGAAGTGGGTCAAAATCGCGCCCAAAGGAGTCGGTTACAAACAAACAAACATACAAGTGAAGCTAATTAATATAAAGCGTGTAAAAACAGTTTTAATATGATAAATTTAATTTAGATTTCACGTAAACGTACCTACTTTGAAGCGTTAACAATACAGAATTGAACTGTTTGACAGTTTTTAACGTCAAATGAAAAAACAAATGGCAAAAAATATCTTCAAATGATAAAAATATACGATTTAGTCAAGGGCCAAACATCACTAATAAAAGTGGTTAGATACAATGTTAAAAATATATTCGGCGTGTTTTTTATTAGTTTATTACAGTAGTTGTATTACGTTTTTTCTTTATTTATTATTTTGTAAATAACTTGTAATTTTGGTATTGTTGCCCACCCTGTACCAATTTGACGCAACTTGTGATACATTTTTGGAATCAGCTCAGCAAGGTAACTCCGGAAATAATAAAAATGGGGTGTTCCATTGAAGAAAAAAAACGGTGATAACGTCATTACTAGAAGATAGGTCAACCTGTATATTAAATTATTATTTAAAAAAACAGGAAAGTAAAATAAAAAATCAACCTGTTTCGGGAATATTTAATAATATTGTTTATTTAGCTAATAATGAATTTATGCGTTACTTTATGGACGCACTGTATATGGTTTGCAATGTTAAAAAATATGATGGTTTGATCTAAGGTTGAGAACAATGGACTTTTATTCAATTTTTTCTTTGTGAGAATTTAATTTTGTTCCATTATTTGGATTGTCAAACCAATAAATATAAAGGATGTCACTGAAGAAAATATAAGATGTTGAAAGAAATAATGAAAAACTTGGGAGGAAAATAAAAAGCTTTCGATACAGTAAACCATACCAAACTCCTCAATGTAGTACATCACTATGGAGTTACCCAACAGAAAGGCAAGTAAACATAAAAGCCACCTTAGCGACTCGGACACAGTACAAATTGGTATTCCTCGAAGTACGGTACTCTGTCCTGTATTTTTTCAAGCATACATAAAACTATTTACTCTAATTAACAGCCAATGCCAAAATTATTTCCTATGCAGAAGATACACTTATAATATTTGAAGGGTCCACTGCAATAATGTTGAATGTCCTTTTTTTTTGTTTCAACATAATTGGGTTTTAATTTTATAAATGACAATGGACATTTATCATCATTGCCATAAACACCTGTGACGCTGAGCGTTCTAGCCGGGTATCCAATTATAAAAAACGTATTTATCGCAGGACTGTAAGCGATACTGCTGAGTTTGTAAACGAGATTACTAACTGCATATATCAAGTGTCCGAATGACGTACTAACTTAGAATGAAAATAATTTTGGACATTCATCATTATTGCAGTGGACACAAATTGGAATGAAAGCAGTTAAACATTGGTTTATCTCCACTTGAAAAAGCTCTAATATAACGAACATGTGTCGTGTGTTTTGTAAACCAATTTTCTGTGAAAATCGTAGTGAAGTGATTTTAGTTTACTTTAATTATGGATTTTTATCAAGATTGGGTGGCGTCTATTCAGAAAATGATAAGGTTAATTATAAATCACATATATGAGTCGAGAAAGTTTTCAGAACAGAAGGCAAATGGAAAATTCAAGCACAAAGGGAATAAACAATCTTGCTTGAACCCAAGGATGATTTAACAATATATGTATGTACAGTGCTTTTCTTTAATGCCCTCCCCTTTTTATTTTTTGAACGGGTCAACTCAAAAAATTGAAACTTGGGATAATGAAATTGATGCATGAATAATATTTTGGAGTAAAATTGACAGATGAATCTTTCAAGATGGCGACTGGGCGCCATCTAGGAAAAAAAAAATTGAAAGGGGGTCTTGTGACACATCCTTTTGAAGCTCCTGACGAATACTTCACAACCCCAGAATATAAAGTCAATATCTTCACCTACTACAAAATGGCGGTACATTTAATAATTGCCTGAATACATCGACATTTAACTTCATAATTTGAGGAAAGAAGCTGAGTTCAGTTCAGAAGATGCTCAAAATGGTTGCCTTGAACTGCTTGACATAAGAACAGCCTATCCGATATTTCACGCCGAACATTTTCAAACACAGTAACGTCAATATTTCTACAAATATTTATTATTCTCTGCCGTATATCCAATATCGAAGCAGGTTCAGTTTCGTAACCTTTTGCTTCAAATAGCCCCGTAAAAAAAGTCTTCAGGTGTCAAATCTGGCGAGCGGGCTGGCCAATTCATCCGTAGGGCCTCGACGGCCAATCCAACGACGGGGGAAAGTATTATCCAAATAGTTTCTTACTTGTCCGTCTTGTTGGAATACAATATCCATATCGAATTCATTAGGATTCGCTTCGACGATTTCGGTGATTAGAGGGTCAACAGTATTATCCAGCATATTCAAATACAGTTCCCCTGTTGAATTTTGTTCAATGAATAGAGGTCCTACAATATGGTTTCCCAATATTGCTGCCCAGACGTTAATTTTTTCTGGATATTGAGTATGAGTTTCCCGGAAAATGTGAGGGTTGGTGTCACACCAATAACGGCAATTTTGTCTGTGAACCTTGCCGTTGAGATAAAATGTAGATTCGTTACTGAAAGAAATATGGTGGAGATAGGTAGGATGCCTTGCAATGGTTGCCGTCATAATTTCGCAGAATTCTGTTCTTCGCTCAGGGTCATCTTCAGTTAACTGGTGTACCATTTTGATTTTGTATGGATGATACTTATTCCTCTTCAAAAGTCTCCACACAGTAGAAGGACACACCTCACAAACATTCGCGACGGAGGAGTAGACTGTTGAGGATTTACTATCATCTCACCAATTATTTGAACTTGCTGTTCTTCCGGAATGGACGGATGACCTGGGGGCTTTTTGTTCTGTACACTACCGGTAGTTGTAAATTTGGTTACAAGTTCCCTTAAATATTTTCTACAGATAGGACGATTCGGGAAACGATCATTAAACATTCTTTCGGTTTCTTGAAAGTTACGCGTCGCACCGTAAATAAAAATCGCTTCGTTTTTTTTTTCCAATGGACGAGAATTGACCATTTTAGAGATAGTTCACGTGGTACCTATTTACTAGTAAAACCGAAAACTAAATGAGAATATTTTAACTGAACAATGATGTTCGTTGTCGTACTGACATTTCTTGTCATTTTTTGTTTTAACAAAAAATAACCTATCAAACCTTAGCGGGTTGTTGGGATTGCCATATGGCAGAGAAAAACAACAAACCTTAGCGGGTTGTTGGGATTGCCATATGGCAGAGAAAAACAAATATTTCTAGATGTATCGGTATTAATGTGTTTGTATGCAGGTAATTATTTAATGTTCCGCCATTTTGTAGTAGGTGAAGATATTGACTTTATATTCTAGGGTTGTAAGGTATTCGTCAGGAGCTTCAAAAGGATGTGTCACAAGACCCCCCATTCAATTTAATTTTTTTTTCCCAGATGGCGCCCAGTCGCCATCTTGAAAGTTTCATCTGTCAATTTTACTCCAAAATATTATTCATGCATCAATTTCATTATCCCAAGTTTCAATTTTTTGAGTTGACCCGTTCAAAAAATAAAAGGGGGGGGGACATTAAAGAAAAGCACTGTATATTGTTCAACCATCCTTGGCTTGAACCCTGGTTTGGTAAGGTTGAGTCATTAACTGAAATTCTCGGTTTTGTTTCTACTTGGAAATCAAAAAAAAGAAAACTAAGCAGATTTGGGCATTAGGAAGAAATCTTCTTGTAGTTCAATGAAAATTTCACAGAACAGGAAGAGGTAGTTGGCATGGGACAGCATCCAATGCAGTTTACATTGTGATTGACTATCTCTTTATATTTAAACAATAGTTTTGTACAAATGTACAATACAAGTGTTCATTCACTTAGGTGCATTAGTTTAGTGCGATAGGTAGAGCTCGTCCAGTATTGAAACGACCGTTTGGTAGGTAGAGAGGGGGAAAACACGAGTGGACACGATTTGATGTGGCTGCTTATGCTACGGCGAATCTTCACCAGTGGCTTATCATGCAGCGTTTGAAAGGTTAGGTTTGTTTGATTAATAAATAGGTAGTGCAGTTATTTATTCAACTTTGCAATAGTTTACTTGTTACCTTGCCAAAATGCCCAGTGGTAAGTACTATTCAGTAGCAGAAAAAGAAATTATGGCAAATGTTATCAAATTCATGAAAAATGAGGCCAAAAATGGGATACAGAATTACAAAGAACATGCCAAGGCAGCAATGGGTTCAACAGAATATTGTTTTAAAAAAATTAAAACGGATCAATCAGCTGTGAATTCAGGTAGTATTCCTTCTTTGCCGTCTCTGCAAAAAAAAGTAGGAAAAATAAAGTCGAAAAGTAATATTACGGAAGGGCAGGGTGAAACAATAAGAACGATTATAAATGATATATGTTTGATTGAAAAACAACGTCAAAGTCTATTCTTCAAAAAGTCAAAAATGCTCAGGTAGGGTTTGAAGGCAGTCGTTCAACATTGCACTTATAATCAAAAAGTTAGGTTTTGATTGGGAAAAAACTGATAATCGAACGATATTGATAGAAAGTCACTAAGAGTGGAATTTTTAAAAAAATTTAAAATGTATCGTGAACAAGGAAAAAACATCATTTACACTGATGAGACGTATTTGCACAGTTCTCATACACATTCCAAGACGTTTCCGGTACCGTCCCGGTCTATCTGTCTATTTTTATATCTATGTATTAAATTTTAACAAAAAAATCATAATTTCGGACCCCAAAAACCTCCACGGTCCATAATCGCAAAACTCATCCGCCATCTTGAATTTATGGATTTTAAAAACGTGATCTCCGACCCCATAATCACAAAACGCCATATTGGAGCCGCCATCTTGAATATATGAATTTATATATATTATATTTATATATATATATAGATAAAAATACATATATAGGTTCATAATCTCCGACCGTAGGCACAATATTAAATCTAATCGAAATATAAACCACAATAGTTATTTGTCCGACATTTTTAGTTCTTTAAATTGTATTTTAAAAAATTACTAATAAAAAAACTTTTTAAAGGCAAGCTTTTATTTAAGCCGTGTACTAAAACGTATAAAATAAATTTAAGTAATCGCTGACAATGATTTAATTATATTTTGTTGAATTAATTAATTTCAAAAACCTTGTCGCGCGAAGTGTTCATAAAAGTAGGTACCAATTAATTTGATTGGGCAGTGATTAGTTGGTAAGTAAGAACTTGTCAAAGTATTCATGAAAGTAGACAACTTGTCGAAGTATTAATTTTATTACAACACACACATACCAATTTTGAATGAAATATGACCATAATCAGAAAACTCGTCCTTCATCTTGGTGCCGCCATCTCAAATTTATAAATTTTGACAAAAAATTTATAATCTCCGACCCCAAAAACCCCCACATACCAATTTTGAATCAAATTGGACTATAATCACAATGTTTGTCCTCCATCTTAAAGCCGCCATCTTGAATTTATGAATTTTGACAAAAATTTCATAATCTTCGACTCCGAAAACCCCCACATACCAATTTTGAATAGAATCAGACCATAATCACAAAACTCGTCCGCCATCTTAATTCATGAATTTTGGAGCCGCCATCTTGAATTTTTCAGTTTTGACAAAAGAATCATAATCTCCACCCCAAAAACCCCCACATCCAATTTTGAATCAAATCGGCCATAACAAAAACCCAAAAACTACGTCTCGTATTTCGCCTATACCAAATAATTTAGTACGCCTATGGAATTTCTATTAATAGCCACAGTTAGACAATGGTTCTGGCATCTTCGAGAAAAATTGGTTGTTCGGTAGGGGAAGGCCAAAGTGGTCGTTTCAATACTGGTCCAGCTTTATTATCATTATTCCAATCTGCGAAATACTTGATATGTAATGTTATATACTGTAAATTATATGTTTATATGACTGGGACTAAATAAATAAAAAATAAATACAAAAGTTTGGGAAGGACTACCTGCTTTTACGAATACACGCACAGACACACACCAAATCAAAATTGCATGCTACCAGAATCACAGGTACTTTACTATAGCGTTTCTGAAAATGTTGTAGGAAAAAAAAAACAATTTTGCTGAGAAAATCTCATGTATTTCAGACCACGTCGATATAAAAAACGTAGCAGATGACATTTTCAAAGTCATCAAAGAGAAACTCAATTTTAAATGAACATCTCATAAGAATTATACCAATAACCTCTCGAAGCTACAAGGACTAAACACAATTTCCCCGTATTTCCAGTAATTAGTAAACCTATTTCATTTATTTGTTATCTCCTGATTATACAAATGCCATCTTGACTAGAACTCAAAAAAGGCAAGACACAATATCTCATCAATTATGAATCAGAAAGAGGTTAAGTGAGAGAAAGGTAGAAAGAAGATAAGTGACACCCCATCAAAGATAGATTAATAAAATGACAGAACAGAAAACAATTTTCAACTCCTGTTGGATAAAAATCTAGAGACAGTTAAAAAGTCTCAAATTTAATTATTAATTAATTTAAATTTATTGTGACCGAACTCATTTGTATCTAGGAACAAGATGTAACAGTAATTCATGCGTCATGATGACTAAAAATATATAACTAACCTAATATTTGGTTAAGGCCTTAAAATTATTGGAATTATGTTCAGTTTCTGAAATGTTAGAAATCATACTAACTAATTACAGATTTTCTATCAAACTATTTCGAATATAGTACCGGTAAAAACAAATTAATTTGTCTTTACAGTTTTCAAACAAAACATCTTGGCGATAATTGTTTTTTGATACTATTTTTATTGGTCGCGTTATGACCAGGGCCGACTCATCCATATAGGCGAGCTAGGCAGCCGCCCAGGGCGGCAAAATATTGTTTTGTATAATTTCTTGCGTAATTAAACACTATTCAAGTGAAAACTCATTACAGCAAGCGATGTGGATATATTGTTTTTTATGGTTTTGCTTCAAAAACACTAGGTTCCTGTGTATCTGTGTTTTTTATTGAAACTTCATTCCAAAGATCACAGCAATATAAAGAGTCTATAACCTATAAAAATGTAATTCGCTTTTTAACTAATTCCCAGGACGAGAGATTGGAACCTACGTTTTATGTCATGTTTAGCTTGAACAAATGAAACAGCGAGAATCAAGGGGTGAAAATAATTATGAGGGGCGGCAGGGGGCGCCAAGAATTTCTCGCCTAGAGTGGTCAAATACTTAGAGCCGGCCCCTTATTATGACAAAAAATTAACAAGAAGAGTCTCGACGAGGAATACTCATAAGAAGTTTCACCAATATTTTTCTCTAGAAATATGAATGGTCCACGATATGTTTCATTACAATATAATGAATGAGTTGTTGAATAGAAAATCAGTATCAATCTATCAAGAAAAAAGATAATAGTATCAATATAGTGTAGTAAAAGTAAAAAAAAGAAATGTTAGAATAGGAACTCTCTGCTAATATCATTGACAATTTTTGTTCCTCAGAACTGCAGATAGTTATTTTTTTTACTATATAAAATATACAATGCTCTTATATTCCCACAATATACACATAAGAGAAAATACAATCTAATTAACCGAGTAAAAATTTACATATACACATTAAACATCTGTTCCTGAAAATAAAGATGCGCCTAATTTTTCAATTACCTATCCGATATTCTTCATTGGAGTGTTGTTTCCTTTTGAATAAATATAAATTTTGGAAATATTGAATGAAATGATTGCAGTTCCTATATAATTGTTTACAATTCGCACAACTTAAATATAGAAAAAATCAGGATGATTGATCTCAAAATATCCAGTAGAAAAGGTATTCCCTTCAATATAGCTTAATATTACAAACATTTCCACTTTTTTACCGTTTTTTGTACTATTTATCGAGTCCAATAAGGTTGATGGAGGAATTTCGGTAATCAATTTTTCAAAATATTCGAATTCTGCATCGACTACCTCCATGCATGTAAAACAATTCGAAAGTGAAAAAAACAATATACACAATCAGGTGAAATTATAAATATCTACGTGGTTGGTGCAAATCCGAGGGACAACACTTGATTCCTCATCATGCGTTGTCGGCCAATAGTCAATCTGTCTGCCGTTTGATGCTGAAGCAGTTGACTTTGAAATGTCGGCACATCTGTCTAACCTAAAATGAAAGGAATATTTCAGCAATAGAATATTTTGAAATGACTTCAAATTATTATGTCATGACCACAAAATAACACGGGGTCCAAGGGGGTCTCATGAATCACTGAAACAATCATTAAAGACTGCTCAATACTAATCTATGTAGAAGTAATCTCTGGAAAGGGAAACATTCTCAATTGGAAGTAGTTGTTTTCTGTTAGAAATTCACAAAAAATAACTTTATTTTTATCGTGGATTTTTCAATTACAGAAAAATCTTTTTATCAATATCCAATTGAGAATGTTTCCCTTTTCAACATGAATACCCCACAAGAGGTTATCTTGATGATGGAAGATAGTGACTAAAGTTTATCTTTCAGTCGCAGATGATTCCACATCTGATTTTATGAACATCCTGTTCATATTTTCAACAAATTAATCTCTGGAACTACTGAACCGATTTAAAAAAAATCACTTATGTGAAGCTAAACTATCCCTGAGTAACATAGGCTATAATCAGTGGCGTAACTATATACGTTAGAGGCCCGTGGAAAATTCATGGGATGGGGCCCTCTCTCAATGTAAAAAGGTCAACCAACTTTGTAGTATCTTTTTGATAAATCACTATGTAAAGTACGCACAAACACTATTATAATTATTGTGTGTATTTTTCGTTGATTTTCTAGTAACTTTAAATTTAAAGTGCATATTTTGTATTTGAATGAAATAACAATTTAATTTTTAGTCAAAATTTTAATTATTAAAATTCCTTTTTTCGGGCTTTCTGTTCAGCAAAAGTGTCAATGACAACATCAAAGTTAACATTTTGGGCCATGGAATGTTCAATGGATAGAATAGCTAAGTTGCTTAATCTTTTTTGTCCTATAGACATATTGTTATCTAATTTCCTCAATCACAATTGACTAACTAATTAACTTTGCGACTGATCACGGATCCGATAAAACAAAAACTGTGATATCGAAAAAAAAACAAATCTATGTATGCCACAAACAACCAATTCTCAATAGTAATATGACGAGGGCAATGGAAATTATTGATAATTTTTGGAAAATTTGCCCGAATGCATTTTTAGTTGGAAAGCACGAGTGCCTTTTTCAGTTAAAAATGCATGAGTGCAAATTTGTGAAAAATTATAGATATATTTCCATTGCACAAATTGTATTTTGTGAGAAAATTTCATGAATCAAAAATTTGTGTGTTCAATTGTAACAATTTTAATAACTAGATATAAATACCTATAAATCTGTGAAGCTTAAAAAATAAAAATGTAAAAAATAGTTTCTGTTATAATTTAATAAAAACTTTTTAACAAAAAATTAAACCGACGAAATACGGAACTGAAAAGTAAAAAATAAAATAAACCTTCTTAGTCTCAATAACTAAGCTCCTAAACTAATGTAAGTAACTAATTTTGAGTCTGCGCCAAACAAACAAGCAAATGAATTAGGTAAGGCGTAAAATGATGGCATCGAGTTGCGCGGTGACATTCTGATAATTTTTTTGAAGAAATTTTATGATCTTCGTTGATTGTTTGTTTGGCGCCGACTAAAATTAGTTACTACTTAGTTTAGAGCTAGTTATGAGACTAAAGAGTTTATTTTATTTTACTTCAGTTCGCGATTAATTTTGTTAAAAGTTTTATTTTCAATTTTGTGGCTGAAATCTACTAATTACTACCTACTTGTTTTTTGATTACTTCCAAAATACTTACTTACCCACCTTACTTCAACTATTACCAGTTAAATAATATGATTATCTATTTTTACTATTTGTTGTAATATAAATTATTTTTGTTGTTCTGGTTAGTTTATTTAATTACTTTGTATATCATTCCATCCTCTCATAGAATATAATTATTGTGACGGATGTGGAATAATGACAGTGGCGATCTGTCATTGTCAACTACGTATGTTGTGCCAATGTTCACAAGTGAAAAATCAATTATCCCCTATTTTTCTACCCGTAAGGGTGGATAATTCCATTCGAAATCCAAATATGAGGTATACCCTATCTATTAAAAAAAGAATCATCCAAATCGAAGAACCCAGTACAAAGTTATCCTGATAGAATCGGTTAACGGACCAGAATTCAGAGGGTGAGTGATCAATATCCGTCATTTTGCTACCCTTAGGGGTGGATTTCATATTTTAAATTCAAATGGGACCAACTCCGAAGTACACCCTATCCACTGAAATTATCGGAATCGGACGTCTCAGTAAAAAGTTATGCGTGATCATACTAAAAAAAAATAAAAAAAATTAAATATACGCGTCGACTAGAGAACCTCCTCCTTTTTGGTTTCGTCGGTTAAAAATTAATATGAACTCCCATTTCAAGTAAATATTAGAAGGGATAATGAGAAACGGGATAACAGGATAATGAGAAGCAGGCAAAGCACGGGCATAAGCTGTATGGAACAACACAGAGGAAAAATATAAATTCATCGCAGACAAAGTCAAGCTAGTAATGTATACAATAGGTATATGATTAGTCAAATCTTGATGAATTAGTATTCATCATTCAAAGTTTACTTGACCCCTTGTAGGGACTTTGCAATTATCAATCAGATGTATTAGTAGTAGTAGTAAGAATTCAATGGAATCTTTTTCATTTCACTTTCAAGTATATTATATCCCACAACACTTTTATAAAATATAAAACACTGTGAAGTGATTTCCTTGCTTGTCTGACAATATAATATATACATATATAATGAACCACGAAACTTTTGGAAATTTATAAATGATAAGAAATCATATACTTTACCAGCACAAATGTTTGATGAGGATTCTGTTGCTGGTCATAGTTCAGATATAGTAAATTTTTTCGCTACATATTTTTCAACTTTTTACAGTAAAGAATCAGTCAATCAGATACCTGACTATAGATTCAGTAAAACTGTTGATGTTAGTTTGTACACAGTAGATGTTAAAGAAATAATCGATCTTACTTTGTCACTGCCTTGGAAATTAACATCTGGTCCGGATGGAATACCTCTCTATTTAATTAAAAAATGTATTTTTACATTGGCTAAACCCATACACTCACTGTTTAATACGTCTTTAAGAACCACACAATTTCCAGACTTTTGGAAGCATAGTTATCTAAAACCTATATTCAAAAATGGCTGTCATAAAGAACTACAGGGCAGTTTGCAATCAGTCTGAACTTCCAAAAATGCTGGATAACTTAATTATCAAGAAACTTTCTTTGGACTGCAGACACATTATCTCCAGTCAACAACATGGTTTTAGCCAAGGTAAATCTACTTGTACCAATTTAATTTTATATCATTATAAAGGCTTTAGAGAATAAGAAACAGGTTGATGCTATTTATACAGATTTACCGAAAGCATTTGATTGTGTAAACCATGAACTATTAATCGCAAAACTTAATGCTATTGGTATAAATGGTCAAGTTTCGGAATGGATTCGAAGTTATCTCAATGGAAGAGTACAGTACGTTAAATATAGAAACTCCATTTCGATACCGGTTACAGTAACTTCAGGAGTTGCATATAGGTTAGGTTATGCTAGAGGAGAGTATGAATATAAAACAACACAGCTTGCCGAGCCATGGTTGCAAAAACACAAGATTGTGACAATTATTACCTTTTGAAACATGCCGCCTATTTACACAACCGCAGAGAAAGTACAATTAGATTCGGCTATTGTTTGCCCCAAAATGGTGGTTTGTTCGAACATTTAATAAAATAATTCCGTACACAAAATATTTAATTTGGTTTATCTTTTCTTGTAAATATTTTTTTTCTCTCCATTCAAGAAATAATTGTTTTTCTGTTACAAATAAGTTTTTTGTTTTTATTGTCTTACAGAAATATCGTTTGCTTTTGTTTATGTTTAAGAATTTTCTTTTGTTTTCGCGGCCACCACGGCACCAAAGATATTTTGATCTACCTGTCGTCCGACAGATTAAATTGAATCAATGATTCAGTTTAATTTGTTCAAATTATCTGAAGTGAAATTATCGTCAATAATTCTTCTTCATTGCAGCGAACACATTCTCCCGACTGCTGCTGGTATGATACTGACATCCTGAGCTGACCGCCCTGATTCTCCTATCTCTGTGTCGTGACATAAATATCCCTTCCTCGAGCGAGTCGAGGAGAAATTGTAATGCTCTCTCAACATATAGCAAGCTATTCTTTACGCTCTCATGAAACCACCGTACCCAAGATAAATACTTTCCGATACTGTATATAACCACTAAGGTTTTTTTATATTCCTTCCCTAAAGGGGTGAAAGTGAAAGTACCGTTAGTTTTGAAGTTAAAGTCATGGAAACTGGTTTTCAGGCTTTTCTTTTCAAATGAAGAAGCATATATTTCGGGGTTTTTGAAAATTCAACCCTAAAGAATAGAATATCTTTATTTGACTATATTTTACACAGTTGTATTTTCATAGCACGTCACAAAGAAAGAAATTGTATATAGGTAAAATTTAGGATGCAAATAGCAATGCACACATTAATTAGAATTAAGAGTTAATATAAATAAAACAATTTAAAGCAGTCAACACATTAAAAATTATTGGATTTGGTAAGAGTGAGAAGTCAAACCACCTTCTTCCACACTTTTCAGATATTCCTCTACAGAGTAGAAATAATTTTCCAATAGAAATGATTTTATAGCTTTTTTGAAGCAGTACATGGTTAAAATCTTCACTGATTCAGGTAGAATGTTGTAGAGATGGTAATTTAAAGAATTGTTCATGGACTTTGTGAGTCTATATCTAGGTACTCTAATTTTATGTGATCCTCTTGTATCATGTTCATGGATATCAGATTGGATAATTAGGTTTGGCAAATTCTTATGGACCTCAGAATAAATAAAGATAGGAGGTTCATGATTTTCAGCGCTTTAAACAACGGTCTGCAGGTATCACGATATTTGGCATTTGCCAGGATTCTAATAATAAAGGGGTTAAAATGGGGGTTGAAAGATTGTATAGTACCATTAGTTTTTAAGTTGAGGTCATAAAAATTAGTATTTGCGATCTGTTACAAATAGAGAAATATGTGTTTCACTATTTTCAGAAATTCAATCTGACGGGTAGGGGAGGGTTAAAGTTGGTATGAGGGTTCCGTTGGTTTTAAAGTTAAGTTCATAGAAATTGGTTTTTGTTACAAAAAAATAAATACTGTTTCAGTGTTTTTAGAAATTTAACTCTTAATGGGGTGAAATGGGAATGAACATTTTTAATGGGGTTCCGTTATTCTTTAAGTTAGGATTATGAAAATTGGTGTTTGAGTCTCTGTTACAAATAAATAAATAGTGTTTCAACATTTTCACTGTGGGAACCGGATATCTACGTAAAATAATTTCATGATGGTACAACGGGAACCGGATAAATATGTGTTGACTGCGGGTACCGGTCGAATACGCGATTTTTAATGTATTTTGTGTTGCCTATAGATGGTAGTTTGTTTCTGGCCGAAACTCTTGTGCTTCACTGCAGGAGCCTTATGAATCAGCATTTTGTTTATCAGGCACGAACTCCGAGGCATTGTTCCCCGAATTTATGTACTCTTTTATTAGACCTTTTATGTGACCTGAGCCTGCAAATATTTCGGTTTTCCAGGAAGTTAGTATATCTTGAAGTTATTATTTTTGTTATTCCATATTTTTATATAATAAAAATAAGTACCCAGTTGAACTAGTGAAGAATCAAATGCAGGTTAGATAATTTTCACTAACCTAACTTCGAAAAACATGGCTCGCGAAAATAAATATTTAAACTAACAGAAACTTTTAATGAAAGGTAACAGTGAGGATAAATTTGAGCTAAGTGAATCTAAAAATTTGTATATATTCTTGAGTGTATATTTCCTTCAGAAGGAGTGAATTCCAAGTATTTTATTGTAATGAATTTGGCTTATTTTTATCATACTTATATTTGTTATCAAATTGAAATATATTTGTAATATATTCTTGAGTGTATATTTCACTTGGAAACTGAGAAAGTTAATTCTAAGGAATTTTTATTGATCCACAAAAACCGGGAAACATCGAGGTTATCACCAAATATGCCCTGAGGAGAAACCCTAATCAAAGGCACCTACACCCAGAATGAACACTGTTAGAAAAATTATTAGCTCTCTCTACAATGAATCCACCATAATTTTTATACATAGATGGTTATCTACTAAATTCTTTTTTTATATAATTGCTAACTTTTATATATAGATGTTTATATACTAAATTATTTTATTTTTTTGTTAATATAATTGATAACTTTTCCCATTTGCGTAGAGTTATAAAATATAAAATTGTGATACTTGGTCGAGAGCCATTTGGATTGAATGTAATTCAATAAAGTACATTTATTATTATTTTATTGACCATAACCTCCACTTATTGACAAGATAAAAGGTTGTTTCGATCTCTGAAAATTTCGTGGAATTTACTATTTCCTTATTTCCAAATAGTATAGTTTCTAATTTTCCACTCATGTGATATCATACAATACCTTTTTTTTTCATTGTTCTACGTCGAGCCGTTCAAAACTTAACAGAGGGGGGGGCTATAAAAAGCAGCACTGTATGTTTTATAACAAAGAAATAAAAACTTGAATCTTGTTTTCCTCATGGCTGGAAAAACTGTTTGCATTTAATTTGTTTTTCAAATCCAAAGTAAAAAGTATATTTTTTTAATATGATTATTATTAACTTACCACGCAAGTTCCATAATGTATATGAGCAATAGTTGTGACCAAACACAAAGCATACAACAGAAACAACTCAATATTGGCCCATTGAGTCAATACAGCTGTCATGACCACAAATGAAGTAGGAACTAATAATAGATTAAATGCATCACAAGTTGTATTGCTCATCTGTGCGACGATCAGACGACACTGAAATACATAGAGAAAAAATTACATTGGTTTCAACAAATATTAAATTAAAACTAATGGTTACTATGGGTAGTTTTAGAACGCGAAATGTTTGGCAAGAAATATTTTTTTATATTTATATATGTGCAACTGTTTAGAAAATTACGAAAATCTATCGTTTAACGTAATGAACATTTCTGCTCAAATGATTTTTTTTATTCTGAACTTTAATAACAAGTTATATGTAAGTTATGAAAACTTTGTGTCATCAATACTATTTCATTAGATCCATTTCAATAAGGAAAAACAATTGAGTAAAGTGAAAACAGAGCATTTTCAACCATTTTTTTTACAATAGTTTCTTTGATGGGTCAATCTATTATTAACTATCACAAATATTCTGGTAAATTAATAGTAAAGAATGTTTTCTTGTACCTTGCCCTCTTTGTGAGAATATTCTGAAATATCCGTTTTACTAGACGGCACAAACAGACATAAATTTGCCAATACTATACCTTGACCATAACAAAATTTACAATATTTATCTTTTAAGTGAGTTTATACAGCAAGTAAAATGAAAAGTAATAATTTTCAAAGTCTTTATAGAGCTGAGGAAATTATTGTAAGAAGTAAGAAGCTGTCAACCGAAATTTGGGATTTCATGTTGAGGTTACCTCAAACTTCAAATGTATACTTGAAAAATTGGTCCCTGTTATTGTTTATTGAGTAAAAAATAAGCCTCTGTTGACAACACTGACAATATTATAAAATCTTCGTCATCCAAAAACATTATTGACCAAAAATTTTTTTTTAAATGGCACTGTACACACCGTTTTCCAGTTAAGAAAACAAAAACATGATGACATACGACTGAATAGCTATTATATCATGTCATGTATTATCCTCTCGTCAATTTGTCTAAATTATTCAATATGTACATGTGCCTAACAAGTAGTCAAAGTAAAATAAAAGATAAAAGTTAACCATCTTGTATTTTACTTCTTATTTTATTTTATTTCTGTATAAACTTGTTATGGATGTTGTGTAGTTTTAACTTTTTAAATTACTTTATTTTATTTTACGTGCTATATAAACTCGCCATTACTTTTGTCATACTTCTAATGTTCATTTAAAAATTATGTTTTGCCAAAAACTTTGCAATCATACCTAAAAGTAGTATATTTTGGCTCTGTGGATGAGTCAGATGTCAACTTACCTACAGAGATTTCTTTAAAAGCCATGATTATTTTAATATCAACATACATCAGTTTTTGAATATCCCTATATGATAAAATATTCCATAGGAATTTTCAAATTTATTTCAGCAAATACCAAGAGTTCCTTCTGGAACACCACATAGATATCAAACAATTATTATATGTTAAACTCACCGATATATTAGAGAAAACTGTCCCCAATAGAAAGAAGAAAGCTCTAGGATCCTGATCTATGATGTTACTAGGAGAGTAGAGAATCCAAATAAGGGTTAATATAAAAAATGCAGATACAGGCAATAACGGTCTTATTGCATCGGAAAAGTCTCTCATTTTCCCCGTTTTGTTTTTGTATGATATATAAATGTTGTATCCAACAACAGGTACATTTGATATGAGCGAACATACATACAGTAACGTTTCAAATACGATGCCAGTAGTTATGCTACCGTATCGAAATTGCCAAATTTCATGGCCACCAACCTGAAATACAAAGAATTAGTCATAGAATTGGGATCTTCAACTTCTCGAAATAAGGAATTTTCAATGATCCCAGAATTGTTAGTCTTTCTATCAGAAAACGCTTTCACTTCTACAAACTCATTTCATAATTAAAACAGTTTTTGATCATTATCATATTCTTGTCATATTCACATCAAATACGCTTGTTGAAAACTGCTACTTTAATTCAAAATTTTAATATTAATAATCCTTTTAGTAACATTAGAATAAAATCCCACATTTGGCACTTGATCTGATTTCCTGGAAGGTGCCAAAATAAATCAAAATTGTTTCTTAATGAACAATTAAATCAATGGGATCAATGAAAAAACCATGTAACTTTTACTCTAGTTCATAAAAATTGACCGTTGCACTAATATGATTCTTTTCGCATATGATCGATTCAAAAGAAAAATTGTGAATAGTTCATTATAAAAACATCCTAATTTCCTGCTACTTACACCTGCTATCAAAAAGGTTATTATAGTACCCCACATGGAAAAATCGTATCCCCATGGTAGGAACAGCACACCAGTATTGTACTTTTCGAAATGAGATAAATAAAAGTTCATCATCACATTCCACATGGTGAAGAACATCCGGAATGGGACGAGACTGTATTTTGGCCCCCTTCCAAAAATGGAATACATGGCTGCTGGAATGAATCCAGCAGTATAGGAATCAAGGCCATGATCGAACAGTTCGCCGAGAGGACCACTGGTTCCCGTTTTACGGGCTTGTTTTCCGTCTATGCCATCTGAAAAACTCAATCAATTTTAAATCTTCCTTGAGGTCTGTTAAAAAAAATATGATTACAAAGAAAAAAATGTATTCAGGGGGTAGTTTCAATCCCCTAGGATTCAATTTCGAAAAATATCTTCTTAATTTATAAAATAAAACTATATAAAATGGATAAATGATGAAATGAAATAAATATAAAAAATTTAAATCACATCCTAATTAGAAGAGTAAAAATACTCTTTACTGGGATTCACTATATTCAGCAGAGGCTCTTTTTTTAGTTTTTTATTAATTTGGAGGGTCTGAAGGAATATCTAACTTTCATAAATCAGAGAATCTTTTATCAAGGTCGATTTTGGAATAGCAATTTTTATATTTGATATTTGACGGATAACATGGCTTGGTTGTTTCAAATATTCTATTGTGTTGAATTTTTTCAATATTAGCCAAACAGATTCAAGAATAAGAATACAAGTAACCCAATTCCTTTCCTTATGAATAATGGTATACATAACTTTCACCCCAATCTTGCATAGGCACCTAACTGCTCGCTTTTGTAACACAAACACTGAATGAAACAGTTGTTGACTACATAATCCCCAAAAGGATACCATTCCTCGATCAGAGAATGAAAAAATATCTTTGCTGAAGATGAACTCAGTTCAATTCAATGTTCAATATTTTTCTATGCCTAAAGAGGCAGGTCCTTGTGGGATGCCATATGAAAGACATTAACTGCAAGATGGTTTTTCATTTGAATTTACTATGTGTTTTCTTTCGATTAGATAAGACTTAAACAAGTCATAACAAACTCCTTTGGAGAAATACCAGTCGCTTTTTAAAGGTCATCATTTACACATTTAAATGCTTTGGAAAAGTCACAGAAAACTGCTGCTCTAGCTTCCCAATTGTTAAGATTGGTATAAACATGCTCAAGAATAGTCAAAATAGCATCATAGGTGTTTTTGGAATTCTGGAAATTAAACTGTGAATTAGTTAATAATTTAAATAGCGTAGTGACTTTTTCTAACAGTGTTGAGAGCAAAGAAATAGGTCTAAAATTATTGGGATCTTGTGGAAAACCACCTATGAATAGTAGAACAAGAGCTGTTTTGAGGAAGGAAGACGATTCCCAAATAACAAAGCTTTCTGGACATTTGTTCTAGCTGGAAAAAATATGTTCATACTTCCGTCATTTCAGAAATCAACTTTTTTTTGTTGATTTTCAACTTCAAATTCAGTTATTTTCAAAGACAGTACCGAAACTTATTAACTGTTGGAATTATCCAAAGGCTTTTCACATATTTGAGCATCCCTTGATGACTCTATGGAATTGTTTGCCCTCATAGGTATTCGGCAAAAATCGAATATATGGTTGTTAGTAAGGAACATAGGAATTTTTTTTTTCAACGTAATTTTGAAATACTTTCGATATATTCTTGGTCGCATAAAGTATTAAATATGCATTATTTCCATGAAATCCGGTTCAATGGAACTACTAGGTACTAAACATTTTTTAATTCCTATATTTCAAGCTAATTTTATTTTATTAAACATAATGTACCAAACTGAACTGTTTTTGAGTTATTCTCAATATTAAACAACGTCCGCAAAAAAATTGTCTCAATTTGTTAATGAACAGTATTGAAAATCACAATCGGTTGGATCTGTACGATGACTCACCCAATGTGTATCCAATGAACAGAAATATTCCAGCAACTGTAAAAGTCCACTTTGGAAGAGATGGATATTCAGGATGATCCGGATCACTTGCGTAGAAGTAATAATCCAGAAAGGTGAAAATTATAAAAGTGCTCGCACTGAAGAGGAAACCAGTAAAAGTCAAGAGGTTAGGAGCTATCGATCTAGGACAAAACTGCAAATAAAATAATATCTATGATTTCAAACAAAAAAATCATAATAGTTTGTATTATTGTGATTTTTGTCTTGGGTGGAGCTTACCGCCAGTTTAGATCTGTTGCTATGAATTATCCAACCAAGTTCCCAGTTTCTCAAAGACAAAACTGAGTTGGAATAAATTGGAGGCGAGCTTTGTACAACTCGATCTTAAAAATATTACTCACCTGCACAACCCAGTTCCAAAATGGGTGCATAAGATATAAACTCAGTGGGCCTGTATCCTTGCAGCTATACTAGAAAAACAAATACATTTTGAGTATTGACCATATCTGCAAATATTTTTTAAACCATTATTTATATTTTGAATTTTAATATTTTTTTATTTTATCAAAATCAGCCAAACGGTTTTTGAGTAATTTATAATAAACTTATTTTTTCTAAAAACTTTTACACCTGTATCTGGAAAACCTGGGTCACCTTGTATATAATCATTTGTATTTTGTGGAGAAATATATTTCTTGTGTATTCTGTTTCTTTTACTAGAAGGTTCTCTTGGTACAGCTAAATTTGCTCTTTCAACCAACATAATTAACTTGAACCAGTAAATTACTTATGATATATTATAACAGAGAAATAATACTTAGCCAATTTGTTTTGAGGATAGGAAAATTACTTTAAAAAAAAGCCAAGTTCATTTTATATTCGAGTAATTGGTTTCAAATAAATATTGCTTGCTCTGCTTGAGATGATTTGAGTTGAATTTGTGATTCATGAGCTGTTTCACAGAATGTACTTTATTGTTATAAGTAATAACAGACCGAATATCAATCAATCAAAATCTTTATTGGTTCTTTATAAAAAAATCCCATATAGGGATAGAACATGTCAAAATATATTAAGTTATGCCTAACATAACTTAAATAAATACTTTGAAATCAATAGGCGAGATCACAAACTTACAAATTTGCTTCATATGTGCTTGAAGTTGAAATATAGTTATAAAATATTATGTATGCATAGTTTTTCCTAGAAGATATTGTGTAATATTCGAATAAACGCTGCTCTAAAACCCTCAAATTCAGTGAGACATTCAAACCAGCGTTATTGCTGCTACTTTTGCCGACATAAGTCCTTTAATTTGGCATTTTGCAGAACTTCTGAGGAAATGTTATTCTGTTTCATCCTATGAATAAAACAGAACTTGTGTCAGCATGTGTTATATTAAAATGAAGACTTCGTAGTTGATAGCTGTTCTTGATTTAGTTATTCTTGAATAATATGTATGTATATACCGAGTGCAATGTCATTATTTTTTCGGCCTGCTTACATTGTAAAGAAATATTATGAATAACGCTTGGCAATTAGAAGCAATTCAGGCACCTCATCCTCGCCCACTGACTTTAGATTTTTTAACTGATTCTACTTCAATGTTATTCATAAGTTTGAATTTAAAATTGTCTTGGCAGCAGCCTGTTTGTTATAACTGTGGTAATGTTTGTTTTATAATGTATGGACAGGCTGTTACAAAATATTCATGAATATCATTTAACACTATTGAAGACATTAATTTATTCCCTTTCAGGTCAGTAATAACATTTAATTTCTCATTTTTTATTATTTTCTGTGATATTTTTCATCACCTGCCAGGTGGCTTTTGATTTGTCTCGAATTTCTAATAATAAATAATAACACATAGGAAATTAAAATATAGGTAAGGCAGAAAAAAGGAATTGACATTGTTTTATAAACAAATTCAAACTATTTTGAACTACATTGTTCAAAGTCTTAGTCCACTTTAGTGAAAACATCTAGACTTTCCGATTCCTCTTTCCTGGTAATGAAATTCAAAACCCACATCAGCACAATGGTTAAGAGAAACAATACCTCATTAATGAATTATGGCACCTTTTATTTATTGCTACTCAAACCAATGATTTGTGTTTTCACCCAACGACTTATGAATTAACCTGCGATTTAATGATTCAAATTGGACCAAAAAAATAAACAAAAATAAAAAATTTGTCATTGTACTATTCAAGTTGAAAAGGGAAACATTCTCAAATGAATAGTTTTTTCTGGGAATGGAAAAATCCACAATAAAAATGAAGTTTTTGTTGTGAATATCTAACAGAAAACAACTACTTTCCCGGCTACGCTGGACATGGAAGTACATCTGATAGATATTGTGAAAGGACCCTAACCCAAAAGAAAAATCTGAAATAAAAAATTTGGTTTTCTATTCCTCCTAATATTTTCAATCAAATCATACTAAAGTTGTTGGCTATTACCTGGTAAAATACAGACACGTACAAGAATGCAATATTTTGGTGCTATTATTTCGTGTGAAGTACATGTTCAAAATAATTTGTTTTAAAGAAAATAAAATCGAAAATTAGATTGTTTTCCGAAAAGTGAAATATTTGACAAATTCAAGTATTAATGATTATGAATTGACTAAAATAAGAAAATATAATATAACGATGCCGAATGACAACCTACTAACCTTGTAATTATCAAAACCAGTTAAATGGTCCTTTGTTAAATATTCCTTTTCCATTTTGACTGCCAAAGCGAAAATGTAGCGATTTTTTTACGAATATATTACTACTCGTTCCTTCGAACTGAATTATTCATTCCATCATAATTATAACTCAAACAAATGGACAACTACCATTCATCAAAAATAGGAACGGAAAATATTAATATACATGCGACTACTAACATAACCTAAGACCGATTTTGAAACTGCCAAAAATTTTCCCTAGGGCCTGAAGGCAGCATATATTCCACTTCTTTTTTTGGAGCATATTATTCATTTTATAGGAGAAAGCTCGACATCAAGAGATGGCGCTGTGCAGATTAAGATGTCCGTCCGTCAGGCAGTAAACTCAGTGGCAGCATCTGTCTTCTGTGCTTCAGTCAAGCTCAATCTGTGAACCAATAATATCCGTGAATCGAAATTCGATTTAATAGTTATTTATGCAACAAGTGCAAAAAGTAAGTGTTTATTGCACTCGACGTGAAGTTGTCCGACGTGAAGTTGTTTCTACGTTCATGTAAAAATCAAAAAATGTTTTATTTAGGTGGATCCACAATTACAAAAGACGTTTGCTCATGATAAAAATCTTATGATGGAGCGGATAATGCTTTTATGAAGTGCTGCAAATCACATACAATTACTTAATTTAGCTTTCAAACCAATAAAAGTACGGGAGATGCAATCTTTCGCTCTCTGAAAAATCTATATTCTAGTCTGAAGGAAGTGAGCGCTGCAGTGTTTTGCGCCATATCTAAAGCTTTTGGCTGTTACATAAGCTCCATCTCTACAGCTTCAGAGGACGAAGCTTCAATTGATTCGAGTCCTATCTGAGTGAAAGAACCTCTCAGCTCTTGGGCAAAATAAGAGGGGTTCACTATTTTGGCAGACTATCTTATCGCAAGAACTCAAATTATCTTCATAGTAAAATGACTCATATATGTATACATTATATAATTTTCTCTGAACTACTTTTGCCCATTGTAATGATTTGTTTGAACTTGTGATTGTAATGTGTATCTCAAGTCAAATATTTTTATTACTTTTATATTTATTCTTTATATATATATATATATATATATATATATATATATATATATATATATATATATATATATATATATATATATATATATATATATATTTTGTACAATTTTTTTTCCATGAGATGACAATCTTCTGACTAAAAGTATTGGATATTTTCTTCCAAAGAGCCATGGGACCCTCTGTGACGGTTCGGAATTCACTAGCCGAAATCAAGATATCTTCTAAGAATGAAAAGTCCACGCTTACTTTGTTTTTTAAAAAGTTATAATTATACTAATAATAGTCATTAGCCTTATCGATCTTGGAAGTGGGCCTTGTTCTTCCAAACTGCTTGGTTTAGATTGCCCTCCTCCGATTATCTCATACTGAAAAATAAAAGAGAAACTGGTTTAGATTATTGTTTTCTCTCCTCACCTTTGTTAGTAGGACTCACCTCTTATGATATCTACAATGAACTCTCTGATTTTGTTCAGATCAGAAGGTTGTTGGAGAGGGGAATGGCTTGGTAATAGTTTGTATCGGAAAGTTTAATGGAACAATGTCATCGGGGACATTTTCCAGTTAATTCATCGTCTAGAGACATCAGTCCACTCTCCTACCTTTTCTCCTTCCTTCGTGAAAGTTTCCATGATCACAAAAAATGCCATTTGAGAAGAAATCACTTTGGAAAAATCGCCAGGTAGACTTTAAGAAAAATCGAGCAGTCATCTGATTTTTGACAGACAGATGTAAACATTGTAGTAAATTTCAAGGATTTCATCTCATTTTTGCACCAACTGTTCTGAGCGGGATCTTGTTCGTAGAATAGGGGAGTGCCGCACAAGTTGCCAACTAAAAAAAACCTTCAATAGTTCTGCCTCTCCAATGGCAATTGTTTGACTTTGGTTGCATAGAAAATCGCCAATTTGATATACCAATTAAATTTCTTTTGGTCATGAAGCACTTATAAATTTCTAGTATCAAATGTGTCATTGATAGAGAATTTCTGTCTAAATATGTTCGTAGCACACAATATTCTGGGAAAAAATATTGACAGATGACAGTCGATAATGCACGAAAGCACAAATCAGATTGGGACAGGCACCAACACTCGAGATATACAGACAAAATTCCCTATTAATATAACTAAAAAATATAAACAATTTGGGACCAAAAATAAATGATCCAGCATATTCAGTTTGTGATTATCTACACAACACTGATGAAATTATTACAATTGGAGAGGAAGACATTTTTGAAGGTTTTTTTGAAGTTGGCAACTTGTGCGGCACTCCCCTATTATAATCTTTGTAAAGGATCAATTCACAATTTTTTGCATAAAAATATGCAGTAATGTTGACAGAAAAAGAAAATTTCATAGGTTTGAAGTTTGACATTTAGCGTTACACAAACATTTCTTAACCGCGCTATCTACTAATGAAGTTCTAAGCAGAATTTAACGCCTTTCATTTGTTGTCCTCAAAAATTCTAAACAAAATCGAGTCAGTGAATATACCAGCGTTTTTAGGCATCTTGTGTGCGCATTTAGTATTTGTGACGTCCCAATCACATAGGCGTATCGCAGGAAAAAGGGAGTGGATATAGAACACGCAAATATTGCAAAATATTTTGTTTCAGTTTACATTTTTACTACCAATTGTGGTGAGCCCTGAATATGATTAAGATACTTATACACTATTTTCAACTTTTGAAAAACTATACTATATGTAAGAAATTTTTGTTTTGAGCTTCTTTATACATAGATGACAAATTTCTACAAATCCGGCTATTGCAAATGACCTTCGAACTTAAGAAATATCCGGGTACCTGTAAAATATCTGATATAATTTTTACTGTGACTCTACAGGCAGAAATATATAGCTAATATTTCCGCTCCTATAATTTCCTCTAGCAAGCAACAAATCGAAATAAACCAGTTAGAATGCTTTTTTTATGTTTTTTTGAAAGAGACTAATAATTTGTTATTTCAACTCATAATAGAAATGAAAGCAAAGTAAAAACATTCCATTAATAATCTTACTCGAAAAGAGAAAAATAATATTTGTGTTTTTTGGTTGAGGGCCATCACAGAAAACGAGATGTTTTTTTAAATTTTTGGATTTGCAGATATTTTGTTGTTATAGATGGTGGACAAATTTTATGACATATAGTCGATATTCAATTCATTTTATGTTTTGTTTCTGGGGTCAAGTATAATAACGTCAAAATTCAAGTATGGAATATGACCATCTAGAGTTTTGTAATTCTACTGAAAATCATCAAAAATCGTGCAGTCATAATCAGAAAGGTATTGTATGATTTACAATTGCATTTAGATAATGAAAAAAAATGCGTATATGGATCAAGCATAAATAAAAAGTAGGTATATCATGTGAATCCGAAGAAGTTGTAACTTTCAATATTTTGGAGAAATAACTGCTCATATTTACAGTTCGTAGAATCGTCTATTATGAAATTGTTGTGTATAATAATGCTTATTGATTTAAGCCATATATTTGGTTTATATTATCTCAAATTCCACAATAATGAATGAGAGATTAGGATTCAAGATGTAGGCATTATTACCAAAAGCACCCACACAATGATAAATCATATCGAAATGAATAGGTTTTCCTCAGAATTTCAGCAATACGGCTTTCTCAAAAAAAAACTAATACTATTTCAAACATTTTTGGCGGTTATTATACAGTGCTTCTGAAAAGTCCTCTCTCCCCTCTTATTTTTGGAACGATTATACATAAACAAGTGAAATTTGGAAACTGAATATTAAAGGTTGTAAACTTCTCTACTAGGATGATAGATGACGAAATCGTCAAAGATGACGTCACAAGGCCATTGTGGCCAATAATTTTAAATGGAACCCTACGGCAAGCGACACCTCTTTTAAAAGGTATCGAAAAAACCTATTCAACGATAATAATTTTGTTTGTGTTTATGGCAGTTTTAATGGCTCATTAGTGAACATTAAAATTTAAATTCCATTCAGTATGATATTAATTACAGATTTAAGAATCAGAATCTACTTAAAGAAATTGCTCGAAGTGACCTCCATTTACTTCCTGACAGAGAAATATCCTATTTTAAAACTCTTCTCGTACTTTTGCAAATGTGTCTGCGGAAACAGCCTCACATTCTGCAACAATACGTTGTTTTGAAACGTCAATATTGTCAGGTTCAGTGGCGTAAACCTTCGATTTAAGGTACCCCCACAGAAAAAAATCCAAAGGTGTGAGGTCCGGTGATCGAGCTGGCCATTCCGTTGAACCTCGTCGTCCAATCCATCTACCACGATACTCCTCATCCAAATACCGTCTTACTGCACCGTAATAGTGTGGAGGAGCACCATCCTGTTGGAATGTTATTTCCAAATTGCCGAATTCATCTGGATTATCTTCCAAAATTTCAAGGATTAACGGTTCTATTGCGTTTTGCAACAGCTCCAGATGAACCTCACCAGTTAAATTAGTATTTAATAAAAGAGGCACAACGATGTGGTTTCCCAGGATACCTGCCCAAACATTCACCTTCTGGGGAAATTGGGTATGTGTTTCACGAAACAGGTGAGGATTTGCTCACTCCAATACCTCACATTCTGTGTATTTACATTTCCATTTAGATAGAAACTACTTTCGTCACTAAAACAAATTGTTTTGACATAGTCTGGCTGTTGGTTAATTTTAGTTTCCATATTTTCACAAAATTCTAGTCTTCTGTCTGGGTCGTCGTCTGAGAGTTGATGAACCATTTTTAATTTGTATGGATGAAATTTGTTTTTTTTTCAACACCCTGTGTACTGTACTTCGACTGACTTCACAGGTAGATGCAACATGAGTTGTTGAAGAAGTAGGATTTACTATTACTTCTGCCAGTATATCAATTTTTTTCTCATCAGAAATTTGTGGTCACCCAGATCGTTTCGCATCATTAATACTACCCGTTGTTTCAAACTTACGAAGAAGCTTCCTTAAATAAGTCCTCGAAACGGGGCGATCGGGAAACCTGTCATTAAAAATGCGTTCTGCTGCATGAATATTTTGTCGAGTTTCACCAAGAATTAGGATCGCTGCTACTTTATCACCTAAAGCACGTACCATTTCGCTTCTTGAAGCACTTAAACGTTCGACTCACAACAGTTTAACAAATTATTAAAATGTACAAAAATATTAAAAGTACCAAAAGCTGCTAAAACAGTTAAACGTTCGATTAACAATACACAAATTATTAAATGTACAAAAACTTGGACAATTACAAAAACGTCGAATTAGGGAGACTACCAAAAACGTCAGCTTATTTGACAACTATCCAGAGGCGGAGTTTGAATTTGGAATTTTAGTATTAACTGATTTAATTCATCACAGCTTTGCGTTTTTTAAAAGCGAGTTGCCAAAACTGCCATGAACACAAACAAAATTAGTATCATTGAATAGGTTTTTTCGATACCTTTTAAAAGAGGTGTCGCTTGCCGTAGGGTTCCATTTAAAATTATTGGTCACAATGGCCTTGTGACGTCATCTCCGACGATTTCGTCATCTATCATCACTAGTAGGGAAGTTTTCAACCTTTAATATTCAGTTTCCAAATTTCACTTGTTTATGTATAATCGTTCCAAAAATAAGAGGGGGGGAGGGGACTTTTGAGAAGCACTGTATATGCATTTCACTTATTTACAATGAATTATGTTTTACTTGAGAAAGCTATTTACTTTGATATCAATAAATTATCAGGAATTATATGGAAGCCCTTTGGATTTTGGCATTCGGCTGATATGATATATTTCTCTCGATGCTGATACCGACGCTACGACACGGGAAAACAGTCCATATAGAAAGATAGTTATGAAGAAAGCGAAGATATAAAATAAAGAATAGTTTCACGAATCTACAGATATTTGAAGAGGGCGATTTCAATGGTCTCTACCTAAATGGAGAAAAAGCAAAAAAAGGCTTATACATGAATCGCTCTCAAATATCTGTATGTTCTTGTACCTATGAATTATTCTCGAACGAAATAACTTTTAAAGCCGGGTACTGACTTGAATGTGAATGCGTTGAGTCGAGGCGCATGCATATGCGTGTGTATCGATTTGTTCAAATATATTTCCCCGCACGCATGTGTATTGTTTCAGTCCTTTTCGGTCATTCGTGTGTTCGCAAGTAATGGCAGAAGTTCTTATTGCTGGTGCTGCTTATACAGGGTGTTTCTTAAGTACTTGTAGAAAATTCGAAAGTTGATATTAGTTACGAGTACATGTGGCAACACTGCAATCGTGAAAATATTTTTAAGAGCTAGATCGCAGTCTCGTATCATGGGATACAAAATTATTTTTATCTCAGATCTCCAGAAACGTCCAATAGGCCATCGATTTTGGAATACCCTGTATATTAATCATTCTTTGTACAATCAGTTCGTCATCTTATCATTCATACACTTCAATACATTACAGAACATTGACCATGAAGATAAAAAATTTCATCAAAACTTCGTTTGAATAGTTATTGCCTTCCATTTTGATCCTTTTCTGATAACATTTTTGGTGATGAACGCGCAAACGTTTAATTATTATTGGTGCACTAATTGTCAAATTTTCATAATGACGTATTCCATGACATTTAATACAAAATATGGCAAAATAATCCGATTTTTATAGAAACTTGCTTTTATTTCGGAAAAAAGACTATTTAGGTTTAGGAACATAATACATCATTTGAAAAGAACTCTAATTGTCTTTCAGGATATACAATAATATATACTTTTCACCATTTTTGTATCTATCGGAAAAATCAAAATTTTTGATCGACCCTGTATTATGGAGAACGAATTCCCTTAAACATAACTAATTCACAGAACATTGGTAAACTACACACAAAATTTCAGCTTTGTACGAGTCCAAATACCGCAGTAATAAATATTTAATTGAAGCTATGTTTTGCACAAAAAATAGGGAAGTCAATGAATTTCTCGAAAACCGCTTGGAATAGGTATAGGAAAGTATCGTACAAAAATGATCGTAAAGCAATGGCAAAGCGAAAAATGCAATAATATACAGGGTGTCTCATTTAAAATATCAAAGTTGTTGCTACTTTTCAATATAAGCGGCAACGCCGCACCGCTGATATTACTTTAGATAGATAGAGCAAAACTAATTACCTGAAAAATCAAATTTTCAAAATAATCCTGTGTCCCGTTCTCCAGAAACGTCTAATAGGCCATCGAGTGTGGAACACCCTGTATATAATTACATGTCCTGTCTAACTGACTCACTGATTGACTGACAGCATATTTTTTTGATATTCCATTCCTAATGGGGTGAAAAGGTTGAGAAGGAGGGTGAAATAAGTACAGTTGGTTTTGAAATTAGAGTCATGGAAATTCATATTTTGGCTCTTCTTCACAAATAAAGATGAATGTGTTTCAGGGTTTTTGAAAATTCAACCCTAAAGGGGTAAAATGGGGGTTGAAAGTCTGTATAGTTAGTTTTAAAGCTAGGATCATAAACATTGGTATTTGGGGGTATTTGTTACAGATAAAAAATACATGTTTCGGTTTTTGTAAATTCAACCCTTAAAGGGGTGAAATGGGGGTTAAATTGGGATTGGACGTTTGTATAGGAATTCCGTTAATTTTCAAGTTTGGGTCATAAAAATTGATATTTGAAGTATTTGTTACAGATAGAAGAAATATGTATTTCACTGTTTTTATAAATTCACCCTCCAAAGGGGTGACATGGAGAGGGTGAAAGTTTGTATGGGAGTTCCGTTAGTTTTCAAGTGAAGGTCATAAAAATTGGTATTTGAGGTCTTTGTAAGGGATACAGAAATACATGTTTGTATAAATGCAACCCCTACGGGGGTGAAAGCATGGGTCCGCAAGGCCTTCATTTTTGATATTCAAGGTGTTAAAAATGTATTTTTATTTTGGGGATTTTTTAATATGATAAATTCAAATTTGATCTTAATTGTAGGGGGCGCCGCCTACAGGTCTTCGTCTCTTTTGGAGAGTCACAACTTTGTCGTGCATGTATCACATTTTCTAAAAGAAAAATAGATTCCTCTATCATTTTCACGTGAAAAAGGTATGCTTTTCAAAAATCGCTACAAGTAGCCGTTTTCGAGATATTTTGATTTAAATTAATCGATGCGCATCCAATCTTCTTCTCATTGATTCGCGATTCACGTCAAAAATAATATCTTGACGCATAGTTAAAAAGTTTTATTTATCATTATTGTGATTATTTGTTAAAAAATGGTAAACTTTACCAATACCTATGAGGCTAGACGTTTGTATCAGGAGCATTATCCGAACCGCACAACTCCTACTTCAAAAACGTTTTCAAGAATTCACGCTCAATTAAGGGAAACAGGAAGTTTTGAGAAAGCTAGTCATTTGTGGGGTGCACATCAGACGGTAAGAACCCCAGAAACCGAGGAAGCAGTTCTTAATCTGGTAGAATACCCGGAAACAAGCTCCAGAAAAATAGCGCTGACGTTAAACATTTCTCATGTTCTGGTATAGAAAATTTTAATTGATAATTTTTTATATTCCTACCATATTCAAAGAGTTCAGGCACTACTCCCTCGTGACTTTCCGTTACGTATCAACTTCTGTCGTTGGTTTCTCCAATGCCTTATTCAAAATCCTTTATTTGAAAATCAAATCTTGTTGACCGACGCTATACCTACGCAATTTTCACAACAATCATTTGTGGTCAGAGGAAAACCCCCATGCGATACAGGAATCACATTTCCAAGAACAGTTCTCTCTTAACGTGTGGGCAGGAATCCTTGGAGATTATTTTATATGTCCATTCTTTAATCCGGGAAGATTAAACGGAGAGAGATATCGTCATTTTCTTGAAGATTTGCCTTGGAGATTATTTTATATGTCCATTCTTTAATCCGGTAAGATTAAACGGAGAGAGGATATCGTCATTTTCTTGAAGAAGATTTGCCTATTTTACTAGATGTGCCGCTTAGACTACGAAATGAAATGTGGTTTATGCATGACGGTGCCCCGGCACATTCTAGCATTCAAGCACGAGAATTTTTAGATCAAACTTTCGGCAACCGTTGGATAGGTCGGGGAGGGCCTCAACCTGGCCCCCTAGGTCACCAGACCTCAACAGTTTGGATTTTTTCCTGTGGGGACATGTAAAATTCTTAATTTACACCTATCCAAAATGAAGAAGAATGAAGTAATCGAATAATTAACTCTTGTCGAACGTTTCAAAATACTCCAGGAATTTTTCAAAGAGTGCGCGAACCAATGAGAAGAAGATTGGATGCTTGCATACAGGCAGGAGGTGGACATTTCGAACATTTATTGTGATTTTGATTGATATCTAGTGTTTTGTTGTTTAAAAATTAGAGTTTGAAATGTTTCTATGTTAAATAAAAAAAAAAGTTTTCAAAATTGTTTCACTTTTTGACAAACACATGCATCGATTAATTTAAATCAAAATATCTCGAAAACGGCTGCTTGTAGCGACTTTTGAAAAGCATACCTTTTTCACGTAAAAATGATAGAGGGATCGATTTTTCTTCTAGAAAATGTGATACATGCATGCACGACAAAGTTGTGACTCCCCTAAAGAGACAAAGACCTGTAGGCGGTGCCCCCTGCAATTATGGGCCAAACTAAGATCAAATTTGAATTTTCGTCCAAATATCGACATTATTTTAAAAATTATTTACGAAAAACCAAAATAAATTTTCAACAACCTTTATTTGAAAAATGGCCTTGCGGACCCATGCTTATAATAATAATTTATTGAATCCTTTAAGATCAAATACATGATATAGGATACGTCAAGAACACAAAAAGGTAGACAAATAATCAAAATACCAAAATACAAAATATAAATGTCACATATACACAGATAGAACTAACATTTTATCTGTAATTTAAAACAAATCAAATGTAAAATATAAATGTCATATATACACAGACAGAACTAACATTTTATCTCGAGTTTAAAAATTCAGAAATGCTGTAGAAACAGTTTTCTTGCAGATATCTCTTCAATTTCGATTTGAACATATTTTTGTTTTGAATTTTCCTTAGATCAGTTGGAAGATTGTTGAAAAATTTAATTCCTGTATATGACGGACTGTTTTTAAAGAATGATGTGTTATGAGTCGGGATCCTGATGAGATCTCCGTTTCTAGTGGAATAGTTATGATGTTGGGAAACAGGGTCGTACATATGTTTCTGTTTCAGAAATAACATTATACATTTAAAAATGTATATACATGGATATGTTAAGATATTGAATCTTTTAAAATATTCTCTACACGAATCTCTAATCTTCAGGTTGAAAATAAGTCTGATGACTCTTTTCTGTAGAATAAATATTCTGTTGGAGTTGCTGGAGCTGCCCCAGATGTTGATATTACAGGAGATGTGGGAGTAGATTATGGCATAGTAAATATTGATCAATTGAGTTATATCAAAAATATTTTTCAGTTGTAGAATGGCATAATAACCACTATTTAATTTTTTACAAACAGCATTTATATTTGCTTCCCATCTCATATCACTATCTACGAAAGTTCCGAGAAATTTAGTATCTTCAGAGAGATTAATTACATCATCCATCACTATTACTTGAAAATTTGTTACAATTTTTGATCTGCGATAGAACTGCATACACACTGTTTTGTCTGAGTTCACAATTAAAGAATTTTTTTCACACCAGGTTGTGAATTCCTTTGACAATATATTCAATTTACCTTGGAGTTCCTCGGGACTGTCAGCATCAGCAGCCAATGTTGAATCATCAGCATAGAGAACTATACATTGTGTGCTTATATGAAGTGGTAGATCGTTTATGAATAATAAAAAAATCAGTGGACCTAAGATGGAACCCTGAGGAACTCCCAGGTCCATAGAATAGAAATCAGACATATGCTCTTCAATTTTGACAGATATTTTTCTAAGGCGCATGTATGAGACTAACCACGACATAAAGTTACCACGAAATCCTAAAGAGTAGAGTTTGCTTTCGATAATGTTTAGGTCAATGGTATCGAATGCTTTCGATAGATCGAAAAAGAGTGCCCAAACATATTTTCCTTTATCTATAGAATTGTAAATATATTCAAAAAAGTTGTAGGAAGCACTTTCAATCGACTTTTCACCTTATAAATAAGTGAGGAATCGTCCTGTAAAATATCGGACACTTATTACATAACACCCTGTATAGTATATAACAGTTAATAGTTGAAGTAAGGTGGGTAAGTAATTTGAAAGTAATCCAAATCAAGTAGGTAGTAATTAGTAAATTTAAGCCAAAAAAAAATTAAAAATAAAATATTTTTAACAAAAAATTAAACCGACGAAAAAATAAACTTAAAAGCAAAAAATAAAAGGAACCTTTTTAGTCTTAATAACTAAGCTCCTGAACTAATGTAAGTAATTTTGAGTCGGCGCCAAACAAACAATCAACGAAGATCATTAAATTACTTTGACGAAATGATCAAAACAAAATAACATAAAATGCAACGTGAAATCTTCAGCGATAAACAACAACATTCCAAAAATGCGCTCTCCGCACGACCACTGGCAACGACATGTGCCCTCACGTGTGTGTGTGTCCGTTTGGGTAGCTGTCTCGCTGATATTGACTTCGAGATGGCTCGGCAATTTCCGGCGATCGGACGCGCTGCCGCCGCGCATCCTGCCTGCCTACGCTTTACTTATTTAATTTGCTTGTTTGTTTGTCGCCGACTCAAAATTAGTTACATTAATTTAGGAGCTTAGTTATTAAGACTAAAAAGGTTCATTTTATTTTTTTTAATTTTTTTTTAAAAATTTTTTTTTCGGATATTCATGACATTTAAAATGTTCATAGATTTTTTTTTAGAATCAATTTTATTTGCGATTTCCCTTGTATTAAACCATACTACACATATTCTTACTTTGTATTGAAATATGAACCTATATCAGCGACAAAAATGGGTAAAATATTGGGAGTGGTGATGTTATCAACAAGATATCGCTTTTTTATCTCCACTTAACATATGGTGGTTAACCACACATCTGCAATTATTTGTTCTGACGCAGATTACATTTTATTAATAGCGATCTATAATTGAGAAAATATTCATTCCGCCTGGAATATAGAAATATTTCAAATATCATTTCAGTGCTGTGTATTTCTCTCCTACTTACTCTTTTTCTTCTTTCCAATAATTCTTTTTACACGCTTTATATTAGCTTCACTTGTATGTTTGTTTGTAACCAACTCCTTTGGGCGCGATTTTGGCCCACTTCCAGACGTCCAAATTATTTGAAATTTGGCAGGTGTACATAATTCCGGTGACAATGCATTAAGAAATTTTTGTGTGGAAAAAAAAAAACAAAATGGCGGCTTCAATATGGCGTACGAGTTTTCTGATTATGGTCCGATTCTCTTCAAAATTGCTATCTGAGGGTTTTCGTGGTCGGAGAGTATGATTCTTCTGTCAAAATTGAAAAATTCAAGATGGCAGCTCCAAAATGGTGGACGAGTTTTGTGATTATGGTCAGATTCTATTCAAAATTGGTGTGAGGGGGTTTTTAGGGTCGAGTATTATGATTCTTTTGTAAAAATTGAAAAATTCAAGATGGCGGCTTCAAAATGGCAGCCGAGTTTTGTGATTATGGTCTGATTCTATTCAAAACTGGTATGTGGGGGTTTTTGGGGTCGATTATGATTCTTTTGTAAAAATTGGAAAATTCAAGATGGCGGCTTCAAAATGGCCGCCGAGTTTTGTGATTATGATCTGATTCTATTCAAAATTGGTATGTGGGGGTTTTTCGGGTCGGAGATTATGATTACCTAATTTGATAAGATTATTCCATTTTTTAATTTGCAAAAAAATAATAAAAATAATAGTTAAAAAAACTAAAAAACACGCTTTTATAAATAAACCACACTAAAAAGTAGGAAATAAATAATAGTTTAAAAAAACTAAAAAACACGCTTTTATAGAAAACCAGACTAAAAAAATAGAAAATAAGAAAAAATTTATTTTATTTAAAAAAAAAGCGTGGGGTGCATGGTATCAATAATTATATAGTACATTACACACCTAGGGCAGTAAAGTAAGAAATGTCTCAGATCACAGGTAATTGTTGGCCTAGGCGATACCATGCACCCCACGCTTTTTTTTTAAATAAAATAATTTTTTTTCTTATTTTCTATTTTTTCAGTCTGGTTTTCTATAAAAGCGTGTTTTTTAGTTTTTTTAAACTATTATTTATTTCAGATCCTTTTTTGCCCGAATGTTATGGTTTACACAATTCAGAATGAATGGTAAATCACTATAGATGTTTTTTTTTTGTGATTATATATCACAAAATCTCCATTGTCGCATATATTTTTTTTATTCCAAATGGATATTTTTGGAGACCAATTTTACATCAATACATTTTTATACACGCTTTATTAGCTTTACCTCATGTATGTATGTAGGTAATGGAATCTTTGAAATTAATTTTCAACCGATGACAATACAATAATTTCATAGCTATGACCTGGATCATCCAATAAAATATTTTTATTTCAAAGATATGGCGAATGCACTCTTTTTTTCCAGCATAATTTACATTTCGAAATATGGTAAATGCACATTCGACAAAATTTTGTTATAGTTTTCATCTCATGTGGAGGAATCAGTCGAAGAGTTTTTCTTCTGTAGTCTTTTTTAATCTTTCGTAGCCATATGGACTAAAAAGTTAAAAATAAAATTATAGTTTAAAAAACTAAAAAACACGCTTATAAAGCAATAAGAACTAAAATGTTGAAAATTTATCTCATGTAAAAAAGCGTGGGGTGTGCTCTTTACTTACTTTCCATAATTATATTAAGATAACTGATAGATAGATTTATTGGACAACTTTACAATTACATGTTTGCTGAAAGGAAAAAATAACATAAAATCAAATACAACACCGGATTCCAATACACTCAATGAATACTATTGCTCTATATCCGAGAGACTCTCTGAAAATATTGAAGCTGCTACAGATCCACTGTTTTATCTGAATAAATTTTACACTCCCGAAACATTTGTATTACACGAGACAAATCTTGAGGAACTGATGGATACAATAAATCATATAAAAAACAAAACTTCCAGTGGCATTGACAATATTTCAATAAAAATCTTCCAAAATTTGCCAATCTTCGTTCTCGAACTGCTGGTCCACCTTATTAATGATTCTTTTACCAGAGGAACTTTCCCCGACTTCCTAAAAACCAGTATAGTGATCCCCCTGTATAAGGGTGGTGACCCCTCCGAGCCATCAAATTTTCGACCTATCTCTTTAATTCCAACCCTGGGAAAAATTATCGAAAAATTGGTAAAAACTAGATTGATGGACTTCTTGGCTCACCAAAAAATTCTACATCCTCAACAATTCGGTTTCCAACCTAACAAAAGTACTGGAGATGCAATTTTTCATTTTCTAAAAAATGTATACTCAAATCTAAATTCGAAAGAAGCAAGCGCCGCAATATTTTGTGATTTGTCAAAAGCATTTGACTGTGTGAATCATGAAATATTGCTTCGTAAGCTCCACCATTACGGGATCAGAGGCCAAAGCCATTACTGGTTCGAGTCTTACTTAAGCCAAAGAACACAAATTGTAAAGACCAACAGTTTTTCCAATATAGGTTTTATTAAACATGGTGTACCTCAGGGCTCTGTGCTTGGACCTATCCTGTTCTTGTTATATTTTAATGACCTTGCGAATATTAAGACTGAAGGTGTATTCACTATTTTCAGACGACACAACGGTCCTGTGGCATGATCAAAACCCTAACAAACTTTTTAGTAAAATGTCTAGGGATATTAACGCTGTGAGAGAGTGGTGTAACTCGAATCAGCTTTCATTCAACACTAACAAAACGAATCTCTTATCATTTCAATGCGATATACCGGATATTTCCCTGGGGAATGATATTATTTCATCTAATAATTTCAACACCTTTCTAGGGATTCACTTAGACTGTAAACTCAAATTTGAAGATCATGTTCGTCATCTTAGTAAAAAGCTGTCCAAAGGGTGCTATGCTCTACGTGTTATCTCAAGAGAATTGGGTGAGACAACTGCAAAAGTAGTTTACCATGCCTTATTTGAGTCGCATGTCAGGTATGGTATCCCTTTTTGGGGTACCTGCAACAAACAGTGCTTCAACATAATTTTCACTCTCCAGAAACGTGCAGTGCAGCTATATCTGCGGGTTGGACCTCGAGTATCATGTAAAGAACTTTTCAGAAGCAAAACTCCTCACCATTCCATCTCTTTTCATTCTCGAATCGGTATGCTTAGCACATAAAAATAAATCAACATATGATACCATTTCTGGTTCTACCGCCAAAATAACAACCTAAGGCTACCCATTCCAGCTTCCAATTTGATCAAAAACTCCATTATTTATAATGCTGCAAAACTATATAACCATCTTCCTGCCAGCATCAAAACCATTGAATCCCTCCATTTATTCAGGAAATCGGTTAAACTCATTCTTATGGATGAAGTATTTTACGAAGTTCAAGATTTCCTCAATAAAAACATAAGTGGTTGTATTAGTTAACATTTTTTATTATTTTTTGTTTATTTATTAATTTTATTTTACCTGTTATCTTTGTGGTAAACATTTTTGATTGTTTGTGTGTTTCTATAAATATTTATTAATTCTTTTTAACTATATTGTGGGTACTTAATGCTTATTGTTAATTTTATGTTCTATGTTGAATATTTAAATGTATGTTTCTTTCTTTTATTAGAATCTAACAAACAATTGTAAAATATCTATATTTTTAATATTTGTAGTACAAGCTTTGTCAATAAGATTTATGTCTTCGACAATAAAGCATATTTTTTATTGATTGATTGAAAGTCATTAGGTACTAATAAAAAACAATCAAAAATTTAAAAATACAATTAAAATTATTAAAACTATATAACATCGTTTACAAACAGATTAAAAGTGGAAAACATTCTGTGCATAAAATTAGTAACACAATATGCCTACTATTGGATATCAACCCTGGCAAGAATTACATTAATGAGAAATCTGAGTTAAAATATTCCTCAGTGTTATAAAAACACTTTATCAACAAAAATGATTTTATTTTGAGTTTAAACGATTTGTGGTTGAGTGATTTAATAACTTCAGGTATATGATTGTAAAGATTAATATTCAGGGAGTTTTTCTGAGACTTTGACAATCTGTAACGAGGTTTAATGAGCAGCTCAGCATTTCTTGTATGATGATGGTGAACATCCATATGTTTAGAAAAATGTGATATGTTTTTATGGATTTCAAGAACAGTGTGGTAGATGAAAAGAGAAGGTAAAGGTAGAATTCCCATGTCTTTAAAAAGTGGTTGACAGTGTGCTCTGTACTCAGCGTTCCCCATTATTCTCAGAGCCTTTTTCTGTTGCCAATATGCTGAATTACCCCATAGAATTATGCCGTAATTTATAAGAGAGTGGAACATGGCGAAATATGCACTTTTTAAGGCATCGTGGTCCACTGTTTTTTTTTTAATTGTCTTAGAGCAAAAATGCTCTTAGAGAGTTTCCTATTCAAAACATTAATATGAGTTGACCAGGATAAGTTCTCATCAAGAATTACGCCAAGTAACTTTCCATTATTGTCCTCGATGTTAGTGTTGACTGTACAGAATACAATTTCCTTCTCTTCATTTAATTTCAACTTATTTACTGTTTAACCAACGTGAAGAAAGTTTGAGATTTTTATCTTTGTTTTCCCCTAACATTTTCAAATTTGTGCCAGTTGACACTAAGGAAGTATCATCTGCGAAAAGGACACATTTATTTGGTGACATGAAACTGCTGAAGTCAATTACATAAAGAGGGAATGATATATACTCCTGTGAAATTGCAAATGATGTTGGAGTTCCCCAGGGTAGTGTTCTGGGTCCCCTTCTATCCACACTCTATTTAAATAACATGCCATTGTTTGTTGATTCTGAATTTCTGAACTTTTTTGCGGATGATACCATACCCTATTGGCATGCAGTCATGAGAACTTAGAAATGGCAATAGAAAGAATGAATACCACATTAGCAAGTGTCAACAAATATTTGAAAATGAATAAACTCAAGCTGAATGTATTGAAAACAAAAGCAATGATTATCACTACCAAATATAAATACAGCCTAATAGACCTAAAAAATATTAATCTTAACATTGATGATGAAAAAATTGAAATAGTGAACACAACTAAATATCTGGGATTCCAAATAGATAATACTTTATCATTTGATAATCATTTTAATTATATTCATAAAAAAATTTCAAAGAAATTATTCTTTTTTTCTAGAATTGCCAATAATCTGTCAACTGAGTCAAGAATCACAGTTTATAAGACAATTGTTCAGCCACACTTCGACTACTGTTCCTCTATCCTATATCTCTTCAATCTGAATAAATTGTCTAAACTCCAAAAACTTCAGAATCGTGGTATGAGGATCATTTTGAAGTACGGTAGGGATACTCCTATTAAGATTATGCTTAATGTTTTAAATTGGCAATCTATTTCCCAAAGACTGTTTTATTTCACCATGATATTCGTATACAAAATACTGAACAATTTAGGGCCATGCTATTTCAAACAGTACATTGTCTTCAATCATGACCTTCACCACCATTTGTTTCAAATGCACAAATATGATATATATTATTTAAACCGACTTTTTAATGTTTGTTATATATTTTATTGTATATTTTTTCAATATGTACCACATATCTCTTACTTTAACTTTTTTTTAGCTGATTTGTATATTAGGATATTCTATTTAAATAAAGATATATCTATCTATAAATTAAAAATAACAATGGCCCCAGAACAGTTCCTTGAGGAACACCATGTAAAACATTTCTAACCCCCGAAACTGAATCTTTTACATAAACCGACTGGGTAATCTGTCAAATATGATTCTAATAAGTCCTCTCACTCCATAGTAATTCAGCTTATCAAGAAGAGAGACATGAGATACCCAATCGAAAGCCTTGGAAAGGTCACACAATGTGATTGACACGAGATCCCTTCTCTCAAGGGCATCAACAATGCAACTCACCATCTCATTTCAATAAACCATCAATTGTGGACTTCCCTGCTCTAAACCCATACTGATGATGGCTGAAAAAGTTATTCATCACAAAATAACGGACCAACCTGTTCTTCAGGATGATTTCCAGAATCTCACCTAGAACAGAATTATTGAAATAGGATGATAATTGTCTACTAGAGACTTATTACCTTTTTTCCATAATTGTAAAACTTTCGCAAATTTAAAACAGCTAGGAAAACAATCTGTAGATATGCAGGAGTTGAAAAGGAATGTGAGTGGTCTGATAATTGCATCAATGATCCCTTTCATTATTTCATTTGATGTAATAGCAATCTAAACATTTCGATTTTTTTAATGACCTTACTGCCTCGATTATTTCCGAAGGCAATATGGGTGCAAGAAAAAAAGAGTCACAAGACGAAGAACTGAGTAGGTCAACCGAAGACTCAGTCGCTTGAGGTAAGCCCAATATTACATTTTCCGCAACATTGGCAAAAAAATTGCTGAAATTTTCGATCGGTACATCTGGTATATCTTTTTATTGAGTTCGTGATTTATTATTTGCCAGCTAGTTTTTGGCTTGTTTTATTATTATAAGCTGTTTTTTTTACTTTATTCAACTGAATTCTGTAGTGTTTCCGATATGCTCTGTAGGCAGCGTAACTTTTTGCAGTTCTTGTACAGTCGCAAATAGTTTTTAGATTGGAGAGGTTTTCTCTGATTTCATGCAGATAGTAATTAAACCATCTGACTGGAGGTTTAATTTATCCATGGACTTTTTTCTTGAGAAAACATTTTTTTCCGTGGTGTATTAAAATATCTAGAAAGTTGTTGGCATAATCATTTATGTCAGTTTTCTATGTTGGGTATATTCCAAGAAATATTATCCAATTATGATTTCAGCTTCAATATATTTTTTTCATTTATTTGCTTCCGACATACTGTGGTAGATGGCTTACGATATTCAGCATTTATGATCATGAATTGTCCGTAGTGGTCAGATAAACATGGCTCCACCACTCCCGTTTAAAAAAATCGTTTTCGAGATTTGTCAAGATGTTGTCTATGCAGGATGAAGAGTGTGATGAAATACGTGTATCTTCATATATGGTTATATTCATATTGAAACTATTGATCAAGCACCTCACGCTTTTTTCATATAAGAGAAAATTTTTAGTTCGATGATTTCATTCTTATTATTTTCAACATTTTAGTCCTTATTGCTTTATAAACGTGTTTTTTAAACTATAATTTTTTTATGAATTTTATCATATCTAAGATGCTTGATCCTAAACATTCATATAACACTAATACAACCCAATTTTTACTAGAAAACTCACTTCTGAACAATAGCTTTCAATAGTTCCATTAAGATCTACCCAGTTTTTTTTTTCAGAATACATAGCTTATAACTGATCATATTTGGGATTGGAACATATCATTTGAAGAAAAAAGATTTATTAGTAAAGAAAGTTCATAGTTGATGAGTTTTTGATCAAATAGTCACGGTTGCTTAGGATGATTTTAGCCTATTCAAGATAACAATTTGTTTGGCATAATAGTAGTTTATGTAACAAGTACGCAAAGTGAGGTTTTAGCGGAATGTTTACGGACAAGGTGCCTGCCAAGTACTGGAATATAAAGATGATTTCTGCTAAAGCCATTTGGGTACGTGTTGCATACAAAATTTTATGTATTAGCTTTCCAAATAAACAAAACAGAAATGCTACAGATATTTCCTCACCGTGCATACATTTTCAATCACCATCCATACACTTGTGTAAGAAAGTTGTGCAAAAATCTAGCAAGCGATTGTTTTCAATGACACATTTGTCAAATATTAGTGTTCCTTTTTCATGAAATAAGCATTCCAAAAGAAAATTTCAAAGAAAACGTGTGCAGTCACTACCAAATTTCAAATAATCTATACTTTGCTGCGTCTCCTGAAACGTTTTTAGTATAGTAATTATAAGTTTTCTCAATAAACAAAAAGAGTCCACTAAAGTGTTGCCATGACAACTTTAAGTTCAAGTCCGCCAAAGTGGCATTTGGGGACTGTTTTTCAGTACCCAAAGTAGGCATTTTGTGGAGTGTGTACAGAACAAGTAATTATCACTCCAAAATTCTAATAACATTTTATTCATACAAGCGCAAAAACGTTAAGGGTTGATCATTCAATGGGACACTGGGTTTTATTTTTTATAGTTTTCAAATATTTATAATTAGGGATCATTTTACTTAGTGGAATAGCATTAAAATTTGGTAATATGCAGGTTCAGTGATACTACTGTCATAAACAAATACATCTCTCAAGTAATGAAAGTTTAATACTCAAAAATGTAATTGTTAATACTTCTTGAAACATGATAAAAAGGCATTTAGCTTAAGTCATTCATTACTCATTTTCAAATTACTGCTAAATAATTGAAAATTTATAAATTAAAAAATAATTGATATTAAGAGAAATTAACTATTTGATGACAACCAACTGGAAATAAATCATCAAAACTATTCTGCCTATGTCAGCGCTCTGAGTGATTGAAAACATGTTCTTTTTCTCCAATTATTGAATAGTATTGATAATTTTATGTACAAAGTTTACTGAGTATTGTAAACATTTCATACATTTGGGGAATGAGGCAGCATACTTAGTAACTGTTTATTAATTACAATAAATGATCAAATATCCACATTCATACTTTGGTTACAGAAATCTGAAACTTGTTAGACTTATTTATAAATAATAATGTACAATATCAACTTTCGCCAAAAATATTTCAAGTCTATGTCCAGTATACTGCGACATTATCGACTTGACCATTTATTTCTCCATATAAAAACTTTTTAGAAATGTTTTAAGTATTGTTAAAATTTAATAAATAATTACAGATATATTGGGACATACATAAAAATTAAGAAGGGAACATGTTTAACGTACAATAAGTGCATTCTGGTTGTGGCTTGTAATAGCACAGCCGATGACTAGGGCTCACAGACCGAGTTACTAGGTATATACCTATTCGCAAGAGACATACACGTCAGTACGTATCGGTACAAATGGACGAGCTCTAGGTACCTTTGCTTGTACCCTCTCTCATGCATCAGTCTCACCCCCTTTTAACCTCAGCCTGGCAAAATCCTCGAAAATTATGTCATCATCATGATCTTGCACATTATTTTCATCGCCATCCAACTGTATGAGGTTGGTATCTACGGGAACATCATTTCTAGCATCTTCACTTACACGCCGCGATGGTGTGACAGGAGGAATGACTTCCTCCTCCGGCTTCGGATGCATGAGAATGAAGGGAAGTTCCGCGACTAGGTCCCCTCCCAATGCTCCAAGGCACAATTTAACCTTAACTTTATACTGGACGATAATTCCCAAGTTTTCTCGTTGTGACAGATCAGCAACCAAAGTGCTGGACGCTAAATTGGTGTCTTCATGCTTTAATTGACCATCCAGAGCTAGGCCCCATTTATCTTTGTTATTTGCCAGCAGAGGAGTAAGCGTGTAAATTTTATTCAGAGTGAAGCCTGGTCCAATGGGACAAGACTCTTCACTTTCAGTCTCTGCAACTGTGCATTTGTATTGAGCTGTTGAAAATAGACAAATATCAGCGAATTGCCTCACTGAAACTTTTATTTTCTTTACTGTGCGGTTGGAATTATTGGCAATGTGGACGTTTATGGCAATCACTTCCCCGTGATGATATAATTTTTTATCCAAAGAAGCCTCCAAGTGCAGTTTGTTTGGACTCATCATAAACTCTTTACTAACCTCAATGGACGGTTGTTCTCCTTGTTTACTAGGGGCATACATAATCTTACGAATGGCCAGCCTAACAGAATTTCTTTTGTGGGGTTTGTCCTCCTGGCTCTCGCCAACAAATGCTTTGAGTTCATAGTCAATACCACAGGGTTTTCCAGTATCTCCTGGGGCCGGTTGCAAAGTGACTGATGCTGGGCAATGAGGAGGTAGCTCGAAATAAAAGGGGAAAGCGTTCGAGCCCAGCTTCTTGATTAGGCGTTCCTGAAGTCTCGTTAAAGGTCGTACGTATTCTGTTGCATTATGTTGTGGGTAAATCTGCTCCGCTGCCAAGTACAAATCTTTCCGAAACGTTAAACCCAGCACATCCAAGTCCTCCCTGCCATACCGGAATGCAGCCAATACATGCCCGAATACTTTCCTATCTTTCACGTAGTCAGGATCAATTAAAACTACTCCATCTATGGGATCTACATGTGATATGTGATCGACAAAATCTCTTTTACCTAGATAAACAGTGATCTTTCCATTTGGCGAACTCTTCTTGAAAACTCTAGTCGCTTGCCGTTTACCGCCAACATCATCCATATCTGGACTAGAAGGCCGATTGTGTCCCTCCAGCCTGGTAGAGTGTGCAGGATGATTCAGTTGAAACCACTTGAAACCCTACCGAAAATATCAGAATTGCAACATTCAAAACAGAAAAATTAAACACATCATATACACATTGATAGAAATTAGTGATCGATATAGCTCGGTAAAAATGCAGTTTAGAATTCGTGTATCACCAACATTTTTGGTTTATGTGATGGTTCATTTCTCTGAAAGCTAGAAAATAAACAAAATCTTGACGGCCACGTATTTTGAAGACATTTCATTTTAAAATATTCCTTTTTGATTGAATGAATGTGACTGTGGAAGAAGAAACAGCCATTCATGAGGTTTCAATTAGTTGCCGTAGGTGTTGTCTATTGGTTGACATCTGTGATGTTGCATACAACTACGGAAGGCGTGTCTTGGGCTGTAGACTAGACAAAATGCAGCTATTGTAGGGTTTGACCGTCGTCAATTAAGGCAACAACGCACAAATAAAAAGTACTGTGCTTTTGGTGGGTAAAACCAAGAATCGTGCTATGTATTTACATTCTGAAGAAAAGTGGATATTTTAGAAATCTGCAATTTTTCCTACATAAAAGTACTAAAAACACGTGCGAGTCTAATTATAGTATTTTCACCATAGTGGGTTTAAAAACATTCGTTTTCTTTTTTTTTATGACTAACCACCGGTTTTTTTTGTTTCTTTTTTGTGGTTAGGGATTATTTACAAAAAAAATATTGTTCAAATCCGTCGATTCTTCCTGAACTGCATTTTTTCCTACAGCTCATTCATATGTACAAATACATATTTGGTTCAGTAGACATGTTTCTTGCTTTTCTGAGAAAAAACACGAAATGGACCAGAATATCCAAATAGAAATTGATTAATATAAGCTATTAACAGAGAGTGTTAATTGCATGTGGAGTAGTAACATAAATATTTAATAAGAAAATAAACATAGAATAGGAACATATATTTCAACAGCAAATATATCTACTTTATAGTGAAAACAGTTGATTTTGAAGTGCCCTCCCACCCAGTATCAAAGTGAGGAACCATAAACCACTCCTAATTAGGTAGCCCCAATATAGAATAAATGAGATATGAAATGTATTACGTCTATATCACTATCAATCGTCACACATGATTTATATTCGGTTTACAGACAATACACAGTCGCTGTGTGAATAACAAATTATTTCCAGAATAACTATGAACTATTGTATCATGCCTTACCTGTCGATTTATTTAATCAAAGATTGGTGAGGGACCAAATCTACTTTTCAAAACTACCGAACTATCGTTGAAACAATGTTTTAGTGTTTTCAATTGCCATTCCCTATTTTTGTGCAATTTGACAATTGTAAAATCTTGTGGATTGTGGAAGGGAAATATCAGACTAATCAGAGTCAAATGTCAACCACCTGTCAGCTTTGCATGTCACATGATAGAACAATAATTTCCTCATAGACCTCATTTTAGAGTGTAGAGGCACAGAACACTTATCTACAGGTGTTCTGTGGTAGAGGTAAGGAGAACTATCTCTGTTACAAAAAGTGTCCTTAAAAACGTATTAAATTAAGATGGCGTTACTGTACAAGAATACCATTTATAAATTCATACCACACACTTACTGCCAGACTGGCTCATCATCAGCGCTACCGTTTTGAGAGTAATTACTCCATTTGTAAGCAATTCAAAAGCTTTGGAGTAATTGTGGAGTAATGACGAATTGTTAGGATTTTGTAAGCATTTTGTACTAGCGCCAGCTGTGGTTGTTTCAGGAATATTGATAGTCGATACTATTTCTGTCAACCCAAATATAAATTCAAGTTCACTTCACAGACCACATACCCCGTGGTCTGTGGTTCACTTTTAATGTGATATTTGAAAATACTATGATAATAAAAATATTAGTACAACATATAAACGAAGGCAGATGAAATTATAGTTGACAGTTTGAAGCAACTAGTGGTAAAAAATTGAACTGTGTGAAATAATGATGCGTACGTCCACCAGAGGCGCTAGGAGTACGTTTTTGAATGTGACGACAAAATTGGCGTTTTCAATTTCGAATTATGAAAAACATTACATATTTTTTCAATATCTAAGTTTGTTGCTGATCTCTCTAGGTGGTAGTCTTTATGTGCAAATCAAAATATTCTAGAAAGGGGGCACATGCGTATTCCCTATTGCATTTCCAGTTCAATGGACATTTGTGAATATGTGCCGCTTCTAGTCTAGTTTGTTCTGGTTTCGTTGCAGAATCAGTATCTATCAGAACAAGTCGACCCTCGAAATCATCAATATATACCATAGATTATGTATAAATTAAGTTTGTAAGGATTTTGTAAGCATTCTCAAAATTCTGGGAGTAAAACTCCGCATTTTGATAGACGCTAGTCAGCATATTGTATACTTTCAATTGGCAGCACTGCTCATCATTCCCTTAGATTTCTCTCACTGGGCCAGCCCAGCCAGCCGGCACTACCACACACTATAGTACACGAGTGCCATTCTGGCTACTTTCTGACGCGTTATTTAATGCTTTTGTGGCCACTTTTTGAGTTAAACAACCATATGAGATTGTCCTTACATCTACCTTCATTAACCTCATGAAGGATGTAGATATCGTATGGTGCACAGAGGTGCGTTCGATTATAGACTCCTAGAGTAGAGTAAAGTTTTTGAAGGATTCTTAAATTTACTCTGGAGTTGAGTACTATTTATGTAATATTCGAACGATGCGGGATATATTTGTTTACAAAGTCCGAGTGATAGAAGGTTCTGACATCAGAAATATAGGTTATTGTTAAAAAAAACGAAAAATGGCAAGAACAATGAAAGTTGATGACAACCGGAGGAAAATATTGTTGACAATAGCAGATAACTTTTCTAGAATATTGTTCGCCAATTGTAAATTGAATGTTAGTATTCATGGTAGGTAATGACAATTGTATATTCGAATGCCATGTGATGGTTTCGAAGCAGTTTTATTAAAAACACGTCCTAACACAGTATGAACTTTGTAGACCATATGTTTCTCCAAGATTACAACTATTATCAGTGAACAGTACTAAACACATACACATAAATAATCTCAATATTGGGTTGGCTGTGAGAATGTGACAGCATGAAGAAATTTTCCGTCCCCCAGAGGTGTGTCAATTTTCTGGAGTTAAATAAACCCAGCTATTTTGTAGAGTTACGAGAGTTAACTCGGTAGCGAATACTCGGGTATTTTCGAACGAGTCTTATAGTAAAATATACACAACATTCCGATTTTCGAACGATTTTTAGTAAATTCTACTCGATGGAGTTAATAATCGAACGCACCTCAGAGAATTCGGGAACAAGTTTTAACTTTTTTGTTTTGTGCTTGAACATTGGATCTTCGTGCCCGGAGCTGTACTGTATTTTTACTCTGTGGCTGTACCTTTATTACCATCTGACAGCTTTATATGTCACAGGACAGAACAATAATGTCCACACAGTCCTCATAAAAAGTAGACAAAGATTAGACTCTTTGAAGTAGACATTTATTATTACATGTGTCTCTCTAGGTTTATGGTCCTTGCTTCCTGATGGCGCATTGGACCATTATTACATGTCTATAGCTGTTTTTTGGAGCCCATGTATTCAAAACGTATTCGTCATGTGATTCAAATACATCCATTCTGGCGTTGAAACGAGTTTGAAACCAAGTAGAGTTCAGTTTCAAAACATGATTCGTTGTATTGTAATTGTCATAATTCATAATAAGACCCCAAATAAATCTTGGTAGTGGGCCATTCCATTTTCCACTAATATATTAACAACTGAGTTGAAAACTTACAATGAATTACGAGTTTAATTTATCGGAACATATTGTTTACCAACATTCCAACACAAAATTTCTTAGGTTAGGTTTGATTATTGAATCGTATTCGAAATTATGCATTCTTGCGGTTCGTGATAATAATGACGTTACGTAGAATCGTATTTAAATGCAAGATTGAATACGTTTTCACGCCAGAAAACACCTTATGTTGAAAACAAGTTTCAAGTTCTGTGGTGGTAACGTCATGCCAAATGAAAATAGAAGTCTATGGGCCGGTGGCTGGTCAGGTTGACGGGAGTCTTATCGATATCTGAGCCAAGCAACGTCGGGTGACTTGACAAGGAAGGTGCGCGTAAAATGTCCTAACAACTGCAGCGTAGTAGCATATTCGCAGCTGCAGGCGTCTTATCAATGAGCACGAGTTGAGACGATAGATATGCCATCCTTCGGAGGGGACGTTAAGATGGCGGTCCCGAGTTCATAGATGTTGAGTTCGTTAAAGAACCCTACCTCTGGAACAACAGAGGATTCGGCAAAATTTCTGGCTGAGGGGGAGTGTGCTCAACGGCGTTGGTGTTTAGCCCTGGTCGCAGAAATAGGCCGACGTTAAATGAAGCAATAAAAAAAATTACTCTTTTCCATACAACCAAAGTCAAACAATTGACACGGAAGAGGCAGAAATTTTGAAGGTTTTTTTAAGTTTGCAACTTGTGCGAGACTCCCCAATTCAAACTTGATTTGACCTTCACTTGAATAACTTCCCCCAAACACTAGCGCCAATTGTGGTTGTTTCTGGAATATTGATAGACAATATTATTTTTTACAACCCAAATATAAATCAACTCACTCTTAATGTAATGTTTATGTAACAGTTGAAAACAATATGATAATAACAATATTTTTCTACGTTCATGTAAAAAACAAAACTTTATTAAACTATATTTGGTGAAAAAAGTGGTTCTTTATTGCACTGTGCAATAAAATGTTTATTGCACTTATCTGTCATTTGTCTTCTTCTAGTTCATTTTTTTGTGCTCGGTTATATAACCATCTACACAGATCCGAGGGCCTCGTGCGGTAATACCTCACTTGCCCCCCTTCGTATGGCACCCTGGAAGTCTCACTCGAAGTGATACCACGAGTGCCCGAGCGCCCCTGTCATTTGTGATCATGACAATCATAAACGTCAAATCGACGCAATTTTTAGTACCCTTTTTATTTTCCTACACTTATTGCCATCTGAATGAAACATTTTTTGGTTTTTGCATGAACGTAGAAAAAAATATTGTATGCAACTCGTGCAAAAAGTGTTTATTGCATTAGACATGTTGTCCATCTTGGCCTGGCGGCCTCGACTTCAGGTCGAGTGCAATAAACACTTACTTTTTGCACTTGTTGCATAAATAACTATAGTTCAACATATAAACGAAGACAGATGAAATTATAGTTCACATTTCGAAGCCACTAGCGGTAAAATTATGAACTGTGTGAAGTAACGATGCATACGTCTATCAGAGGCAATAGGAGTACGTTTTCGACTGTGAAAAAATCTGCGTTTTAAATTATGAAAACAGGATTTTTCTAAGAAATAATTTTTATGTGTCAATCAAAATATCAAAAAAAGCGGCTTATGCGTGTTCCTTACAAAAAAATCAATGACTACCGCTCCCTAGCGGCATTGTTATACAAAAACTAAAGAAGTCAATTAAAAAAAAAAGAAGAATAAGCAGTTAACTTCAACGTCATGAAATGAAAGTGCTCATTGCTAGATATTTCTCAATTGTTCGCAATCTGGGTCCTTTAAAATCAAGTTTTCCAGCTTTTCGCCCAGTTAAACACAAAATGACAACATTAGCAACAATTACGCAGATTGAAGAACAAGGAAACCTCGTAAGGAGATTGAAAGCAGCAAAGGAAAGTAAAGAGAAGATTGCGGAAGAAGTTCAAAAACTTTTGGCTCTGAAAGCCTCCTTAAATGGGGCTCCTGAAAACCAGAGCAATGTGAAGGCAGACCAAAAATTCATTCTTAAAACCCCAAAGGGAACACGGGATTTTACTCCTGAGCAAATGGCTCTTAGGTTAAGTGTTTTGAACAAAATTGTATCAGTTTTCAAAAAGCATGGGGCCGAAACAATCGATACCCCTGTGTTTGAATTGAAAGAAGTTCTAACCGGAAAATACGGTGAAGATTCCAAACTTATATACGATTTGAAAGACCAGGGTGGAGAAATTTTGTCTTTACGTTATGACCTCACAGTACCTTTCGCAAGGTACTTAGCTATGAATAAAATTACGAACATAAAACGTTACCACATTGCCAAAGTTTATAGAAGAGATAATCCTTCAATTTCCAAAGGACGATATAGAGAGTTCTTCCAGTGCGATTTCGATATCGCTGGCTCATACGACCCTATGATTCCTGATGCTGAATGCGTGAAGATAGTCTATGAAATTTTGTCAGGTCTTGAAATGTGTCCGTTCGTGATAAAACTGAATCACCGTAAACTATTAGATGGAATGTTTGAAGCATGCGGTGTTCCTGCGGACAGCTTTAGATCGATATGCTCTGCAGTGGATAAGCTCGACAAATCTCCTTGGGAAGAAGTGAAAAAGGAGATGGTTAACGAGAAAGGCCTCTCGGAAGAATGCGCTGACAGAATCGGGGAATACGTTCTGCTGAATGGAAAGAGCGACCTTGTAGAAAAATTGATGTCTGATGAAAAACTTTCTAAGAATAAATCTGCAATTGAAGGATTAGAAGCAATGAAACTCTTATTGAACTACTGTGATATATACGGGACATCGGATAAAATTCTCTTCGATTTGAGTCTTGCCAGGGGGCTAGACTATTATACCGGAGTAATTTATGAAGCGGTCCTTCTGGAAGATAAGTCCCTGCCGGGAGAAATTTCTGTAGGCTCCGTTGCCGGAGGTGGAAGATACGACAATCTGGTGGGTATGTTTGACCCTAAAAACAAACAAGTCCCGTGCGTTGGCGTCTCGATTGGTGTTGAACGCTTATTTGCCGTAATGGAAACGAGACAGGCTGCTAGGAACGAGAAACAGAGAACCACAGAAGTAGAAATTTATGTCGCTACAGCCCAAAAAAATTTGCTCGAAGAACGCATGAAACTTTGTAACGAATTGTGGAACGAAGGCTTCAAAGTTGAACACTCGTACAAGAAAAATCCAAAACTTTTGCAGCAATTGCAGCACTGTGAAGAGTATGGCATTCCTCTGGCTGTTATTTTGGGGGAATCTGAACTGAAAAATGGTGTTGTGAAATTAAGGGTTGTGTCGAGTAGAGAAGAAGTCGAAATACAAAGAAGCTCACTGGCAGATGAAATCAGGACACGATTAGAAAACTCAAGTTTAAATCAATCCTCTTGATCTGTCAATTTTTTTTTGGTTCATGATTGCAAATCTTTAATTTTTACTTTGTTACCAAAACATGCACATTTGATTGCTTTGTAGAATTGATACATAGGCTCATGAAAAATATTCTCTCTAGATAAAATGAATTTTTCTGTTGATGAAACTAGCAAATTAAAATTTTAATTTTTAGGTGCAGTATTATTGTTTGTAAGTTTGATTGGCCTTCTATACATTTGAATTAGTCCCAGTGGCAGAATAAATACTTCTATTTCAAAATACATACTTGATTTAATCTCTGTGCAAATTATATCATTGAGTAAGCTCGTTGATTTTTCGTGTAAATTGGTGTTAATAATAGTGATAGATTCTGAAGAAAGAATTTTAATAACCCCCCTCCCCCCCCAAAAACAATGTAATTGATCTCTCAATTATTGAACTACCCATTGTTTCAAACTGTATATTTTAACGAATTGAACAAAAATGAATAGCATGCTGTGTAACGTAGACGGTTGGAAAGCTATATTATACATTATATATATATATATATATATATATATATATATATATATATATATATATATATATATATATATATTGAAAATTCCTTGATTAATAAAATTTTCTTCAGTACCCCTTCTAACACCAACTCTCGAATACCAAATTTATTAAATAATAATGAAATGTACTACAAGTCTTCCTCACATTTGCGAATTGACACCAACATTGATTTGTTCTAAAAAAGGAAAATATTCTAATATTAAAAACAAATTTGAAAACCATTTATAATCTTCATTCCAAATTGAAAACACCAATACCAAAAGAATTCAAATCTAATATTGTTTATGAAGGAAAGAAATACATTTATTCATCTGAGACTTATACATTACATGTGATAAAATATTCAGTGTACAAACCTATCCGACTAGTCAATTACAAAGAAACAAACATATAGAGAAATATAAAATAATTAAAATATACTGTTTTACATATGACATAGGAATTCCTCTATACTGTAAAAAGTATGGTCTTTTCAAAATGATTGGACCTTTTTTCTAAAGCAATTTTTGATGTTAGGATGTGTAGCCACCTCTATATCCACTGTGTTATACCATGTCAAGATTGTGATCAAGTATACATTGGTCAAACCAAACAGATGCTCAAAGATCAATTTCTAGGACACTATGAATTCTATTACACTCTAAATAGGTACCTGCCAGAGTCAAAAATGAAACAAATTCCGGGGCAATGGGCGAGGACACGAAATTTTCAAAATATTTTTAATGGATTGTGAAAAGTCTGTTGGTATTTTTTTTTATTTTGTAAAACTCGAAAAAAAAAATTAAAGTTGGCAAAATTCAAATGGCTTTTTTCTGGGGCCATTGCAAAATGTAAGGTAATCACCCGATCAACGAATCCCACAGTTGACAGCTTCAATCAATTTTGCAACGTTGCCACATTTTCAAATCTCAAAATAAAGAATTATGTGTGATGTTTTTTACAAGACCTAATAATTCATTAAATACTGGAACAGTCATTCACGTATATTTAAAATATTGATCTAAATCAAGTCTTCATCTTTAAAAAATTATTGAAGGCATTCTCTACTTTTCTGTTACGGTTTATGGGTCTTGTTTTGTAATGTCGCATAATTATTGTTCTTCGAGTTTGTCGACACTTTTCCGATGCTACTGCACACAACAACAGTCCCATGGCACCAAGAAGCATACCTTCATGTATTTCATAATCCATTGTGACGCAGAAAAAGAAGCATAGATAAATATTTAGAATATAATACAAATCCAAACTAAAACAAGCTGTTTATGATTCGTATAATGTGTAGGTTATGTTGAATGTCACTATCACTTCTACTCATGCGCAAAAATTTCGTTCCGTCAATTTATAAATTGAATAATATTTTACAGTCCGTTTGTTACGTATACAGTGCGTCTACGTTAACAGTCCGTCTAACTATAAATCCAGAATGATTTTGGCTCTTAAGCTGGATTTATAGTTAGACGGACTGTAAACGTAGACGCACTGCAAAAAGATCAACTATATGATTTATGTACTCTTGTTTATAAATTAACGTAAACGCATGACGTAACGTAAGTGAAACGGACTGGAACGGAAGAGTTGGCCAACTTTCATCTTTTACACTACGTTTCTTGCGTCCGGCCAATCAAAATGAAGAATTATGTGTGATGTTTTTTACAAGACGTAATTATTCATTAAATACTGGAACAGTCATTCACGTATACTTAAAAAATTGATCTGGATCAGCAGTCTTCATCTTTGAAAAATTATTGTAGGCATTCTCTACTTTTCTATTACGGTTTATGGGTCTTGTTTTGTAACGTCTTAGGGCCAGTTGTATAGGTTACGTTTATAGTATAGTTTAAACTGGGGTTTAAACTGTAATTTAACTTCAAGTTTAAACCGATAAAATGATAAATATTTCTTGTATATCTTCCAGTTAAAGACTTTGTAGCTAACTTCAAATCACAATGGTCCATCAATATTTGTTTGTTTCGAAGGAAAATTGGCAGTACTGTGTCGAGTCACATACGTCATGTCTGAGTAATGACAAGAATGACAAGTGAGTTACAATTGCTAGTAGTTAATTGCAAAGATTAGAGGTTCTCTACTCTTTGTTAATTGTTTGCGTTTTTTCCACATTTGTCCGTTCGCGGGGTTTTGTTATTTTTTGTTTAATGTACCTGTATCAAAATGGATTGCGGGAGCAGCAGGAGGTCATCCAATTTTTCCAAGCAAGAAGTGGAGGAACTAATACGGCTGGTGAAAATACATAAGGACCTTTTGGAATCCAAAAAAAGTGACGCTGTGACATGGAGGGAGAAGGAGGAAGGTTGGCAGAAATTGTGCCTAGAATTTAACGAAAGCAATATAACGAAAGAACCACGAACCTCCAAAGTCCTTAAAGCAAAGTGGGAAAATGTAAAAAAGAACTCCAAGAAAAAATTTGCAGCAGAGAAAGAGGAAATTTACAGAACGGGTGGCGGAAAAGGGAATTTTCCCAAAATAACAACACAGGATGATGATATAAAAGAAATAATTGGCATTGCTGTTACGTGGTTTGCAAGAACTGCTTTGACAGCGATTATATTGACTAACCTCTTGAGCCAGTACTGGAGGACTCTAATATTGAATTGATTTTGACACGCTGAAGGTGAGGTTGATTGGTGTATATTAGGGTGGTGCCTGAAGTTAAGACTAATGTGAGAGAATTAATAATAATAATGTGTTTTTTTTTTAGAGGAACGGTCACATTTGAAAATAACCAGAATGATATTTTCCAAAGATCAGAATCTTCAAAAGCCACAAGGAAATTCAAGAGACCTCTTCCAAGATATGTGGGTGTGTAGAATTGTAATTATTTGATATTATAATTGTTACCTAGTTAACATGAAAAAAATAACATTTCACATCAAAATGAGCCATCAACTTCTCGATTCAAATTCTATTACTGGGTATGGTTGTTGCTATAAAATTGAAAAAATTTTTTTTAGAACAAGATCAAACTGATGTCATTGTAAAATACAAATAGACCAAAGTCCTAAGAATAACACTGCAAATGCTCAAGAAACTTGGGCTGAATGGACCTACAAAGTTGAAAAACCATTATCCACAGAACTTACAGGTATAGTCAGAAATCAGAAATCATTTATTCATCACAAAAGAATACACATTGTGTGGTAAATACTACAGAATATGCAACTTATCGGACTAGTCAAAAGATATTTTAGCATAGATTGGTTAAGATTGATAAAAATACATATTTAGTGTTATGTATATATAAAAAATAGTATCAAATATAGAATGGTAAAATGGTACAATTACAACACTGAAACAGCATATTTAGTGTTATAAATATAAAAATAAAAAAAATATACATATAATTAGACAGTACAGTTCTAAAAGTGAGACAACAAGTTCACTCGAGGTTTGTGTAGTTGTGATTTTAAAATATATTCATGAGCCCAGAAACTCTTCTATGCCTATAGTCAAAATCAGTCTTATGAGGTGTAATAGTTCATCACTAATAAGTACTCTTCAAATTACCTCCAGTGAATACTTTTTTCAGTGAATTACCAAAAGAGAAATAAAATGAGAATTGAAACTATAAAATCCACCTAGTATAGTAAACCTTACTAAATACAAATGCAACAAGGGGTAGTCAAGTCATTTTGTAACATTGAGTATACTATAATAAATAAATCATAATGCTATGCAACTTGCTTCTTGTATTGCTTTTTTGTAAGGTTTACTACAGTAGTCTGGTTTTATTTTTCAACTCATCATTTCATGAACAATATTTTCACAAATTGAATAGGAGAGCAGAACAAAAACAAATGAAGAAAACAAAACTAACAGAGGATTGCAGACAAAAAAATAAAAAGTGTTTCAGAAGCTAGGTTGGATTTTCTTAAACTGCAAACAATAAGTCTGAAAGATGACCAAATAAGAGCTGCAGAAGAACATGCTTTGAAAATGTTGAAATGAAGGAACTACATTTATATGAGATTGAAAAAAGAAGAAAGAGTTGGAGATATTGAAAATGAAACTTGTAAATTAATGTTAATGTAATGTATTAATGAAACTATAATAAAAAGGAATTTCTCATTTTCCCGTTTTTTTTTTTAATGTTCAAAAGTATGAAATCTGTGTCAGTTTTTCATTATTAAAGTGCTGGATATATCGGCCCCCTTAAAAGAAATATGAGAGTGACATAATTTCCAACAAATTTTTTCAGAACATCTTTAGCTTTTATTCTTGGGAGGGTTCTTGTATTTTTTACATTCACCTGATATGCATACATTACCAGAATTGAAATAAAAATAATCATACCTGAAAGGGAATTTTTTATTATATTATTAAATAGAAGAGCTGCGATAACATCTAATTCAGCAAATTCGCAAAATAATTATCTATCAAGTTTTGTCTGGTAAAATTTCCATTTTCTTGAATTTGTTCTTCAATATTGTCTTCAACATACTACTTCTTGTTAAATGGGATTGTACTCTTGTGGGTAGGGATCATTCTGAACAACAGCAATATTATGTAATACCCTGCAGCTACAATATGGCTAAAGTGGTGTTCAATAACACCCTCATTTCTAGTCTTAAAACTTGAAATCTTCTTTTCCACACTCCATATTGTCGCTCTACGACATTACGAGTTCTTATTTGGGATTCGTTATATAGGTTTTCAGCAGCAGTGTTTGGATTTGCTACTGGAATCATTACATGGTTGTCCAGGGTATACCCTGAATCACCTACAATAAAACTATTTCCATACATCCCACCGTTGAGCTGAGCCTTCAATCGGCTATTACTGTAAATGAGTCTATCATTAGCGATCCTGGCCAGCGAGAAACGATATTTCTCATGTATAAGTTTGCATCAGACACAGTCTGAACATTAATTGAAAAGTAGCCTTTCCTGTTACGAAAGTTTTCAGCATTTTGTCCACCTGAAAAAATATGTTATTCAATTGACCAGTTTCTGTTTATAGAGAATATGGAGTTGTATTCACAAACACACATCTCAGAAATTGTGTATATATATATATATATATATTTATTTATTCTTACCTGGAGATTGAATCCTAATATGTGTGCAGTCCACAGCACCAATAACATTAGGAAAATTGGCTATGTTCTGGAAGTTTGTTTTGGTTTCCTGTAGTTCTTCATTGTCATAAGGCATCCTAATATACATAGGTGACAATCTCGCTATTTCCTTGATACATCACTTAACAACACGGATGCAGTGCCAGTGTCAATTCCTCCAAAGTCTGCCGCTACGCTCAGCATACTTCCTGTAGCATAAAACCGTAGTGCTACCAGAATTTGCGTCAATGGAGTAAGAGCATGGTTCCTAAAATGAAATAATACAAGAATCTCAACTAAGGATAATATTTAATTATTATTCATTGTTCTAATTTAAAAGAAATACTTACTGTGGCGTATTCCTTTGCAAATGTATGCCAATTTCTTGAATTAATACCTCTACGGATGCTTTCGAAATCCTGAACCTATTGATAAATTCCTGGTCTATCCAAATGTCCATGGTGTTGATTCGCGGAAGAAAAATTCGCGGTCTTCTTGGGTTTTCCACAATATTTATATCATCTATCTCATCTTCATCGTTGAATAATATATCTTCAAATATTTCAAATACGTCCATTTTGAAAACGTAAAAAAATCTGGTCAACAAGACAAATATTTATAGGTTATACTTATAGGAAAAACAAACAGTCCAAACATCAGTATTCAATCCGCGCATGTGTTTAACCGAAGCTTGAAGTTTAACTGCCCCTCCATCCATCAGTTGACAGTTAAACTCCGAATGGCAGTCACAGACACCTATACAACGAACTTTATTCATTAAACCAAAGTTTAACTGACACCTGTGGTTTAAACTGAACCTATACAAGTGGGCCTTAGTCGCATAATTATTGTTCTTCGAGTTTGTTGACACTTTTCCGATGCTACTGCACACAACAACAGTCCCACGGCACCAAGAAGCATACCTTCATGTATTTCATAATCCATTGTGACACAGAAAACGAAGCATAGATCAATATTTAGAATATAATACAAATCCAAACCAACACAGGCTGTTAATGATTCGTTTAATGTGTAGGTTATGTTGAATATCACTATCACTTCTACCCATGCGCAAAAATTCCGTTCCGTCGATTTATAAATTCAATAATGTTTTACAGTCCGTTTGTTACGTATACAGTGCGTCTACGTTTACAGTCCGTCTAACTATAAATCCAGCTTTATCAGAAATCGTTTTGATGGACCATAACGACAAAGATTATTGTTCTACGAACAAGATCCCTCACAGAACAGTTGGCGCGAAAATGAGATGAAATCCTTGAAATTTACTACAATGTTTACATGTCTGTCAAAAATCAGATGACTGACGTTTCCTCGTGTACGATCCCCGACACTTGATGTCACATGACAGGTTTTCATGACTCCTAGTTGGCTAAACCCAATCTATACCACTCTGATTTAAGAATGAAACAGCATTTGGTGGATTTTGATACGATTTTACTATTTCATTCAAGAATAGGGTTAGTGATTTTTCTTGTTACTACTCTACTCTTTGATAACGATTCATATCAAAAATAACAAGGTTTATGTGCACTGTGAAATCGACAATATATTGTTTTATGACAGATCGAATGTTTTTACACCCTTCAAAGCCGCCGTCGTCGCCGCTTGACATTGCGAATAGTGTTCTGACATTTATAGTTTATGAAACTTGGCAACATTGCCGTTCAACGTCACAATTAACCGGATTACGCCTTTTGGCTGCTTGGTCGTTTACGTCACAAAGAGCGCCAATAAGTGGCTTCAAAATTTGCTGATTTTAAAAAACGAATTTCGAACTCTTGTTCTCGGACTGGAAGAAAAGATAGCGATCCTAATTAAATCTCGGCTTTATATCCACCGGATTTGAAAGAAATATCAGACAAAAACCGTATTAAGAAAGACGCTCTTTTTGTCTGATTGACAAACATAAGAACTGGACCAAAAAGCAGCTTATCTTTTTGTCCCCTTATGAGAAAGCATACTAAGTTTTTACTAATATGAGTTTACCTTTTTCTACCATCGTAGTAAAACCACACTCCTGGCTCCTGGGACAGTTTAGCCACGGGTCTATTTGAGGGATAAGTTTTTTGGTCCATTGGGCGGTGGAAGTGTTGTCCAGTTGGGCTTTCCAGCAAGTTAATTGGGGGGGTATGCTGATGCAACTCTTTTAGGAGCATCTTCCTCTTTGCCGCTGGAATAAATTTTTCTATTGGTTGCACATTTGACAGATGGTCGACATTGGAGGTAAAACAATCTCACATTTTCGCTTTGTTTACTCGTTTATTCGAAATGTTTACTGTTTTTCAGTGAAATATTGTGACAATGGACCTGACAAAATATTTTTCCAGTTGACAAGATGTTCACCGTGAACGGTATGCTTTTGATGCATTTTTCTTGCTTTTCACCACAGCACAATAGGCCTTTTCATGTAGATGATTTTTTAAGGCGCATGCGCTTGTTTTGAGACCCAAAGTCTGATTGACTATTGGGAAAGTGAATAGCCATTGGTTAGTTTTGAAATAACAATTTGAGATTGGCTTGGTTCAAAATTAGCGGTATTTTCACATTATGTCAACAGTCAACTTCATGCACCTGCATACATTGGCGTTCGTAACTTTCTTTGTAGGTTAAGTACTTATTACCTATTTTATACCGCCAAAAACCTTTCATTCGAATATTTTCTAATGGTGAGTTTTCTTCTCCATGTAAATTCAAGTCAACTATCCATAGGAAAACTCGGAAATATCTTATTTCCTTAAAAAAAAAAAATCGCCGTCAATGCTGTTGGGTCTACAGGTAAACAAAGTTAGTCATTTGATTTGTCATCTAAATGAAAAAGCCTTTATGAAGGCATGATCATCGACTAATTAAACAATATCACATCAACTAATGAATTCTTTTTGAAATTGGTAAAAATGTTCAATTCTCCAACATAAACAAATCGGGAAAGTGAGATTGTTTCACCTCCAATGCAGACTATCTGTCAAATGTGCACGAAACCAAAATGTTCGACTCTTGTAACCCGTTTCCATAGAGGATTACAGACTGGACAACAGCATATAGGAGGCGCCTTTTCTGGTCGCTTGGTTCTCTGACGTTAGGTAACAGTTTCGTTAGTGCCGCGGTTTATCTAGTTGCTTTTGCGCTTGTCTGCTTCATGTGTCCATTCCAGATGAGTTTATCATCTAGCCAAACGCAGAGGTATTTTATATACCTTTTAGGGGTTATAGCTGTCACTCGTATTTGAAAGTGGATGTCCTCCCTATTTCTTGGGCTTCTGAGGATTATTGCATCGGTTTTCTGGGGTGCTATCTCTAGCCCGTTGGTCGCCATCCAGTTAGTGATGCTCTCCGTTGCAAGGTTCCTGTTTCTTACCAGGTCCTCTTTTTTTGCCACCTTTACCACCAGAGCCAGGTCATCGGCGTACGCTATCGTGTGGCAGCCCTGATGGAGGGTAAGCCTCAGGACCCCATCGTACAGTACATTCCACAGTATGGGTCCAAGGACTGAGCCCTGTGGAACCCCCTGGGTCATCTCTCCCTACTCCTATCTCAGACAGTCTATTGATAATCAAATGCCACTTGGCCATGTTATCTATCAGAGTGGCTGTTGCCCAATTCATAGTGCCGCTCTTGATCTTTTCCAGGATGTACTCCACTACTGTTATAGCGGCTCCGAAGCCGAACTGTGTCCTCGAAAGGCCCTGCTTACATTCCAGTTCAATTTCCAGACTGTTTTTTAGTAGGTGTTCATAGAGTTTCCTGAGAACGTCTAGTAGGCCTTTAGGATCAGGACGACTCGCGTTTTTCCATCTAGTGGGAAAGGTACCCTCTGCTAGTATTTGGTTCATTACATCGCGAATGGTCTCGGGATGGTGTGGACTACTAGGTTTAGAGTTTCTGGGAGAATTCCGCCCGGGCCCGGCGATTTCCTGGTCTTTTCAATCGCTTTATATATTTCTTCTATGGCGAAAGGGGTCGGCGTCTCTTCTACTGGTCGTGTGTTGTATTCCACTCTGTCATGTTACGGGAACAGCTCCTCAACAATCTCAATTTTCCGTTTTAAACAGAGCTCATATGGAGTTTTAAGGTGTTTCATTCCGCTGGCGACAATTTTTTATCCTTGGCCCCGGGGATCTTCTTCGAGTCTGTCACACAGAAGGTTTCACTGTTCCCTTTGCGAATGGTTGATGGCTTTTCTCAGTTCCTTGCTCTTAGCTTTGTACTCGGTTTCTTGTTCCAGGGCTTCTCCCGGGTTCTGTTGTCGCCTACGGTTCCGAATCAGCCCTCTTCTACATCGGTTACACTCCTCCCTGAGAGCGGCGATTTGTTCATTCCACATAATATGGCGGTGTTGTTGTTCAGGTCCTTTACCATGTGGGATTTTTTCCGATCATTGTTATGTTAGGTTCCTGTACTTTATAGCCGCGTCTCTTTTGTTGGCCGTTTTCATGAGGTTTTTTCGACCATTGTCCACATTGATTTGAATTATTTTAAGGGGGAGCATTTGGAGTATTCTATCATTTTTACGCCTCCGATCGTCCTGCATGAGCTATCGCATACTTTAATGTTGTCTTAGATTACATTTTCCCCTGAAATAATTAGACACCGACTTTTCTGAGAGTTTAATTTCTTGCAACATACTGTTTGGAAAATCATAATTGTTTCCCGAGTATAAAGGAAGGTAAGTTAAGAAAAAATAATGGATAATTTGCATAGGATTTTCGGGGATAAAAGTAAATGTATATAAAAAAGAAGTTTTATTGGTCACGAAAAGTTCTACAACACTAAATAAATCCCACCTGGTGAGGTTGGACTCGATCGAAATAGAATCCAATTTACAAAAAAATAAACTTAGTTTCTCACAAAATTGCACGTCAAAAACAAATACATACGCGAATCAGTCTATAGAAAAATATTTTCAAAATAAATAAGCATTTTCATAAAATAGAACATTCTTCGGATGAAGAACTCCATTGAAAACTAACTAAATAAACGTCCAACAATTCATCCTACGAAGCGGTAGAATAGCCAGACTCTTATTTTTTTCCATCTCTTCGAAATCTCAACTTTCTACTAAGGACAAGATCGAAATCTTTGAGAATCAAGTTGACATCTCAAGGAAGAGTTAATATTGGGAGGAAAAGGTTTTGCACAAAATTTCAATAATTTTGTGTAATAGTTTGCCTGCTATACACAAATCTCAAAACAACTCTCTCTACATAATTTTAATTTTTTATTAATTTAATTTGAACAATTCTCAAACAACTATGGCTTGAAATGGATGTCATCAATATATTGTATTTATAAGGTTAATATTGGAAAAAAGGTTTGTCAAGTTGATTATAAACATTTTGTGCAATTTTGCACAAAATTTCAATAATTTTGTGCATGAAATAGTTTGCCTGCTATAACCTCTATTTGGAGGTTAATATTGGGAAAAAAGGTTTGTCGAGTTGATTATTAAATTGTTGTGCATTTTTGCACATTTCAATAATTTTGTGCAAAACAACTCTCTCTACATGATTTTCTTTTTTATTAATTTAATTTGAACAATTCTCAAACAACTATGGCTTGAAATGGATGTCATCAATATATTGTGTTTATAAGGTTAATATTGGAAAAAAGGTTTGTCAAGTTGATTATAAACATTTTGTGCAATTTTGCACAAAATTTTATGAGGTTAATATTGGAAAAAAGGTTTGTCAAGTTGATTATAAACATTTTGTGCAATTTTGCACAAAATTTCAATAACTTTGCGCATGAAATAGTTTGCCTGCTATAACCTTTTTTTTAAAGGTTAATTAAAAAAATTTGGGAAAATTTTTGCACTTTTTTTAAAATTTTTTTTTTTTAATTTAATTTGAACAATTCTCAAACAACTATGGTTTGAAATGGATGTCTCCAAAATATTGTTTTTATAACCTTAAATTTGATGGTTACATGACATTTTTTGTGTGAGATTTTCTTCAAAATTCCTTTGCCAATTGGCTTCGCAGGCCCAGTTTTTTATATATAATTTTTACATTTCATCTTTTTCTTACCGATCGAGAAATATCACAAAGCTTTGGTCTGGCTTCGGTGCCCTTTATATGTCAAAATAAAAGAAGACCCTCGTTGACTTTGAAAAGCCACACCGTTGAGACCGGTACCAGAGTAGTCTTGAGTTTTGGTTTCAGATTCATAATCAGCAGGCAACGTATGTATCAGGAAGCCCAAAATGATTTACGACAAAGTTGAGATTAAAAAATGACGAGGCTGGCTTTCAACGACTTTGTATCACACAGATCTTCAAAATAAAATGTCTCTTATAATGAATCATAAATCTATCTGTACAATGAATATTTACAAAGCATTCACGGAATGCAACTTAGGATTTCTGATTATTAAGCTGCTTAACAGCGTTCATATTATTCAACTGTTTCGGTATGGTCCGAATAGGTCCCAAAGACAACATAGTGGTGGCTCCGAGATTGGACACGTTACAAGGATTCCTTGTATTGATCACGGGCAGTGCGAAAGTACCGTCAGGCCCCGATGAAGGTAGAGGAATGTAATTGCTGATACCCATTGCGGTGAGCTTCTGCAGGATGCCTGGCGTTTTGAGATTGACCAGGGGTATGCCCAATTCGGCCATGCCGCTCGTAGTCTTGTGGAAAGTCTGCCGATGCTTGTTGAGACCCATTGCATTGGGATATTGGGCAGGACAGAGGTCGCAACGGTAAGGCAGGCCGGGTCGCTGTTTTTGAGGGGAAGCTGATGATTGTTGCATTGAAGCGGCATCGTCTGTCAAGTCTACGGTAGGCAACGTTTCAGATGGCTGTAATCAAAGATATCCCTTTATTTACCAGTACCTGTGAGAATAGATTAGAAGAGAATATGAATACAGCATACTGAGGAACATACAGATAAAGTTGTCGAATCTAATAGTTTATGAAATTAAAATAATTAAAAAGAGCAAGTCTTCTGATAAATTTTACCTTTTACGAAATGGATAATTCACACTCTATCAACATATTTTTCATCATTTAAGTCTTGGGAGTAGTGTTTGATAGAAAGTTGTGATTTAGATATCATATCAAAATTATTGTAATTTACTTTATGAAATTGCAAACAACTCTCAGTTAAGGTAGTTCCGCCACGAGACAGTTGAATTAGGAACTTTTTAAAATTTGGCATACGTATTGTTTAACATGTGAACCTCTATAAAATTTTAACAAGTTTCACCATCCCGAACCCGAAATATATATAATTGAAGTTGATTCATTTAACACATAACATATGGACCATGCATAGGCAAACAGCACATTATTAATTCTACCGTTACTACCTAGTACCATCTAGTTTGACAGATATAATCAAAACTACTCTCGTTATTCAAAATAGTCCACGGGGAAGCGCACATTATTAATTCTACCGTTAGTACTAAAATCAAGAAGTTTATGAAAAACGAGGAGGAGTTAGAGCAGGATATCACAGATATTGAAAAAAAAATAGTCCACGGGGAAGCGCACAGCCTAAAGGGGGGGTCGTAGAGAAATGCGGATTGTGCCAGGGGACTTTTTAAAGAAGGACGGGGGACCATTTGAGGGTCTGAACGCGAAAAAATAACTCCTTCTCCTAGTTGACCCCATCGATTTTAAGGATACCCCCCAAAAAAGTTCAAAAAGAGTACTACAAAAAAGTCCATTGAAGTTTTATCGAAAAACGATAATTTTTTCCCATGACATATGATTTCTAGTGAGGGGGAAGGGGGGACCGGGTCTGAACATTTTTTTTTTGCTGCGCTTTTCGGGGACATAAATTTTTTGAGTCGCCGACTTTCTATAACAAAGAAATTTTCTAGAAAAAATTTTTTTTCGCGTTTAAATCGAAGTCTTTTGAAATTTTTTGATTCCGTAAAAAATAATTTCCCAATTCAACTGTCTCGTGGCGGAACTGCCTTAAGTCAATAGGAACATTGCCTAGACTCCAGGTTAGAATATGGGTCAATTATTTGGTAACCTTTTTATGAAAATCACTACATTACATCAATAACAACGATTGTAAAGATTAGATGTTCTACAAACAAGATCCCGCACAGAACAGATGGCGCAAAAATGAGATGAAATCCTTTAATTTTACTACGTTTACATGTTGTCAAATATCAGATAATTCAGATTACTGCTTGATTTTGCTTGAAGAGTCCTATTCGTGATTTTTCTAAAAACGGTTTTTTTCAAGCGTTTTGGCAAAAATGTACCCAATTTCATACATATATCTGTGTTTAAAGTGGATTTTTTTATTTAGACTATTTTGGAAAAAATATTTCTTACAGTAATTTTTTAGAAAAATTTGATAATTTGTTTGGCATCCTCAATAGAGAACACAGTACGTAAAGATTTCCACCCAGAAAGCTCAACAACAAACTTGGAAATTGAAAAAAATGTTTAATGTTTTATCACATTCAAAAAACGTACTCCTAGCGCCTCTGATGGACTTATACATCGTTACTTCACACAGTTTAAACTTTTACCGCTAGTTGTTTCGAACTGTCACCTATAATTTCACTTAGGAAAATGTTAGATCCAGGCCGGCTAGCTCTAAGCACTTTTCCACCCCGGTCAAATAATTTCACAAATTCAGCCAGATTCGATTCTCGCTTGCTTTGATCAAAGTATTGGCAATGGAGAATCTTAGTGTACCTACTGAAGAATATCAACTGATTTTTCCCACTGCTCCAACAGAGGCCAACACCAAGGATCAGCTACCTAAGAGTGATATGAGTACTCCTCATAATTTTTTTTTTATTTTATAATTTATACTCTAATTTGCTTATAATTTTTTTTAGGCTTTGAGAATAGCCAGCCACGAACAAAAATCAGCTGATTACAGAAATGAAAGTACTTATTCAGGCAGAATTTTTCTTTCGAATATAGATAGATAGTTTATTGATCTTTTAGGAAGATACAAATAAGACACGTCAAATTACAAAACAAAAACAAACAGTAGTAGTATAGATAAAATATTGATATTTCAAAAGATTGAAACAAATACAAAAAATGAAATAAAAAATATTAAAATACTAAATGTTAAAATTCTCCTTTTTTTATCTTATTTTTCTCTGAGATAGTATGGTTATTGAGTATATATATATATATATATATATATATATATATATATATATTCTTCTCTGGAATAGAATGCATTTGAAACCAAAAATTATTTCAAATGTTTTTTATAATTATATGGATTAAGATTTTTTACATACAGAGGCAGTGCATTGTAGAGATTCACATCTAGAGAGTTTCCTCTGGCAAAACAAAAGTATTACGGATCTGCATGACCAGATCAGTGTGGACCTTAACAAGGTAAAGAAGTGGTGTGATGCCAATCTCCTTTCGTTCAATATAAGCAAAACGAACATCGTCTCATTCAAATGTGATATCAATGAAATCCCATTGGAGAATGGAACAATTACAAATGTTTCAGAGAACAAGTTTTTAGGGTTGCATATTGATGAAAAATTAAGATTTGAAAGCCATATCAATAAATTGTGCGACGGTTGGCGCAGGCTGCTTTGTTGTATGAAGTTGTCTCTAACGAGCTAGATATTGCCAATGCTAGAAAGGTCTACTACTCATTGATTGAGGCACACCTTAGATATGGTATTTCCTTTTGGGGGCTGTGTTCACAATATCTCTTTGATAGAGTCTTTATTTTGCAGAAAAGGCATCAGGTATTTATGCAAAGCCAATTATCGCGATTGGTCGATAGTATTTTTGGAGCAGAGAATTTTAACCCTGGCATGTCTTTTCATTCTAGAGACAGTATGTCTCATACACAAAAAGTATAAAGATATAGCAAAATCTACCTCAACATATAAAACACGATTATCACTCCATGTCTCACTTCCAACACCTATATCCTCCCTAACACAAAATTCACTAATATTTAAAAGCAGAAAATTATTCAATCATCTTCCTAGCACCATAAAAGAAATACAAAACGGTATTCACTTCAGAAAAAAAGTAAAAAATCTCTTGGTTACAAAAGCCTATTATACGTTGGATGAATTCTACCAGGACTCACTTACCTGATCTTAAACTATATTTATAAATAAATAACCCTTTATCATATTTGATCACTGGGAACTCTCTAATAGTTTTGACTCGGCCGTTGCTATATACATAAACTTATTTATTTATTTGTAATGTTGAATTGACTCGGCCGTTGCTGTAATTTAAGTCCTTGTCTAGTATTAATGTTAAATCTTATAACTAATTTTTATTTTATCTTATTTTATATTGTATACATTTTAAATTACCTATTGTAGTTATCCTTAAGCTTTGTCAACGAGAATTGTATTCTTCCGATATTAAAGCATATTTTGATTGATTGATTGCTAGTCTTATGCAGTCTGAATTTGCTTGGCCTGATTAATTGACAGCTCCTGGTGGGATAATCGTGAAACTCAGAATTTTTTCTGTAATCTTTGTTTTTATGAATTTCTAATAAAAGTTGGTATAAGTAGATAGATGGTAGTGTCATGATTTTTAGCGATTTAAAGAGTGGTCTACATGAATCAGTATAACCGGCACTAGTGATTATTCTTATTGCTTTTTTCTGAAGAATAAATATGTCAACAGCTTTTGCGATATTTCCCCATAAAATTGTTCCGTAAGAAATTTGGAAGTGGAAGAATGCATAATAAGCTGATAATGCACGCCAATAATATTCTTCAGTTTCCAGAGAAGGAATATATATTTGGAGATTTTATTACTAGGCTGCTCTATGTGAACTGACCAGTTCAGTGTGTCATCTAGAAAAATGCCCAACAATTTGATTGAATCCCTATTGGACGCAATTGGCGAGAAATAGGATTTGTTGAGTTTTATTCGAATTCAACATCAGGTTGTTTCTTCTGAACCATGTTGCCGCTTTTTCTTGGGCCTGATTTATTTCATTCAAAAGCACTTGTTTTTCCTTACCAGAAGTAGTAAGGGTGGTGTCATCAGCAAAAGCAATACAGCCATAATGCAATGTAATAATTTATTCAGATCTTTTGTATACAGGTGTCTTATTTTATTTTAATTCGAAAGTTTTCCCTGTGTCCCTGTTGTAGAACTCTCCGTTCTTTTCAGGGAGGCCAGCTCCATGAACTGAAGTGCTCCATGAACCGAAATGTAGATTTTCATAATAATCAAACATATTTTTATATTTTTTTTGTGGCTTTGAGAATACTGGCCACGAACAAAAATCAGCTGATTACATAGAGAAATGAAAGGACTATTCAGGCATAATTTTTAGTTCGAATCTGCATTTTCTCTATGTAATCAGCTGATTTCTGTTTGTGGCCGACTATTCTCAAAATCACAAATAATGATAAAAATCTTATCGATCGCCATGAAAATCTGCATTTCTGAATAGTCCTTTCATTTCTCTATGTAATCAGCTGATTTATGTTCGTGGCCGGCTATTCTCAAAGCCTCAAAAAATTATAAGCAAATTAGAGTATAAATAAAATAACTAATAGAAAACCTTTTTAAAGACAAGCTTTTATTTAGGCCGTGTACTAAAACGTATGAAATAAGTTCAAGTCATCGCTGACAAAATGATTTAATTATGTTTTGTTGAATTATTTGTTTTCAAAAACCTTATTGCGCGAAGTGTTTATAAAAGTAGATACCAATTAATTTCATCAGATAATGATTGGTTGGTAAGTGACAACTTATCAAAGTATTAATTTTATCACAATTCGCGCAAGTACCCGGCTTAAATAGAAGCTTGTCTTTAAAAAGGTTTTTTATTAGTTATTTTATTTTTTGCTTTTTAGTTAGTTCACCTTAATTTGTTCATTTCTAACAGAGCATCGTTAATACAAGGTCCCTTCCCTGTAAGTTTTGAGCTGAAAGAAATCATAATCTCCGACCCCAAAAACTTCCACTCACCAATTTTGAATAGAATCTAACCATAATTACAAAACTCGTCCGCCATCCTAAAGTCGCCATCTTGAATTTATGGATTTTGAAAAAAAATTCATAATCTCCGAACCTGAAAACCCCCTCATATCAATTTTGAATAAAATATGACCCTAATCAGAAAACTCTTCCTCCATCTTGAATTTAGAAATTTTGACAAAAAATTGAAAATTTCCGACCCCGAAAACAGCCGCATACAAATTTTGAATCGAATTGGACCATAATCACAAAACTGGTCCGCCATCTTGAATTTATGAATTTTGACAAAAATGCCCATACTTTGATCAAAGCAAGCGACAATCGAATCTTCCGCTTGGAGCTGGCCGGCCAGGAGCTAACATTACCTAGGTTATAATTTCATCTGTCTTCGTTTATAAGTTGCATTAATATTTTGATAATCATAGTATTTCCAATTGTTACTAAAACATCACATTAAAGGTGATGTTGAATTTATGTTTGGGTAGTAAGAAATAGAATTGTCTAACAATATTTTTGAAACTATCAAAATGGGCGCTAGTTATGGAAAGAAAAATGATTGTAGACGTAGTGAGTTGCGATGCTTTTGGTAATTCATGAAAATAACCTAGGGCAAAGCTTTCATGTATATTACAAGAGTGGACCAAATTGACAGAACATTTCTATATTTAAACATAGTAACAGTTGAACATCTCGACCGTTAAACAAGTGGGGCTTGACCCTGTTTGTACAATAAACCTCTTTTTTTGTAGAGGCGTTGAAATTTCTATGAGCCAAATTTTACAAAGCGGGACGAAACTAATTGTGGCATATCGGAGTATATGAGCTCTTCTATCGACGACTTTCTAATTGACCATTTGGCTTTGGGTAGGTTATAATCACCAAATAAGTATTACTTTTGGGATTGATGAGATTCTAGTAATGAATCAACGTTTGTGCAATGGTCCTCGAAGATGCTGACATTAGAGGAGGGGGGAATATATACTCCGCCAATTAACATAGTTGTTCCTTTGAGTTTGACAGATATGTATAAGTCTTCTACGTTATTTAGAGAAGCATGAATATGATTGGAAATGACATGTTTTTTAACAGCAATCAAAACCCCCCCTCCTAATGTTTTGGAACTAGTTAATTCACACCTATCCTTCCTGTACACGTTGTATTGAGAGAAACCTAACTCAGAGTTTTTAATGTTCTCATTTAACCAAGTTTCCGTCAGGACAATTATATCATGGTCACAGTCGCTTAGGCTACATAGTAAGCTGTCCAGTTTGGTTACGCACCAAACATTCCACTCCACGAACATTCTGATAATAAATTGATATTTGACTATTAGAGTAAGCAGTATTTGGATTACCCGTTTTATTAGTTTTTTCGGCGGCTATCATCAGTGCTAACGATTTTAGGTACACCTTGTACATATCTAATAGTTAAGTTTGTCTCACCACGTGATTTCCTTTGCTCTAGCTGGTTAAGTAGTTGTTTCAGGAAGTTGCGCTGAGCAATGGTCATGTCAGCACTGATCCTGATATCTTCTTTTGAGCATTTGTTCTTGTTCTTCAGCAAGTGTAGAGCTAATCTGTGGTCATCCAAAATTATTTTTATGGGTCTTGGCCTATCACCTACTCTTCCTATGCGAAAGGCCCTGAAGGAAAAGTCACTAAGTATGGATTTGGCAGCTTCAGTATCTTGTTTCTTTTTCCCCTCGATTGTAGATGCAGTAGGTTCAGCCATATTAAATAGTATTATGTTATTTGACCTTAGTCTTCTCTCTTGCATTTCAACCATGATGGATTCCTGATTTATTTGTGGTGGGATAACTTCAGTCTCGTTTTTAGTGTTAGTTTCTGGTTTCAATACGGAATTTACCAGACCTTCAAAAGTTTTTTTCATTTTGGAGAGTTCCTTACTCACTTCAGAAACTTCTCTGCTGAGAGCAGGCACCCTCCAAAAACCCTCTTCACATTTATCACATAGAAATATCAGCCTTCTTTTGGTTTTTGGTAGCGGGCATTTAATTTCAGATGCAGTGAGTTTGCAGCAAGTTCCGCAAAAAAGGACCTTACAGCTGTCGCAGGGAAAGATGAAGTTGGAATCAAAAGAGTCTTTGCATTGGCTGCACTCCATGTGATAGGTCGATTTCTTACAGGACAAAGAAGTTGGTTAATTGGTCACTACCAAATTAGAGACGTTGGTTAACTAGTCACTTCCAAATGTGAACAGGTGTGAAGATCCTTTATTTTTTGTATTCACAGAGTTTTTATCACTGCAATGGTTTTAAACTTTTTACTTGATGGTTTTAAGCTTTTTACTCGGAGTTTATTTGAATTATAATGTAAAACAATGCACTTCAAGGGCGATGTGGAAATCAAGTTTCAAGAATTTGCTTGATTTTAAATACGCCAAATTTTACTGAAGAGTTTTATGTAACTTTGATGCCAGTTTTCGCAGTTAAACCAACTGATTTCTTTGAAAAAAAGTGAGAGCACCAAAACTGAACTGATCTACACAGATATTCACTTATTATTACTTTGAAGTAGTTGGTTTTGTTTTTACACGCTTTATATTAGCTTCACTTGTATGTTTGTTTGTAACCGACTCCTTTGGACTTGATTTTCACCCACTTCCAGACGTCCGAATGATTTGAAATTTGGCAGGTGTACATAATTCCGGTGACAATGCATTAAGAAATTTTTGTGTGAAAAAAAAAAAATGGCGGCTCCAATATGATGGACGAGTTTTGTGATTATGGTCCGATTCGCTTCAAAATTGGTATCTGAGGGTTTTCGTGGTCGGAGATTATGATTCTTTTGTCAAAATTGAAAAATTCAAGATGGCGGCTCCAAAATGGTGGACGAGTTTTGTGATTATGGTCCGATTCTATTCAAAATTGGTGTGTGGGGGTTTTTGGAGTCAAATATTATGATTTTATTTATTGTATATTTTTTTATTTATTGAGTGATTTACAAAATAAAGATACATTGGTAATACAAATAAGTAGTAAATATATCATGGTTTTATATACATATAAGCACCTAGGTCTTAGTAGGACCTGTATGTGCATACTAAAAATAATAATTATTGAAATAGTTGATATTGCAGTTTAGTGTATTATTACTATCTAATCTAAAAGTCAAAATACCTAAAAGTCAAAATACCTGTGTTATTACAATAGAATAGTGCTGTGGGGCTGGTGAAACAATATGTAATATATAAAGTAGTAGCAGAGATCAATTAAAGTAGAAGGTTATCCTTAAATAATGCTTGAGTATTGTGAGTAGTTTTTTATGATATGGATCTTACATTTTTCCGAAAACAGTTTATAGTTACCTATGTTTCTTATTTCTGGTGGCAAAATATTGAATATTTTGGAGCAAGACATCTTGTAAATCTCTGATTAGAGTCTTTGCGATAGAATGGCACTGATAATTGTTTACTTGTAACTTGTCTGGTATTGTACATGTGAGAGACAAAAGTTTTCATTTCCTGGTGTTTATATAAAAAGGTACAATTACTATGAAAATAAATCATCCTGACATTAGGAGATATCGGAGTTTTTATATAAATTTTCAGTTGGGTATAATTTGCCTTTGTGAAAGATTATTTTTAATAGATAATTTTGTATAACATTGAGAGGACTCAATGCATTGCTATAAAGCCCTCCCCAGACCAAAATACCATATTTTATGATTGATTCTACTAGTGCTTTATAAACCATCAAAGAAGCTTTTTATTTAAAATTTTCTGAGTTCATAGAATTTATATATAAGTCTTAAGTAATCTGTTAGTTAGATGGGTAATATGTTGATTCCATTTGAGATTTTTATCTATAGTTATTCCAAGATATTTAGTGGCTTCCGATTCTTTTACTTCAAAGTTGGTACTGGGAATTTGAAGGGTACTGTAGTTGGGCCTATTGGAATTCGTTAGTGAAAATGCAATATATGTAGTTTTTGACATTTAGTGATAATTTGTTATGATCTAGCCAATTTTTTACATTGAGGATGCCATTTTCTGTTTTATTTTTTAGTTGGTTCCAATTTGTATCATGAAATATGAGAATTGTATGTCGGCATAGGATATTATAGTGCCATCAATATGAGAATCTAATAGTGAGTTGAGATAAGTGATAAATAAAATTGGCCCTAGAACGGTTCCTTGGGAGCGCCAATTTGGATAGTTTCAGTTATCACTTATTTCATCTCTTATTTTACCTGTTGCTGCCTATCTGATAAGTAACTTTGGAAGATCTTCAACACAACACCACGAATACCATAGTGACAAAGCACATCAAGTAGTCTCTTGTGGGGTACTGTGTCGAAGGCCTTCAAGGTCAAGGAATACCCTATGCATTTCTTTTTATTGTCTAGGTTTTTTTATGTTATCAATTAAATCAAACATGGCCTCAGAGGTACTGATTCCTTGCTGAAAACCATATTGTTTGTAAGCTAAGAATTTTATTGCTAGTGAGATACTCATATAACCTGCTTTTAAGACATTTCTCAAAATTTTGGAAAACATACTTATTAGGCTAATTGGTGGTAGTTGACAATGTTATTTTTATTACCTGACTTAAAGATAGGTACAACAATAGATTTTTTGAAATCAGCTGGGACATCACCACATAAAACATTGAATTGATTATATGGATTAAAGGTTCTAGAATATATTCATGGCAGCTTTTTATGAGTTTGGTATTAACTCCATCATAGCCAAGGGAACTACTATTTTTCAATGATGTAATATGTTCTATCATTTAATTTTTCTGTAAGGGTTTGAGAAACATTGATTTTTTGTATATTTAGGATAATTATTATTTACATTTACATTTCGGTGCTTCAATATTTGCTGCAAATGTTATGCCTACTATTTACATAATATGTATTACAAAAGTAGCCATGTCTTTATCAGTGCAAATGTTTTACCATTCTCATCGCTTATATCTATATTGTCATTTAATTTCAATTTGGTGTTATTTGTAGCCTCATTAATTGTTTCATAGATCTTTCTCATATTATGAGTGTTATTGAAATCTTTTCAGAATAATATTTCGTTTTTGCTTTAATTATAAGTTTGTTTAAAATATTTCTATAATTTTATAGTCAGTGAAGAGGTCTGCATTTTGTCTGTTTTTGATAGCAATTTTTTCAGATAATCTCTTTTTTAATAGATGTTATAATAGCATTAGTTATCCAAGGTTTTATTTTGTTATGTTCTTTTACTTTGATTTTCTTACAAGTTTTACAAATATTGTATACAGTGTAAAATTTATCACTAAAACATTTCCACGCTCTATTGGGGTCTTGGAATGAAAGTACATCATCCCATCTGACTTTTTGATTAAAGTGTTAAACTTATTTTATGAAAGATGTTATGCATTTATATGAAATGTTTGAGAAACTACTAGTATTGGCTACATCCTCAGAAATGAGTAAATGTATAGGGTAGTGATCAGTTATATTATGATTTATCACTGCTGGGTGAAATTCAAGTTTTTTGCAGTTAATATTTTTTCTCACAAATATGTGATCTAAGCAACTTCTTGATTCTTGTGTTACTCTGGTAAATACATTAATGATTGATTCAAAACCAAAAGACATAAGTAAAGATAGATAGTTATTTGTGATTGTAGAATCAGTGTCCAAAATATCAATATTGAAATCCCCTATCAGAATATATATGTTTTATTTTGCATTCTTCAAAAAAAATAGTTGCAAGTACTACAGAAATGATTAGTCAGAAGTAGATGGCGGATCTATAGCAAGGCATAAGGTTATATGATATATTATTTAAGTTTATTCTGATATTAGATATGGTTATTTGAGTCAATGGTAAAATTGTATGTTCTACTTTATAAGCTATTTTGTTATTTATAAAAATAGAAGCATCATCGTTTTGGTTCATTCTACTGTTATTGAAAATGGTTCTAACACTTCTAATATGTCTCAATGAAGGGTTATTTCTTGTTTCACCAAGGATTATTATGTCAATGTTTGCCAAGTTACATGTCTCCAGGAATATCAGAAGTTCATCAAAGTGTTTGCTAACACTTCTTATGTTAAAGTGCAAAATTTGCAGAAATTTATTCTTATTACTAAATTTATTTTTGAATTCTTCAATATCGTCAATCTTCATTTCTTGTTCTGTATTTGCTTCATTTTCTAAAATTTCTAACATTATTACTTCAGGAATATCCATAAATACCATTGATTATAATAACTAAAGAAAAATTTGTTGTGTAAGAAAAAAAAAAACGAACAAGAGGAAGATAAAGCGAAATGAAATTGTTTTTTCAATTTTATTGGAATTTCACTTTTTTGAGTGATAATCAATACTGTTTTTTAGTCTTTGGAGATAGAATTTCATTGTTGGGCATTCTTTGTTGTATGCTTCATGATTTACATTGTGTCCTAAATTATATTTGGTAACCGATCTCAAGCAGTTACAGCATTTTTTAGTATCCTTCATACATTCCGTTAATCTATGTTCACCCCCACAGTATGTACATGCTAATCTATTTTTACAATTATTTTCCTTATGATCATATGCAAAACATTTTTTACATCTTGAAATATTCAGATCCTCATAAACAGGGCATCTTTCCCAGTTGATAAACACTTTTTTTTGAGTCATAAATTTTTTATAGGTGAAACCTGAGCATTCAGCAAAAAAGTAAAGTTTCCGTTGATATTTTTCTTGATAAACGTTACACTCACGTGGTCCTCGTTGGTAATAAAACTGTTTTGATTCCTCAAACAGTTCTCACATTTCTTCTGTATTTAGTTATTCTCCACTCCTTCTAATTATTTTTATCCTTGGTTTTCATTTGAGATAATTGTATGTCGTATTTGGTGTCGAGTTTTGTTTTTTGTTTCTTGTAATAATTTCTCTGCTCCTTCAATCGATGAACACTTGATTGTGACATTTCCATTTCTGGCAGTTTTCAATGAATTTATTGAAACATTTATGGAATTTGGGTTGATTTTCTTTTGAATTTCTGCCTTTGTTAATTCTCCATCTTGTGGATTAAGTGGTTTGATTATAACTACTGGGATATTTTTTATTGTAGTTTGAGATGATGGTTGGTTTTCTGTATTCATGGTTAGTATATTTGCATACGTTTTGCTATTATTCTCAAATTCATTGATTATATCCTGTAGCATTTTAATAATGATGTTTTATCTTCTATAATCTGTTCTTTATCCTCGATTGTTTTCCTGAGACAGTCATTGATTTCATTATTTCTGCATCTCGTGCAATTGAATTTGAGGTGGCGTTTTTGAAGAGGCATACATTTTATTTCAGACGGTGAGAGCTCAGAGCATTCTCCACAGTAATAGTTTCTACACGAGTCACATGCAAAAACTGGATTCTTGGTTTCCCTTAAATTACTTTTTATTTTACATTTGATACATTCAATTTTATCCATTTTGAAGAAACTATATTTATTGGCATAAACATTACAGTTTCATTTGGCAAATTGTTTTTGTCCCGCCACTGGAATATCACAATAAGAAAATTTCCTTATCTACTTTGTTCTATTTTTTGTCAGAACACCTGCTTTCTAGATTGTAGAATTATTCTTCTTTGTTACTGCTGTTTAATTAATTGCACTTTATGCACTTTTTTGGGCTATATAACTTTGTAACAGATTATGCACATGTATAGAGAAGTAAATTCTGCTTCCACTGGTATACATTTCTTTCGTGAAAATTGAAAAATTCAAGATGGCGGCTCCAAAATGGTGGAAGAGTTTTGTGATTATGGTCCGATTCTATTCAAAATTGGTGTGTGGGGGTTTTTGGAGTCGAATATTAGTTCTTTCGTAAAATTGAAAAATTCAAGATGCGGCTCCAAAATTGATTTTTTGAAATTTTAAAATGGCGGCTCACTGTATTATTGACAACGTTAAAATCTTTTAATGACTTCTAAAATCGAGATTTGACTATTAATACAGCTGTACACATTAATGATTTGGAAAATAATTACAGTTACTAATACTAATCACGGAATTAATAGTAGATTAGAACAAATAATCGTTTAAAAAAATTAAAAAAACACGCTTTTATAAATAAACCAAACTAAAAAGTAGATAATAAATAATAGTTTAAAAAAACTAAAAAACACGTTTTTTATAAAAACCGAACTAAAAAATAAATAAATAATAGTTTAAAAAAACTAAAAAACACGCTTTTATAGAGAACCAAACTAAAAAAATAGAAAATAAATTTTGATAAATTTGAATTAAGAATAGTGTAAAAAAATTTAATAAATATAACTAATAATAATGTAAATAAGAAAAAAAATTATTGTATTTTAAAAAAGCGTGGGGTGCGTAATCTGAATCTTAAAAAGCACCCCACGGTTTTTTTAAATAAAATAATTTTTTTTCTTATTTACATTATTATTAATTTATATTTATTAAAATATTTTACACTATTTTTTAAGTAATTCAAATTATCTAGAATGTATTTTCTATTTTGAGTTTGGATTTTCTATAAAGGCGTGATTTAGATTTTTCAAACGATTATTTATTTATTTTTTATTCCCTATTTAAACAAGCTTTCATTTAGTTTCACCTGTACCGGTGTCTGTCTGTAATAAAATCTTGCAAGTTAAATTTGACCCACATATAGTTGACTGAAGAAATTTGGACGAGTTTTGTAATTATGGTCCTATTTGATTCAAAATTAGTATGTGGGGGTTTTTGGGGTAGATTATGAATTTTTCGTAAAAATTTATAAAATCAAAATGGCGGCTCCGAGATGGCGGTCGATCTCTGTGATTATGGTCCGATTCTATTCAAAATTGGTAAATTCAAGATGCGACGAGTTTTGTAATTATGGTCCTATTTGATTCAAAATTAGTATGTGGGGGTTTTTGGGGTAGATTATGAATTTTTCGTAAAAATTTATAAAATCAAAATGGCGGCTCCGAGATGGCGGTCGATCTCTGTGATTATGGTCCGATTCTATTCAAAATTGGTATGTGGAGGTTTTTAGGGCCGGAGATAATGAATTAATTGTCAAAATTCATAAATTTAATATAGCGGGGGTTTTTGCAAAGCAATTATTTTTTACTTTTTAGCGCATTTGAATAAAAGCCAGTCTTAAAAAAAAAAAAAGTTTTTTTTTTTGAGTTTGTTTTATTGACCAACACTTTGGATTGTAAAATATTTTTTTTTTAATTCAATAGAAGTGTTAAAGTTATTTTGTATATTAATTGAAAAGGAAAGAATTTGAAAAATCGAGTGTATTTTTTTGATAGTAGCAAAAATTTTCAGCAAGTATAGAATGAAAGTTTTAATTTGAGAGACGTTATTAAAAAAGACTGGGCATTTGTGAAGATGCAGCCGAGCCTCGTTCTGGAGGACAATTGGTGATGCCATTTTACAACAAATTACAGTGGTTGAAAATTCAAAAAAAAAAAAATTAAAAACCAAATTCATAAAAATTTTGGGAACCGTGAAACTGTGAAGTTTTGGTAGGTGATACATCTTTTTATTTTTGATCAACTGTTAGCAGTTGTGCAAGAAGTTAGAATTACACCCAGTATTTACTTTTGCAAGGTATAGATAAATAGACTTACCTTAGGGCTGCCGTTACTCTTAGCTGCAGGAATGATACTGACAGCCCCATTCAGGTTCAAAGAAGACGGTAAAGTTGGAGAATTGGATTTTTGAGGAGAATCGGTTTTTTCTTTGGGTTTGGCAGTAGCAGTCACAGTTATTCCCCTCGTTGCTAAAATATTCGCAACAGCCTTGGCGTCAGACTTTTTTGGACTAGCCGGTTTCGGAGGAGGATTTCTGACACTCAAAGTGATGGAATCAGATAGGTGCATGATGCTGCTTTCTGCCGGTTCGGATGTCCCACCCTGTAAATATCCAATAGTTTTATCTGCTTTGTTGCTCGCTATTATTAAGTAATAATAGTAGTAATAGAAGGAATCTAGAAGATTCCAAACTGATCCATTGACTATCGCCTAACTCACCTGTACACTCTCTATCTGCGGCAGGCCTCCGTCAGTGTTCTTCGGCTGCATGCAAATCACCTGACAGTCGTCATCATCCTTATCAGGAGTGAGCATGTCGAACCTCTTCTTTTTGGCCTGCAACTGCTGAATTTGTTCAGGAGTACGTTTCACGGGAGACTGTTGCGATCGCATGCCATTTGGTGCATTTGGCATTCTTGGCCTAACCGTTCTAACAGCAGTCATGCCTGTTGCGCCTCTCGGTCTCATCATCGGGGCCCTTTGTCTAGTTAGAGGAGGACGTTGGTCTAGTGAGACAAAATTGCAGTTTGTAATTATAGATCGGTGTAATCCTATAGGTATTCTAGAAACACATATTTCTAAACGATTTGAGGACCCAATCTACTCAAAATATATTTATTTAAATTTGATTCTTTGCTCATTTCTAATTCAGTAAAATGAAAATCAAAGTGGGACTCACTCATGGGCGGCCTTGGTCCGTTCGGCATCCTATTACCCGGCACCTGCTGTCTGGGTGGAACCTGCCTAGGAGGCACAGGTTGTCGGTAAGGAGTCGATTGTTGCTGCATCTGTTGGTTGGCATTGTGCGGCTGAGACGTGGGCGGCATTTGGTTCTGGTTCATCGGAGGCTGATTCATTGGTGGTTGACCCATCGACTGTTGATTCATGGGCGTCTGGCCAAGTTGTGTGAGTTGCGGTTGTGGAGGAGGGGGCATGTGCTGAGGGGGGTATCCCGGCGGTCCAGGTGGGTAGTACATTGGATTGGGGGGCCTGTAAGAGGGGCTGCAATAGTATTTTCAGAATAGTACTTCTAGAGTATTGACGTAGAAGTTATACAGTTTGACGGGTATGTACAAAAAATTCCATAAATATTTATTATTCTTCGGAATATAAGTATCTTTATTACAGGTTTTTCAGGGATGAATAACTCTCAACGTGGCTTCTCTGTCTATTCATTTCATAACAATAAGTGTTGAATGCAAATGTCAATTTGGCATTGAAAATTGAGTAGGGTGCAAACGAAAAAATGAATGAAAATTTGGAAAACAGTGCATCTTTGAAGTCAATTAATCAACTATACTCGGTGACCCAATGACTTTTTAAATCGTGAATATGAGAAACTTCTGCATCAAAGTTGTTTATTTCTTGGCGCAATGTCATGAAATGAAACATTTAAATAACTAGTATGTTGCTAATAATATACAGATATAACATATGTATAAAAACTATGGAAATAATAAGTTGATTTAATTTTTTCTTTTGCCCCAAGTGTATAACACTTGTATGTGAAAGTATCATTAATTATAAGTGTTTGTTTGGTTTTATAATTATAATATATTCTAATGTGTAAATGATAATCGGTAACATAAATAATTAACATAAAATTTGTTGAATATCTTTTAAGTTTACAAATAGCTTTCATAACAAAGCTTCAAACTTATTGTAGTTTGTACAAATATATTTTTCACAATTTTTATTGAATAGTTTCACAGTGCTAGATGTTCTTATTTCTAGAGGCAGTATATTAAAAACTTTTGGTGCCAATTAATTCACAAATCTTTGTGAGGAATCTTTTTTGAACATTGGAATTGCTATTTGTTCATTATGTTCTGCTCGTATGTTATAAGAATGAGATATTTGTTTTAGATATTGACTATTTTTGTAGTAGAATGTTGATATTTGACATTTAAAATGTTTTCATTATATAATAAACTGGTTGAAAAGAGCTTACCTCTATTGAACATAACTTTTAGTATGTAATTTTGGACTACATTTAGTGGATGAAGGGTGTTCTCATATGATCCGCACCATACTAATATGCCATATCTTATAAGGGATTCTACTAGTGATCTATATACAATAATCAGTTGTTCTTTATTTAGGATTTTACGGATATGGTACATTTTGTATATGAGTCTATGGACTTTTTTCACTAATTCAACGATATGTAGATCTAATTTAAGATGTTTATCGGTGGTAACACCTAAATACTTGATATTGTCACATTCTGTTATGAGATCAGTAGAGTTCTCAATTTTAAGATTATTGTAATGGTGGTAAATCTCAAGTTGGAAATTAACATATTCAAGAAAATAAGAACTTGCTTCATTATGTACTATTTTGTAAATGAATATCATCGTTAGGAAGAAAAGTCCTTGTGAAACTGAAAGCCATTGTAATGTGTTCAACATAAATGAGATAGGAGTATAGCGATTACAGCTTGAAATGATCCTCATGCTTCTATTTTGTAGTTTTTGTAACTGTGCCATTTAATTTAAATTGAATTGGTATAATAATGTTGCACACTAGTCAAAATGAGGTAGTAAAATCGACCTGTACACTGTGATTCTTGTATCAATAGATGCTTAGAAATTCTCGAAAAAAAGTATAGTTTTTTTGAAATTTTCTAAGTAACATAAATGAAGTGTTTATCTAAAGTAAGTAGATTATCCAACTGGAAACCAAGATACTTGTTACGATTTCAATTAGCTCGTTATCAATCAAAATATCTATGTCATTTACATTTATCTGCCTATATTTGTACTTAGTTGACATAATCATTGCCTTGTTTTGGTGACATTCAGTTTCAACTTGTTTATTTTTAAATATTCACTTACACTTATCAGAACATCATTTATCTTTTGTCTAGCAGTGTTCAGGCATGAATCACTACATGATGTGTCGTCAGCAAACAGATTAATGAATTCACAATTCACGAAAAGATCAATATCATTCAGATACAATATGAATAGAAGCGGACCTAAGACACTTCCCTGAGACACACCAAGATTATTGCAAATTTCACGTGATGTTGAATTCCTAACCCTGACTCTCTGCTTTCTACCCTGCAAGTAATTTTCAAACCATTTGTGTGCTTTTCCTTGAATTCCAAATTGATATATTTTAGTTAATAGTATGTTTCGATCGATAGTCTCAAAGGCTTTTAAGACACAAGAAAACCGCCACCACATATTTGCCATCATCTATGTAATTTTTGAACTTAGTTATAGAAAGCTGCAATGCCAGCAAACTTCCGACCAATTTTTCTCATACCTACTCTAGCTAAAATCATTGAAAAGTTAGTTAAAAATAGAATAACAAAATTCTCTGAAAAATATTCCATAATTTCTCCAAGTCAGTACAGTTTTCAGGAAAAAAAAAATACCAGTGATGCCATTTTCTCTTTCCTTCAGGGAGTATGCACAAATGTCAATAGTGGTGAAGCTGTTGCGGCAGTATTTTGTGATTTCTCAAAGGCATTTGACTGTGTTGATCACGAGATACTGTTAGCTAAGCTTCACCACTACAGCTTTAGAGGTGTAGTTAACGACTGGATGAAGTCTTATTTAATCGATCGCTACCAAATAGTGAAAACCACTATCCTGTCAGATAGTGCACCTGTTATTTGTGGTGTACCCCAATTATCTTTACTGGGGTCCACCCTTTTTTTGTTATATATTAATGATCTGCTTAGCATAAACATCAGGAAAATTCACAGTTTTTGCCGATGACACTACCATTTTATGGCAAGACAAAAATGCTAACTCTGTGCAAGAAAAAATCCTTACTGACATGAAATTAATAAAACAATTGTGTAATTCTAATCGTTTTATTTTGAATGTAACGAAAACCAACATTATATATTTCAGGTGTGAACTAAGCAATATTAAATTGGATAATGGTTCTACCGAAAGCCGCGATAACACTAAATTTCTGGGAATATTCATCGATAATAAATTGAAATTTGAACATGTTTTCAATTTAAATAAGAAATTAGCCTATGGATGTTTTGCTGTGAGACTTGTAACAAAAGAGCTCGGACTCTCAGTAGCAAAAACAAGTTACTATGCCTTGATAGAGTCCCACCTAAGATACGGAATTCCATTTTGGGGAGTATGCAATTACAATCTCTTACAAAGCACCATGATACTACAAAAACGGGCTATTAGATATTTATCTACAGCAAAGGCACGTGATCCCTGTAAACCATTATTTATATCCCTTAAAATACATACTGTTTTCGCCATTTTCATCCTTGAAACAGTATGCTTGATTAAAAAACATTTCTATAATTTTAATACTACTCCTTCCCATTACTCTATTCACAAGCATAACAGTATCAATTTACCAAGACCAAATTCGTCCTTGGTGAAGTACTCTTTTATCTACAATGGTTGCAAGATGTTCAACCATTTACCAGATTATATAAGGGATATTACCTACAATGATCATTTCAAAAAGGCAGTGCATTTATTACTATGTGATCGACCTTATTATAGCTTGAAATAATTTTATTAAGACACTTTTTAACCCTTTACTCTTCTACCTTTAATCTTATCAATTAATCTCATATACCAACATCACACTCATGTTGCTTTGTTCTTTTTAGTGTCATGACCGTGTTATATATAGATATAATTTTGGATTTATGTAAGTGCTTTGTCCATATGATTTTATTTTCTTCTTGACGACAATAATTTATATATTTTTTTTTCTCTCTATCTCTCTAAGCAAACTGTGATTGAATACTATTTACTATTTTATCTTTTTATATTGTCAGATGTGATTATTTCTCGTTTATAGATCGATTTTATACATATACTTATTTATTGCATTGTTCATTATTGTAAATTGTAAACTATGCTTTGCCAATGAGACTTATTTCTTCAGACAATAAAGTACATATTGATTGATTGATTGCTTCACACGAGTGCTTTTTACCAAAACCGGATTGATTACTAATTAAAATATCATTAAGCTCGATATGCTCTAATAACTGATTATAAACTACAATTTCCAAAATTTTGTCCAAAGGTGATATAGTGTTGACAGGTCTGAATTCGCTAGCAAGAGCTGTGTTAGTTATCTTGGCAATTGGAACAATAATGCCAATTTTTAATAAATCTGGAATTTTTTATATGTCGAGAGACGTATTAATGAGGATATCATTAAAGCTGCTTTTATTATCTAGGGAAGAAACAATATTGCTCAGTTCTCTAAGTGTTATAGTTTTGAACTCTGAAAATTCGGAATATATGTTACACGATTACACCATGATTGGTCATCATCAAGCCCTTGTATGATTTTGGTAAAATATTCATTAAAATAATTACCCATTTCTGAATCATCGCGGACAATCATTATTTCATCCTCATTTTGGAATTGAATATAGTTAGGAAACTCCCTAACATTTGTATCAACATTTTTTTTTAGTGTTTTCCACATTTGTTGACCATAGTTTTTATACCTGTCTATTTTTTCATAATAATATTAGTTTTTTTTATTTTATAATAATTGAACCACTTCATTTCTTTGTTTTTTTAAAGAGTTTCCATTTGTTTTCTCTATCACTACCAACACTATTTTTAAATTCCCTGTAACACTTATCTCTCTCCTTGATCATATCAAAAACAGAGCTGTCAAACCATGGTAAGTTATTCTTAAATCTATCAATTTGAATCGGAGATATCTTGTTAACTACATTTTTACAAGTTTCCAAAATTTCCTCATTTATCCGATCCACATCAATAGCCTTAAGTGACCAATTCGATTGTAACAGTTCAATGTCTATCGATAACAAATTATTACTATTAAGGTTTCTGAATTTTTTCGATTTTTGGTGACTGTCATGTCTGAGTGATCAGTTATCCCAGGACTTTAGTGTACTCTCACTGAAATATTGCTCTGATTTGACAAAACATACTAAATTCCATGTGTCAAGAGTGTAAAATTTGTTTATTTGGAACTGTGTAAGGAGGATTTTTTTGATAAAAACGACGATATTTTGTGCAAAGTTGTACCAAAAATAAGTGATTTAGGGTGTATTGTTTATGCTGGTAAAAAGAAGGAGGCATTTTGAGTGAGTTTTGTGCGAGAAAACGGTGCTTGAAAATGAGGTTAATATTTTTTTAAGTTCTCCAACTCGGGAACGGTATGAGACCGCCGCATTTTTCTTCCGGATTCGTGTTCAGGACGCCAAATCACGTAAGAAAAGTTTTTTCCCTATATTCAGAGTGCACACGTAGAGTAACTTTATATTTACCATTAAAAACTTTGCCATTCAATTATTCAAAATCTATCCCAAGAATTAGAACTAAATTTGGCAGGGAGATACACAACAAAAAAATAAAATTAAGTCTGCAGTTAGAGCTTTCCACCTTATCCCAGTCTGGCGCTACAAATGTTTAATTTTTTTCCCAGGCGGCCGCTCATCCGGGCTTTGACTAGGACGACCCGCATTTGGTGTAGGACGCTCAATTGATAAGGTAATAAGGTTTTACTATCGTTTGTTATTCTGGTTGGCTCTGCAATCAATTGACTTATTCCATATGTTGCTAGAAGGTTTTTGATTTTTTTAACTTAAAAATAATTGTCAATCAAGTAATCCAAGTGAAGTCACCGACCAGAATACATTTGTCATTATTGATAAAAATAATATCACAAATATCTTCAAATTTTTCAATGAAAGTTGCATCAGATGAAGAAGGAGAATGGTAGAGACAACCTACGATCCAATTAGATGAGCCAAGCTTAATTTTCAATACTTTACACCAATAATTTCCTTCTAATATAAATGTTTTAAAGGATTTTAATTCAATGTTACTATTTACATATATCACAACACCAGTGTGCCTACTTCTAGAATCTCATCTACTATAATTATTTATCTTGATTTCATTTGGTTCAATATCATTTGTTGTTCTCGCCTCGCTCAATAATATAATTTTGGGTTGAAAGGGAAACATTCTCAATTGGATATTGATAAAAAGATGATTCCACATCTGATTCTATGAACATCCTATTCATATTTTCAACAAATCAATAATTTTGGGATTATAACAAATTAAAATTCCTTCAACCTGATCTTTGTTCATTAACAGACTCTGAATGTTTAAGTAAAGGATATCAGTGTTCAATTGTATACTAGGAAAATCTAATAGTTTTTTGAAGTTTCCTTTGATAATTTCTTAACAATTGTTGGTTTATTATTAATAAACTTAATAGTTTTAGTTTTATCGCCATTTGTTATAATTTCTTGTAGTCGCTGCTTGATTTGTTGTAAGTATTCTCTTTGTGATTTGGTTTGATCACTGTAAATTCTTATACTCGGATTTTTCACTAAGTGTTCATTTTTTAGAAAATATTTGGCATCGGAAGAAGACTCTAAAACTACCTAATGGTCGTACCTTTGTGTGTAAGAACTTTCCTAATCTGAAGTGCTTTAGTTTTCCTTTTTCAATGTTGATGTTCTCAAGTATATTCAGTATACAATCCTTATCTGAAGCAACCCGTTCGGCTTGAGTACTCTGTTGGGGCTCTTTCACATTGAAAATAATAATGTTTGACATGGGTCTTCCATCATTTCCAAAATTATATCTTCATTATCCATAGGCGGTGTTGATTCCCGTATTGAATTTCTGGATTGTTTTATCGAGTCAATTTTCTCTTGCATTTCACTAATTTTATTTATTAGAGTAGGTATAATCAAAATTCCTTTTTCAAAATCCTCACAGAAGAACATAAATTTCCTCTTCTTTAGTGCCAAACATATAATTTCAGAGGCTGATAATTCCGAGCAATTAGCACAGCTCCAACGTTTGCCACTGTCGCATGGAAACATGTCATTGCTTTCGTCAGGTTTATTTACCTTGCATTCAAAACATTCAATCATTTTGGGAAAAAAAAATCTTAAATTTCAGCATACACAAAAGTTGGGTCCGGTCCTGTTCATTCAAATGAGCATGGGAATTAGTCAGAGTTTTTTTGCTTCTTTTGGTTTCAAGTTTTTATGAGATACTGATAATTTTATGGTATATTAGTGATGAACAGGCAAAAACACTACTGACCCAAAGAAGATTATCAGATATTTTTTCTCTCACTTTTTTCTTGCTGATTTGGCCCAATCCCGTGAATAATTTGATTGAATTAGTACTATATCACTTTTATTCAATAGTTCTTTTTGGAATTACTCTCGATTTCTCAATTGATACTCTTTTCTGCATCCGTAGATATAAAACTCACAATTAAATATAAACTTTTGATCACATAAGAAAAGAACACATGTTCAATTTAAGGCCAACATCTAAAATGCTATCTCCCCTACTGGATGAACTTTTGGAAAGGCTAACGTCAAAAGGCATAAATTGCTTAGGATATGTTGATGATCTTGCAATCATAGCCAGAAGCAAATTTCCAAGAACAGTTTCGCAGCACACACAAACTGCTCTATATATTTATTTGAAGTTCTACATAATACAGATCTATATTTAAAAGTAAGAAACAAAAATTGAAGAAAAAAGATTATTTTGATACTAACCTCATTGAGGTACTTAAAAAATAACTTATAAGAGTAACTGTATAACATTAATATCAATACAATTTTAGGATTTGCCTATTTACTAGTGCACCTAAGTGAGTGAACACTTGTATTGTGCATTTGAACAGATTTTGTAGCTACAAATAATTATTTCTGAGCCAATGTTGATGGATGAAACTCCAATAAATTCCAGTGATATAACTACTACTGTATATATATATGTATAACTATAGGTGAACTAATTACTGATCAATATTGTTTTCCAGAATTCTTATGAATTTGGGATAGTGGTTACATATATATTCTCTCGACTTACATGAAAATAATCTAACATTTTTCAGTTCTCTAATATCAGATGGTAAGAGGTTGAACGTTTTTGGTAAAATATAGGTTAAAAATCTTTGACTGATATTTTTTTTACATAGAGCGATTCTTAGGTGGTTATTACATGCATTTCTTGTTGATTTTACACTATCATTCTGGAAGTGACTTTTGTGATTGAAGGCGTATTTACAAACATTGAGAAAATAAAGTGATCTTATATTGAGTATTTCATTGGAGTACAGTTGTGTGGTGGGGAAGCGTCTTTTCTTCCTGTGAATAATTTTCAGAATGTAATTTTGAACAACATTTAACTTTGTAGGGAATTTTGTAGAGTCCTCCCAAACTAGTATACCATATTGGAACAGTGATTCTGCTAGTGCCTTATATATGATTAGTAGCAGTTTCTTGGGAGAAATTCTCTCAGCTGATAAAATTTATATAAATTTCCTTACTTTCTTTGATAGATAATCAATGTGATTCTCCCATTTTAGATATTGGTCCATCATTACACCCAAGTACTTTATTTCATGTTTCTCTTTGATTTCTTCCTCTATTCCATCAACTTTAATGCAATCGAAGTCGGGTCTATTTACATTAGTAATAGAAAAGGCTAGGTAGTGAGTTTTACTTGCATTCAGGGAAAGTTGATACGTATTTAGCCATTGTTTTACTGCTCTCATTCCATTTTTTGTTTTATTTTTCACGTCGGACCAGGTATTACTACTGAATATCAAAACAGTGTAGCTCTGCATAAGATATGATTTTGGCATTAACTGTTAATTGCAGTAAAGAGTTAATATAGGCCAGAAATAGTATGGGACCCAGGACAGTACCTTGAGGTACACCAATTTGTACAGTCCTTGGGTTGCTTGAGGAGCCTTTATTTTTACTTGTTGTTGTCTTTCTGCCAGGTAATTCTGAAAGACATTCAAAACTGTACCCAATTCCATATTGATGCAGTACACTGATGAGTTTTTATGGTTAACCGTATCAAAGGCTTTTGCCAGATCTAAAAACACTGCAATGGTTTTTATTTTCTTCAAGTTTTCTGTGATTTCTTTCACTACTGTGTACATTAGGTCTGTAGTTAACTTCCACTTTTGAAAACCAAATTGACATTTGTGTAGTATTTTATTTGTATTGAAAAAGTTCACTAACGCTCTTTTAAACATTTTTCGAAAAGTTTAGCGAAGTTGTTGATCACACTAATGGGTCTATAGTTAGAAATGTCAGATTTTTATTAGCTTTGTGAATAGGTGTTATTATCGATGATTTAAATTGTCTGGGCACTATACCTGTTTGAAGATGAGATTTATGATGTGTACTAGAGGTGTTGAGATGCTTTCACGTGTAGACTTGATGGTTTCAACTGTAATTCCATCCTTTCCGGCGAACTATTACTTTTGAGTGAGAATATGTGGTTTTATCTCAGTCTCAGAGACTGGGTGGAGAAACATTGAATTAGGATTGAAATAATTTTGTTGGTGAAATTTGTAGGAGCCTCTATATTATTTAACATATCTATTCCTATATTTATGAAATAATTGTTGCAGTAGTTGGCTAGCTGTTGTCATCCCCAAAAGTGTTACCATCAGTATCAACAATATTAAAATTTTCCGTATTTGTTTTGTTTTCGTTTGTGGTCAGTGATTATTTTGTAAATTTTTCTCATGTCATTTCTGTTATTTTGTATCTGATTGCATAGTAAGTATTCTTATTTTTTTTAAGTAAATTATTCAATTTATTCCTATAAGTTTTGTATTCTACTTGAGTGCTGGGAGTATTGGTTTAATAATTTCATTTTGAGTTTGTCTCTATATCTGATTGCGTTATAAGACCTATAGTTACCCAAGGTTTTAATTTACCACTTTTTTAAAAGGTATTGTTGATTTGGATTGATCGAGGTAGTTATTAAATTTTTCTTGGAATATATCTGTGGCAATTTGGGGTTGTTTGAGTTTAAAACTGCTGTCCATGTTTCATTGCTGATGGTAGATTTTAGTTTATTCAGGTCAATTTTGTTAGATGAGTGAGTAGTATTTTTATTAGCTATATGACGGTTAAGTTTATGAGGTTATGTCAATCATTACTGGAAAATGATCTGTTATGTTGCAGTTTAGAATATAAGATTGAAAATTATATTTATTATTTATTTCGTTTTGTTTTTAAGAAATATATGGTCTATACATGTAGCAGTTCCTGTTGTGACTCGTGTTGGTTTATTTATGTATGGCTCGAAACCATGTTTGGCAAGCATACCTAGATATTTGTTCGTGTTTACATTATTTTCATCTAATATATCAACATTAATATCTACTGTAAATAATTCAATGTTATTGTATTGTCTGGTTGTGTTCTAAATACATCAACCTCCTCAATGAATGTAGCAAGGTTGCTTGGGTTGGTCTATAAAGAGCAATAATACGTATTTTCAAATGATTGATTGACAGATTCATTATACATAATGTTAAGCATATAGATAATTTAACGTTTGATACACTATAGTCAATATCAGATTTAATTAGTATTAAAATACCATCATTTCTGTTTGCACTTCTTATATTGAATTGCATAACACTCAAGATTTTTTGGGTTTTGGGCACTTGATTGGGATCAATGAAGAGTCCACTGTTATCTTTCCCAACTAAATCTAGATTCTCTAAAACAATATCCGTATCCGTTAAAACCATTATGTACAATATTCTGTTTTATTTCTCAAAAGCATGATCTTGTATTTCAAGGTTGGACATTCTTGATCCGTCGTGTGGTGGCTTGTATCGTGAGTCGTTTTGTAGGTTTTATTGGATTCAACACAATTGTTGCAACATTTAGTCTGTTTTGGGCATTCTTTTTCTTCGTGTTCGCTGCTACATAAAGGACAAACTAGTTTATGCTTGCATTGTTGCTTCTTGTGGTAGAAGCCTTGACACTGATAACAACGGGGAATACTGAGGTCTTCATATACTGGCAGTGATTCCCATCCAATAAAAATTCTCTTGGAAGCGATCAATTTGCTGAAAGAGTCCCCGGAACATTCACCATAAATTATTCCCAGGCCATTCTTTCCCTTTTTTACATATGTTACTTTGAAATCACCAGGTAGATCATTCTGTTCTAGAATACAGCTTTCAATTTCATCTGTAGTTAAATTTTGTCCGAAGTTTGTTATCTTCACTCTTGGTTTCCTCATTTGAGTGAGTTGAACATCAGTAGCAATCTCCCAGTTTGTCAATTATATCTCTACCTCTCTTTTAGATTTACACTTTATTGTGACTGTGCCAGTGTTAGATGATCTCATTTTGCTTATACCTATTTTCAGGTGGGATGGATTGATATTCTGATTTACGTCTCTCATTGTTTGGCCAGGTACTTGATTTGTTTTAGGTTTGATTATGATTTCTGGTGTACTTTGCTGTTTGTAGTTTGTTTGTGCACTGTTGTTTTTGGTTACATCTAGATAGGATGGTTTTTGTAGGGTGATTTTTTCTTCAATTATTCTAAGCTTATCTTGTAGTAATTTAATGATTTCATTTTTATTTGTTATTATGTCTTCCTTGTCTTTAATGGTATTTTTCAAGATTTCCACAAAATCATTATTTCTGCATTTACTGCAATGAAATTTCATTAGACGTTTTGAAGAGGTAGGCATTTAATTTCCGATGGCGAGAGGTCCGAGCATTCTGCACATATCAAATTCCTGCAGGAGTAGCATGGGTAACAGGGATATTTATTTTCTTTTGTCGGTTGCTTTATTATTTTGCATATGGCACATTCCATACTTTGAGAATGTTGTTCTTCTTTATGCAGAAGTTCCTAATTTTGCTGGACTATTCATTCGACGTAGCATTGCCTTAGGTTTTTAAACACTTTTTTGTACTATGGTGTTTTTATCCAGGATAGGAATTTGGCGTTAGCAATATTGAACAGTTTTCTTTGTGTTCAAAGTTACACAACTTTGTAAATTACTTATCAACAAATTATTTCTTGAAAGTGTAGATCACATATAGAAGGTGACACTAACAAAAATTCACAATTTAAAGTTCACTTTTAACCATTCTTTTGGGCGAATGTTTAGGAGCACAATGTAAACATACAATCAACTCAACTGTATATATGCCACCATATAATAAATAAGTTGTACAAAGAGGAGGAACTAATTGTAAACCCTCACAAAACGGTAGTACAATACACAAAAAAGAGGAAACTGAGAGGACTAGTGTCGCCAGTTTTAAACAGGGTAGAAATTCCATTTGGTAAAATACTTATGAGTTATTATACAGGGTTATTCATTGGGAAATGCGCATACAGTAAGGGTAGATGGAGGACACACCGAGGTGGTTCTAAATAACCTATATTTTATGGGCTTATCGTTCTTTATAACCAAGATACTGGGTGATTTATTAATTTTTCCCATTTTTTTCAATTAGTCATAACTTATGAACCACCCTATACATTTTTGTAATATTTGGTTCATATGTTCTTTGTTCACAGTGGTGTCGATTAACATAATGAAAAAAAGTCTTATTCCAGGTCCGGCCTTAAAAAACTTAATAAGTAGGTTTCGAGTCAAAACAACACCCTGTATATCAATATTTTAAAATTTTATTTACAAATTTGGAAAGAGCAGAAAAAAATAAGTGAGACTAAATGTATTTGGTGTTTCCGCATACAACTTTTTTACTTATTAACTTGAGTCAAATCTAGATGTTTCGATAATGAAGTGGCATAAAATTATGTTTTTCCCCAAATGGTACTTTTCCAGCTTTAATCCATAAAATCGTCAATTATTTCTTATTCTCCTAATTTCTGGATCCCAACAATTGAAAAACGAGAGGACATGTCCGTATTTGGGACAAATTATTATTATCAATGACTAACTTTCAAACACCCTGTATGCGTAAAAAAATAATCATAACATTTGTCCATTGCCCTACATTTGAAAAAAAATCTAAAAAAGAGAAAAAATGCCCATTCCGAAAAAAGCATAACTTTATTTTAAACAAAAATAACGTAACAAATTGTATTAAGTTAAACGAAAAGAATTTGACACAAAAAAATGTAAACATCATAACTTATAACAGTTGTTCAAAGTGGCCACCATTTTGCTCAATACATTTCCGTGCTCTTGAAGTAAGATTTGTAATTGACTTTCTAATCATAGCTTGATGGTCATTTCTCAGTTCGTCGCATGCGTCCTCAATTCTCCGTAGAAGGTCCTCTCTAGTGTTCACTTCAGTTGAATAAACTATTGATTTTAAATAACCCCAAACATGGTAATCGAGTGGAATAAAATCGGGCCCCCTTGCAGGCCAGTTGTGAGGTCCTCCTCTGCCTATCCAATGATTTGGGAAGTTGTCATTTAAAAACTCGCTCACTATTAACCTGAAATGAGGTGAAGCCCCATCATGTTGAAAGTACATGCCTCCAACATCAACTCCTGCATCATCTAGCAATATGGGTAAAATATTTTGGAGGAACTCCAAATACACTTCACCCGTTAGTAGATGTGGTAGAATATGGGGTCCAATTAATCGGTTGTTAATAACGCCACACAAAACATTAAAGGAGAACCTGATTTGTGAATGTGTTTGTTTTATGGCTAACGGATTTTGTTCGGCCCAAACATGGGAATTCCTTGAATTATTAACACCGTCTCCAGTAAATTGAGCTTCATCGTTAAATAAACACCTGTATATGATCCTATTATTTTGTAATACCCATCTACTAAAAGCCAATCAAGCAATTTCATCTCCTGCTTGTAGCCTCTGAACTTGCTGTAAATGGTACAGATGTAGATTATTTTTTCTTAATCTTCGCCAAACAGTAGACTGAGGAACATTAGTGGCATGACTGATTCTTATCGTACTAATTTTTTGATCATTTTGTACAAGGTTAAGAATATCTTGCTCCAAATCGATATATCATCTTTCATTTTGTGCTACAAGTGGAAATTTACCATGTTTTCTAAGGTAACTAAACACATTAGAAAATGTCCTGTCACTAGGTAATCGCCGGCCAGGAAATCGCCGTGCATATTCTCTTTGGGCAGCTTTCCCATTACCATCACAAAATCCATAGACATACAACATGTCTATATTCATTATTATCAAATTTGTGTGGCATTTTAAGCAAGCAATAACTGTTATCAACAAATAACGTAACAACACAAGTACAAACTCTAAAGTCATCAACTAACGTCAAAATTGTACTCTGACATCAGCCAACTTGACAATTACAACAATTTGGGATATCAAACCCAAAGTGTATTATTTACTAAATTAAACAATACGTACAGACTGCTTGATTTTATTATTATTATCAAGAATGCATCAGAAGAGTCGAGAAATGATCATGCTCTAGCTAAAAAAATAATTAGACGCCGATAAAGAAAATTAAATTTTTTTGATTTTCTTTTATGTTTAACCTTTAAAATGTAGATTTTTTGCAACGTTATTTTTGTTTAAAATATAGTTATGCTTTTTTCGGAGTGGGCATTTTTCCTCTTTTTTATATTTTTTTTTATATGTAGCGCAATGAACAAATGTTAAAATTTTTTTTAAGCATACAGGGTGTTTGAAAGTTAGTCATTGATAATAATAATTTGTCCCAAATACGGACATGTCCTCTCGTTTTTCAATTGTTGGGATCCAGAAATTAGGAGAATAAGAAATAGTTGATGATTTTATGGATTAAAGCTGGAAAAGTACCATATGGGGAAAAAATAATTTTGTGCCACCTCATTATCGAAACATCTAGATTTGACTCAAGCTAATAAGTAAAAAAGTTGTATGCGGAAACACCAAATCATTTAGCCTTACATATTTTTTTCTGCTCTTTCCAAATTTGTAAATCAAATTTGGAAAGAGCAGTTTCGACTTAAAACCTACTTATTAATTTTTTTTCTCGCTTAGAGAAATGGATTGTAGTATATTGGTTAGAGCAAATACTAAATCTATTGTACAGAAACAATCAGTCAAATTGACTCCCAATTATCCTGGAATGATCATATTGACTCTATTTCTAATAAATTATCCAAACATTGTTTCGTTATTTGGAACTTTAGAAATTTTGTCCCCATTAATATTTTATTAAGCTACTACTATGCCTATGTCCACTCAAGTCTAAATTATTGCTTAGTCTGCTACGGTAACTGCAGTAGATTGAATGATCTGTTGATTTTGCAAAAAAGATATTAAGAACCATGTGTTTTAAAAAATATGGTGATTCTTGTAAGCAGTTATTCACTGAATTACACATTTTAACTATGATATCCATGTATATTTTGAATTGTGTCACTTACATTAAGAATTATTACCACAAGTTTCAGCAAAGGGATACTATCCGCATAGCCACGCTGGTTATACTCTTAGACAAAATTATAATCTGATAATTCCTGTTCACAAATTAACATCTGTATCAAACGGACCTCATTTATGTCTATAAAAATATTTAATAAACTTCCAATATTCATTAAGAAAATTTCTAATCCCATCAATTTCAAAAATAGTGTTAAAAGTATTCTCTACAAAAATGCCTTTTATTCACTAGATGAATATTTTCAAACTGATCTGGCTGCTTGACATCATGATTGTTTGCTTGTTTACTGTTTATACTATATATTTTTTTAATTGTTTTATATGATTATCTCCTACCACTTCTATTGAATTATTTTTTTATGTACATTCAATATATATATATATGTATATATATATATATATTATATATATATATATATATATATATATATATATATATATATATATATATATTTCTCACATGTATATTCCATATTTTATCACTTGATTTTTTAACTCCTATATTTACTTGTGTATTTGACGATTTCTATGCTTTTAAAAAAGTATCAGGAAAATAAAGTATTGATTGATTGATTAATGCCGGCCTGGAATAAGACTTCTTTTTATTATGTTAATCGACACCACTGTGGAGAAAGAACATACGAACCAAATATTACAAAAATGTATAGGGTGGTTCATAAGTTATGATTAATTGAAAAAATGGGGAAAATTAATAAATCACCCTGTATCTTGGTTATAAAGAAAGATAAACCCATAAAATATAGGTTATTTAGAAGCACCTCGGTGTCCTCCATCTACCCTTACTGTATGCCCATTTCCCAATGAATAACCCTGTATATATATATATATATATAATGGAGTTTGAGTTTCTTGGGGTTTTGGTTCTTTTTGCGAATGACAGTCTTCTTTTAGGAGATATACATTTATTTTGTCGACGTTTCGACCGTGTCCACGGTCTTCTTCAGGAACTAACAATAATTAGCTGGACCAATATTTTGAAAAAAAGAACGTTTAAAGGCAGCAGATGATTTATTTTCCATAATTATATAATTTATTTCCTCCTCTTCATTGTGTATAAATAAACCGCGAGACTTTGTTGTTGTTCTTTTTCTTCCTTATTAAAATCAAACGTGAGCAATCTGATAAGGAGACTGGTTGATATGGATGTTATATATATATATATATATATATATATATATATATATATCCAAGGCGAAGCCAAGTCAACCTCCAGCAGACTGTCAAAAGGGCAGGCGCCTATAAATAGAATGCACGGAAAGGACTACAACAATCTATACAAATAATTGGAAAAGACCTTTCATGGGAATGCCATTGGATGAGATCATTCCCAAGTATAGCTCTGGAAAACATTTTAAAACAAACATAACAAACAGACAGGCATGGAAGGTTGGACCTCCAATTAAGGCCTGCTCTACAGATGGCTCAAAAACTGAAGAAGGTGCAGGAGCAGGAATAACATACCCAAATCAAAGACAAGAATCTCACTGAGTTTGGGTAATCATGCAACGGTATTCCAGGCAGAAATTGCTGCAATACACCACTGCGCAGAAGAGTTATTAAGGCAAGAGTTTATGAACAAGACCATTGCCATTTACTCCGACAGCCAAGCCACAACAGCTGCAATCATTTCAACGCAAGTACATTCAAAACTAGTTTGGGTGTTCCTTATAAGAGCTGGCTAGACTCACTCTTGGGTGGGTTCTAGGACTCTCAGATTACGTGGGCAACGAAGAGGCTGAGTCCTTAGCCCAACGTGCTCTAAATGGCCCCGAACCATTTTGTGTCACAGCGAGACTCTGCTAAAAACTAACATCCGAACATAGATGAAAAGCAAATCACGGGAAAGCCAGACCCTAGCCCAGAAACCCCAAACAGCAAATCTAATCTAATGTAATGTACTGCCTTCTATTAAACTTCATATAATTTCACTGATGAAAAAAAAAATTATTTATGGTTTTGCTTAGGCAATCATAAACATATCGAAATAGAAAGCGGTTGAACAATTATTATCAGTTGTAAATTACACGATGACTATTTTTAATAGTAATTTGAGATAAGGATACTAATGAAAGGAAAATGAGAGATTATGAGAGTTCCTGTATTACTAATCAATTACACTTTGTGTCCTCAAAATCTATATACGAAAAATGAATCTCGATTCTTTGTAAGCGCAAAACAGGGAACGGTATAACTTCCAATAAGGTTTTTAGGGAAAGGATTTTTAGAAAAATTATTGGAAATTTCTCTGTCCTGGAAAAGTTTTCAAGAATATATCATATCTTTATAATAAAAATGAATTTCGATTCTTTGTAAGCGCAAAACGTGAGAACGGCTGGACCAATGTCAATTTTTTTTTAATATTCATAATAGCCCGAGGATGGTTGATATGGAAAAAATAATAGGAAAGTTGCCCGGAAATTGGAAAAATTTGAATATATAAGAAAATTGGAGAAGCAAAAGACCATCGAGTTACATTGTCGCCTATCAAGCAAAAGGTCACAGAACAAATCCCGGTCAGGGTAACATTTTATTTTATAAAAACAACGGCTGGACCGATTTTGCTAATTGTTTTTTTGAATGTTTGTAATACTCCAAATAAGATTTTTAGAAAAATTATTGGAAAGAATCCTGCACGAAAACATATGGAAAATTGGCTCTCGGTCGAATTGGCTGAAATTTTATTATGTTGTAGTAGGATGGGTCATTAGAAAAAAGTGTGAGTTTAAATGATTTTGTATATTTAGTTTCTGAGATATAAGCGGCCAAAGTTAGTAAAAATGTCGTATTGGGGTAGGATTGACAAAGAAAAAAACTGTTTTTTTAGTCAAAATACGACAAAGTAAGGATGAAAATGTATTGATCGGAACTCATACATGTTCAATTATAATCTTATTGATGATAGTACATTAGGGTGTATACGGGGCACAGTCAAAAAATCGTTTTTCCGGATTTTTTTTCCAGCACTATTTCAAAACCAACAAGTTATATTTATCATAGTTTCAGTCTATTGTAGGCGAAAAAACGTGTTTTGTTTCTTGATGACTCTTTCTGTTTGAAATATATATATTTTTAATTTTCAAGTATACCCGTATACTGAAAACAATTGATCGTTTTTGATTACAAAAAAAGGAATTAATTGCTACTGCCCATTGAATAAAAGATAGGGTAACATTCTGATGAACTCAATTGTTCAATATTACCTTTCATTTAGATAAAGGGTGCTTTACATTTTTTTTTCGGTCATTTACAATGTTTTTATTGAATATCTAAAAAACTGTTCCTTTAATTTGGACCATATTTTACTCACAATATTTTTTTTAAAGGTTTACTACTTTGGTGATATGCTCGTCATCAAGAAACAATAAAGTACCCTAGCCCTATCAAACAATGTTTTAGATTGCGCAAATAGACCAATAAATAACAATATTAATAATGAGAATAAGAGAAATCTGTTACGAATCCCACCATCCGCCTACAGCCTGTTTCATGGTTTCCCAATCATCAGGACGGCTTGTGGTCTCTTTCAAATTCGTATCAGATATCTCATAGTGCTACGAGATAACTGATACGAATTTGAAAGAGACCACAAGCCGTCCTGATGATTGGGAAACCATGAAACAGGCTGTAGGCGGATGGTGGGATCTCTTGGATTCGTAACAGACTATTGGTGTCGTGGATTGACCTATGCTGACATCTGTTGGTGACCTATTAATGGTCACGAAATTTCCGTGTCATTAAAATTCCAGGATAACAGGTCTAAGCTTCACCGCACAGATTATAGGTGTCATTATCTATAATTTGATGCTTTTCACAAATATTAATAATATGATTTGAATTTAGGTTTTGTTTATTGTTTGTTTTTTGAGAGTTCAATTATGTAAATTGTTGTTTATAACTAATTAGTTTAAATTTCGATTTAGAGTTCACTACTACAATACACTATAAGATTTTCACTACCTAAGGGTTCACTAAAGCACCACGCGTGTTTCGCTATAATCAGGTTCATTTCGATTCGTTATATTATAATTTCCATAGAATATCTTCATTTGACTATATTTTACACAGTTGTATATTCACAACACAATAATTACAATTAAGAGTTGATACAAATAATATTAATTGACTTGTTATGTTAGAAGTCGTTATTTATAATTCGATTTTTTTTTGAGTCTATACTGTTGAGTTCCAAATTGTTGTTGAGTGTGGTTTGTGTTGTTTATAGTATCAAATAATTGAATAAAATATGGTCCAAATTAACGGAACAGTTTTCTAGATTTTCGATAAAAACATTGTAAATGACCAAACAAATTATTTAACGCACCCTTTATCTAAATGAAAGGTAAAATTGAACAATTGAGTTCGTCAGAATGTTACCCTATCTTTTATTCAATGGGCAGTAGCAATTAATTCCTTTTTTTGTAATCAAAAACGATCTGTAAATTGTTTTTAGTATAGGGGTATACTCACAAATGAAAATAAAATATATTTCAAACAGAGAGAGTCATCAAGAAACAAAACACGTTTTTTCGCCTACAATAGACTGAAACTATGATATCTTAACAAAATATAACTTGTTGGTTTTGAAATAGTGCTGGAAAACAAATCCGGAAAAACGATTTTTTTTACTATGCCCCTATACACCCTAATGTACTATCATCAATAAGATTATAATTGAACATGTTTATGAGTTCGGATCAATACATTTTCATCCTTACTTTGTCTTATTTCAACTAAAAAAAAAGTTTTTTTCTTTGTCAATCCTACCCCAATACGACGTTTTTACAAACTTTGGCTACGAAACTAAATATACAAAATCATTTAAACTTTTCTCTAATGACCCAACCTACTATAACATAATAAAATTTCAGCCAATTCGACGGAGAGCCAATTTCCCATATGTTTTCGTGCGGGGTTCTTTCTTTGTGTTGGCTGATTTTTTTCGGGAAAACGGGGTAACGAACGGAAAAATGGGTTAACGGGAAACCGGGGTAGCAGGAAACCGGGGTAACAGGAAACCGGGGTAACAGGAAACCGGCGTAACAGGAAAACAGAATAATGGGATAATGGAAAACGGGATAACTCAGTAACAGGATAACGGAAAAATGTGATAAAGGGAACACGAAAAGCGGACAGAGTCAAAGGCATAACCTAGATGGAACCCAAAAAAAAAATAGGAAAAAAGACATTCCACACAGACGAGAGTTTTCGGGAAAACATTTTAGGGAATATAAAAATTTGGACAGGATGTCTGTCGGGTCAGCTAGTTCTAATAATATAATCAAGTACATTTACCTATAGATCTGAAACTTCTAGAACTGTAATATAGAACACATACACATTTTAGAAAGCCATGTTCAGCTTTTCAATTTGATAATAAAAATAAATAAATGTCATCTGCTTGTCATCATAAGATATTCCATTAATGGAAGAAGTGAAATGTTTTCACTGTATCAGAATTAATTCAACGTAGATGGACAAGCTATATCTAATTTCAACTATAACCATATACCTTATTGTATATTGGGATTTATAAAAATACAATACTCCAACAATTTAGGGAACCTTACATATAAATGAGAATTTGTAAGGCACGTTTTAATACATTTCAGTATTTGAAAAATCAATATTATATATCTACTTACTGGTATTGGTATGGTTGATGCATTGGTTGAGGAGGATAGGGGTGATACATTGGGGGTGGCTGATAAGATGGTTGTGGTGGTCCTGAAGGAAACTGTTGGATGTTTATCAACACATTCTGTTGGTGCATTCCATTTCCAGATGGTTGTAATCGAGATACTTGTTGAGCCAAAGCTTGCATAGGCAGACCAGTCAAGGAATCCAGAGAATTGGAGCTTTGAGAGGTTGGATTGTAGAGTTGCTTAAATAAAAAAAATCACTAAATACAATGCAATAACTTGTAAACTAACGTAAAGTTTTCATTTAATTGTACACTCACCATTGCCCCTCTGTTTCGCTCTTCCAGACGATCGAGGGAGATGAACTCATTATCACTCGAGTGGAAGCCAAGATCTTTAGCTCTCTCATTGTTATTGAAGAGTGAAAGAATATTGTTATCATCGTTGTCTGGTAATTTCAATGGGTCCTCTAACGAAGATGAGGACCACAAGTTTGAAGTTTCATTCTGATCTGAAAAAAAGCTACCTGCTTTACAACAGGATAACTATGTTTTACAACAATATGGTATTTGAATGAAAAGCTGAGTTGACTTGAGTTTTGAGAATGTAGAGAAAAAGCGTTAAAAATGCAGTTTAGGGAGAATTCACTAATCACCAAAATTTTTGGTTTGTGATAGTTCATTTCTCTGAAAGCTTGAAAATAAGTAAAATTCTTGGCAATCACATATTTTGAGGTAATTATTCAATTTTAAAATGTCCCCTGTTGATTGAATGTATGTATCTGTGGTAGAAGAAACAGCCAGCCACTATTCTCACTATTCCTAGTCAGTTTATTTATCACATTCCAGGATGTTTTGCACCTTTTGTCAGGTGTGTAAGAATTTTATTTTGGTAGTGACTGCGTTTAACTTTTCGTACAAGTTGTTCATGTTTTCTTTTTGTTTTTTTTTATACAAGTTTGAAAGGATATGGTAAGAAGTTTTCAATATAAATAAGCCCTTCAATTTTTGGCTGGACTTAATTACATCGCACGTTACTCACTGTTCGAATCCACTTTCCCATTAAAATGTTTCAAAGAAAAGGAAGTATCGAAGTGAAATAAAAAAACCTTACAGAAATGCTGGAAAGCATTGTCAAGATTCCTATGTTGATACGTGAAAGTCCAATCTTGTGAATTACAAAATAGTTCACTATTTCGGCAAAAAATTATTTTCTGTAATATGTGACATTTACTTTGAGTTATTATTTATTTATTTATAAACGGGGAAATCTCCAATTCGGTTAATTACATATGCAGATAAACAAAGTAAATATAAATCCTTAATACTAACACTAGGTAATACTAATACTAATGCTAAAGATACTATTACTAAAAAAAAAGAATTTAAAAGCTATATAGCGCAAGAATTTTTGTTCTACTGCTTCTATTTTAGTTATATAATTTTGCTAATAAGGTGACCAAATACTTGAGGCATATTCTGAATGAGTTCTTATTAAGGAACAATATAGTAGCTTAAGAGTGTGGGTGTTCGTGAAGTCTCGAGTGATCCTTTTCACAAAGCCTTAAAGTTGAAGCGACTTAGTGATCATATTTGATTTATGGAGCCAAACTCTAAGTTAGGTTAGGTTGTGTTCCCTTCTTTAACGTAAGATATTGACCGGGTTCGTTTTTGTGCAGACCGGATGGAAGTGGGAAAAAGTAAGAATCGTGTATTTATTTACATTCTGATAAAAATAATGGAGAGCCCACTATTATTAAAATGCCAAACTATTTCATGAGATATTTTAATCCGGACCAGGGAATCTTATAAGGGACACACACTTTTATCGCTTATCTATATTTCGAACAATAGGTAATACGAGATTTACGACTTTCTTAGATTTCTAGATCTACTATATTGATGAACTTGATGGTAAAATAATCAAGGTAACTGCACCATTGATTGCCCAACCATTGAGCCACTTAATAAATGAGTCTTTAGTGTCTGGGACTTTTCCACATATAAAGGAATCTAATGTTATACCCATCTTTAAAAATAACGGATTTGCCACAGATATCACAAACTACAGGCTAATATGTATCCAAAATCAAATGTAATTTTTTTTTTAATTAGCCTACTACCAAAGATTAACCAAATATCTAGACTACTTCAAACTACTTCCCGATACGCAGCATGGATTTAGGAAATCGAAATCTACTACAACTGCCATATATAACTCTCTTAATAACAAAAAAAACTAATTGTGCCTATTCTATGATCTAAGTCGCGCTTTTGACACAATAGATAGGAATTTACTGATTCATAAGCTGGAGACTGTAGGTGTCCGGGGGGTACCCCTTGATTGGGCAATATCATATCTGTCTAACCGCACACAAGTATCGATGTTTAATGACACTAAATCACGATCAAGAGAAACCAATCCAGGAGTGCCGCAAGGATCAATCTTAGGTCCCTTATTCTTCATCATATTCACAGCCGATATAAAAAAGTGTTGCGACTTTTCTGATCAAATAGTACTATATGCTGATGACACAAATATTCTAATTTCATATAAGGATATTGACCAATTAGTGATAAAGAGCAATGCCGCTTCTGAGAAGTTCCATAAATACTGTTCTCAAAATGGACTCCAACTAAATGTTACAAAAACATATTTCATGCGGTTTTTACCAAAAAATGATCTTTATTTACATATTCAAGGAAAATTAATTCAAGCTACAGACAAAATAAAATTCTTGGGTGTAACACAAAACTAACATGGGAACCGCATGTAAAACCAATATGTAACAAGTACACGCACCTATATGATAAGGAATTTGAGAGAACCATTGTCTTTTGATGTGCTGAGAATGGTGTACTTCGGTCTAGTACGGTCAATTTTACAGTATGGTCTAATATTCTGGGAGTCATCATCACACTTTGAAAAGGCTTTTATTGCTCTCAAAAAAAATACTAAGAACCATGCAACTACATGTAAAAATCTGTATATTAGAGCACAAATAATGACATTACCCAGCTTATGTATCTATCAACTAATCATGTACATTCGATCCAACGAACACACGCTTGAGAAGAATGAGGATGTGCACTCGCACGACACAAGACTAAAAAACAATATACACCAAACTTACTCCCGTCTAAGAACCTGCCAAAATTCACCTAACTAGGTAGGAACCAAAATGTATAACAAATTCAAACTTATATATAAGAAGGATAAATACTGTAACCATTCAAGAACGAACTAAAAAAAAATCTCACTGAAAATGCATTTTACACAAATGAACAATTTCTTAAATTCTAAAAATCACCATGCTAAACTGTTCACATTCAAATTTCAATCCGTATCTCTATGGTAAAGTGCTATGACTATGTACATGTATTTGGTAAATACATTGTAAATGAGGGCATAGAATTAATTAATGTCTCATCACTTATTTTAATTGTATCGAATATTTTTAATTCTATGTGTTCTTCTTTTTGACTAGTCCTATAAATGTACATCTGTTTTTAATAAAGTTTCAAACTTATATGTATGTTTTTGTGATGAATAAACTGATTGATTGATTTAAAAAAATAGTGCCTTTTGGAAGCTCGCATCTCAGAATGTATTTGACAGTGCCACGTTTTGACTTTGGATTTGTGTTCGGAAGGCGAAAATATGATAGTTTCACCAAAACTATCATATTTAGTTAGTGTACTCATGCTCCCTGGATATAGGTAAAAGACTCTTCTTACGTATTTTTGCCTTCTAAAAATGAATCCAGAAGAAAAATGCGGCGGTATCATACCGTTTCCGAGTTAGAACACTTTTTACTTTTTTATAACCTCAATTTCAAGCACCGTTTTCTCGCACAAAAATAATTTAAAATCCCTGTTTTTTTCAAAAAACATAAACTACGAACACTAAATCACTCATTCACGGCACAATTTGGCACAAAATACAGCCGATTCTATCGAAAAAGTCCTCCTTCAACACGTACACACGTACATCCTGACCTCTAACATCTGACTCAGATTGAGGTTAGGTTGTAGTTGATGCGAGGAGAGGCTAGGATGTACGTGTTTAAGGAGGATTTTTTTCGGTAGAACCGACTGTATTTTGTGCCGAGAATGAGTGATATAATGTTCGTAGTTTATGCTCTTTGAAAGAAGGATGCACTTTGAGTGATTTTTATGAAAGAAAACGGTGCTTGAAAATGAGGTTATAAAAAAGTTAAAAGTATTGTAACTCGGAAACGGTATGAGACCGCCGCATTTTTCTTCCGGATTCGTTTTCAGGAGACAAAAATACGTAAGAAAAGTCTTTTACCTATATTCAGAGAGCAAGAGTACACTAACTTAATATTTCCCCCAAATCGAGTCTAATTACTGGATATTTAAGGTATTGATTTAAAAAAAAAAAAAAATTTTTTAAAAAAAAATGTAGAGTGAATTCAGTATTGATACAACACAATGGTAGGTAGAGAGGGGGAAACTCGAGTGGACACGATTTGCTGCAACCGCATGGGTTACGGTGAATTCTCGCCACTGTCATGACATAATTGAAAGGTTACGTTTGTTTTGTTAGTAAATGGTTGTTAATAAGTGATTTTGATTTGACAAAAAATTATTTTTCCATTTAAAAGATATAGAAGTTTAAGTTTCCTACGTTTTGTGTATCGCCTTTACTGAATCATGTGATACACCTCTGGAATTTCTCGTGCACCTTTGAGAACTGTTCATTGGGGAAGGCCAAACATGCTGTCTCAATAGTGAATGCACATTATTTCACAAATCTGTGGATTCTCCCTAAACTGCAGTTTTTCCCGATATTTGACTTGAGTATCGGGAATGTAAAGAAAGAACTCTAGGAGAGGTACAATATTAGTAGGACTGCACAATATCCAGAGTAAGTAATGTTCTCACTTATATCTGCTTCAATTATAGTTAGTTCTTCACGACTTGTTTCGATTTCTTTCAGGAAACCTGTCTCTCGAGATACCTCACAAATGCTCGAAGAAGGAACAGCGGTATTGTCCTTTAGAAATACAGGAGCTTCATCGAAATTGATTTTTCGGATACACTGACTTGGCTACGAAATATATGGGGTGAATATTTTCGAAAATTAATAAAAATGTCTTACATGAGAGATGTGTCCAGTCTGTGATTCAAGTTTTACAAGCCTGAAATATCTCAAGCCCTCTCCGTTCGATGATAAATTCATCACACGATCACACCTAATTGTTTATACCAAACTTTGATTTCAGTTTTTTGATCATAAAGAAACGATAAACTAAAAATAAAATAAAATTTTCAATTCAAAACATGTTTAGTCGTGATCTCTGTTCGTGACACAAATAAAATCGTACTGGATTATTTTTTATTTTTATTAAAAACAGATCGCAATAGCAACGTATTCGCATTTTGTGAGAATCTATAACAATTTTAACAAGAGTTTCTTTCGATTGCGAAAAACTATTGTGTAAGAAAGTAAACAAAGGTGGAAGTATCTGCTGTATTATGTTGGAAAAAGAGACAGAGTAATTTTCGGTGTAGCTGTCTTACACCAGTGCTACACTTCGCTGCAAACGAAATACGGTTTCTTTTTTTCATAAAAAAAAAAGACAATATCGTTCAGGGCGCATGAACATGACGCTACAAATTGCGAGTCGCGATATTACCGTACATCAACGAGTATTAATCTCGAACTGTATTCGTATACGAATCTGTATTGTTGTCTCTTTTTCGCTCGGATATTCTCCATCCATGCATCTCTTTTTATTCGTATGAAAATGTTCAAGTATGGGTTCAAGAATAGCCCCCAAGGATGTTATTTTCGAACCATACGTAAACATTTTCATACAAAGAGAAAATAATGTTTCGATGAGAGTGTTACGAAACTGGGTTATTTTTTCCAATAAATATACTTTATATTATTGTCCGCTTATAACACTTCGAAAATACAACACAATAATGCAATCTGGAAATAAAATACTCAATCACTACTAAAATGTACCGCGTACCGCAGTGCACTAAAAATTCATTTGAACTCACTGATATGAATCACTAATTGTTTCTCTGCACAACAATAATCAACTGAATGAACCACGTAGCAAGCGGCTGTTTTTATAATAAAAAGACAAGTCCAGAATTCCCCAGAAAGTCGTTTGCTGAATCATCTGGGCTTCTTGGAACTCGCGAGGGTTTGATTGGAGAATCCAGGTCAACGGCTGCTTCCGACATTAACAACACAGGGGCGTACTGTACTCATTTTCGTAACAATAGTATGCGAGTGGAAGTGAGAAAACAAATTATATTCGTATACGAATATAATTCAACCTAATGTAGTGACAAATGAGGATTTTATCAAATACAAAATACTGGGACTTCAATTTCAGAGAGACGAATTTACACAAGCAGAAGTAAAAGTGATAGGAACAACTAGCCATATATTTCATAACTACGTATATTGATAATAAGGATAGCCTATGTGAAGCCAAAACAACTTAACATCGATTTAAAAAAACGGGTGCTTACAAATGAATGTGCACGCGCCAAAAGAAAAATATATTTTTGATCGAAGACATGATTTTGTTCGCCCGTCTCATTCTAGTAGTCATGGTTTTACATGACAAATTATTGTGGTATGACAAACTTCTTCAATTTGTTGCATATTCTTACTATGGTAAAATTGTGCATTAGCTATTTGCTGACATCCAGTTGTTAGCTCTGGATGAATAATCAATTTCCAACTTAATTGTAGAAATGTATTGATGGTTTTCTGCTCAAAATGTTAAATGAATGAGCATAACCCTAAATGTGCTTGTTTTTACAGATAATTAGTCAGCTTCGGAAATCAACATCACCCCAGATCGTATTCTGATGACTTCGATTTTCCTTCGTAGGCAAACTGGATTGTCTCACTCGAAGTGATACCATGAATGCCCAATACTTTCACAATTTTTTTTTAACTTTTCGAAGCACGTGGAACGGCTGCACAAAAACTAACATTAACCTGACTTCCTGCCTGCGTGGTCGACGTCCATCTCCCACGACACCAGGAAGTCGAATCAACCCTAAATGTTAATATCACGTGTCATAGTTAAAAAGTTGCGCATGCGCAATGGAATTTGAGCTCTCGTATAGAAAATGACTTACTGATTTTCTTAACTTTACTTTGTTCACATTGGTTCTTATGGAGTGATCAATATAAATTAATGCGCATGTGTGAGGAAAAACTATATATTTGATCAAACACTTGATTTTGTTTGTCCATCTCATTTTAGTTAGTCATTGTATCACGTGAAAATTTTTGGTTTCATCTATGGTAACAACCACAAAATTCGGCATTTACTATTGACTGGAAGTGATACAAACTGAAAATTCACTGCCATCCAATTGTCAGTTCAAACTGAATCAATTATCAATAAAATTGATTGTTTGACGGGTTTTTGGTAAAAATTTCGAATAAATAACATAACCTTGAATATTTATGTCATGTTTCATAATTCAAAACGTACGTATGCGCAATCATTTTCGAGCACCCGTATGAAAAGGGACAGACTGATTTTCTACATTTGGTCTTATGGAGTGCTATCAATATTGGTAGTTAATAAATATATGTCTCCCATTTGATGACCAGAAGTGGATTTAAATGCACCAAAACCTACAAAAATTTGCTATATACTCACTGAAACTTGGATCTCCATCAGGATTGTCATCTGTGATTTCCGTTATGGTCAAAGAAGACTCTTTGAGCAATCCGGTGGTTTTGATTCTGATCTTAGGGTAGTCAAAGGTAGTTGGCTCTGGAGGAGGAGTAGGCTCCGCACCCGGAATGCTTCCATATTCGGAAGCATTGCTTTCACTGTTGGAATTTGTGTTGTGAATGCTGTCTGGAGGCTTTTCCAACGAACTCGAAGTTCCGGTTTCGCTAGGATTTGGAGATCCTGAAAAGTGCCATGGTTTGAGATTACTAATTGTTTGTAAAAACCAAGACACTAACTAATAATGGATTCGGTACCAGATGCATTAGGTTTTGTAATAACTGAGACATTTATTAGATACTGTGAACATTCGACTGATGTATGATCGAAATAAGATGTCTAGAAATCCTGGTAAATTCAAACACTAGCGCCAACTGTGGCTGTTTGACAGTTCGAAGCAACTATGCATACATCCATCAGAGGCGCTAAGATTAAGTTTTTGAATATGATGAAAACATTGGCGTTTTCAATATCGAATTATGAAAAACATTTAAACATTTTTTCAATTTCTAAGTTTGTAGCTGAGCTTTCTGGGTGGTAATATTTATGTGCAAATCAAAATATTTTAGAAAATGGGCACATACGTGTTCTTCATTGTTGTCGCCCAAAAATACTCAAGAATATCGAACCAGTGGATACACCAAAGTTTTCAGACATATAAGACCGAAGAAGTGGCAAACTTGAGAACTGACCAATTATTTTGCACATGGGCTCCTACCTGAATTGCGCATTATCAGATGACACACAGAATGTTTCCTGCTATCTATGGGCAAAACACTTATGGTGGATTTATGCAACACCAATTAACAATTATTAAGTAACAATTATCAATTAACAATTATAAGTTGAACCATCATCTCACAATGGTCGTGTTTATGCAAACAAGTAACAATTATCAATTAAGTTGGCCAACTTTTAACTTCTTACTTTAATTGAACCAAATTTTCTTCTAGTGCGCAACTAGTACGCAGATGACCGTAGATTGGTTCCTGCGATGACGAGAGCTAACCTAATTTTCATTAAATAAAATATTCTGGTTTGTTTTGGTTGTGGCGTCTTTTGGAATTTTATTTGTTTGTGAAAATATACTGTAAAAAATTGAAATTGATGATGCTATTTTGATCGACCACGTTCGGCAATTCCCGCGCATGCTTACTTTTCTTCCTTAATTGTTAATTGGATGTGCATAAATGCCATCATATTCAATACTTGTTAATTGTTACTTGATAATTGTTAATTGGTGTTGCATAAATCCACCATTATTTATCTATTTATCATTTTACACGTGAAAGAACAGTAATTTATAATAATAAGTTATCCTTCTTAAAATATAACTTTATATAGAAGATTGAATTGCATTAAACTTGGATAGCAATGTTTGCCAAGTGAGGTTAGGTTGTGTCTGCGCAGTTCAGCTTAGGAGTCGGTGAGCTAGATAGAATTGGTGTCAATGCCCACAGTAAACTTGAGGACCAATACAGTAGATACCCACACAAAATTGGTAGGTTTTTGAGAACTAAGATCTGCCAAGTGCTTGTTTCATATAGACGCAAATAGCGGAATTGATATAATTGGATACCTGCACAAATTCATTGTCGAGAACAATTCTCTCGAATTATATTAATCGCTTTCAATGCATTATCAATGGAAAACAATTCAAAGGAAATTTCTGCAACAAAACTATTTCACACATCTGTAAATAAAGTCACAAATCAACTTCTGAGCGGAGAATTTTTCATAAAATAATGAAACTGTTATATTCGAATTCAACGTTTCCAGATAGTTGGTTTACAATCCTGATTTGGGAAGCTTGAGATAATCGAGGTTCCACAGACCTCTTGAATATAAGTAAATATGACATGCTGATATTTTTATTACTATTATTTTCTTATTACTTTCAATTCCAAACCGTTCTTTTGAAAGTTGAAACAAAATGTACCGTATTTAATAATGACGGCATAGCTCGTCAAGAAAGAAACAGCACAAAAGAGTATCGTACATCTAGCATCTAGCTCTGTTTCATAGGTAAGAAGAGATCATACGATATATAATCAGTTGTGCCAACGTGAATTTGGAAAATAATGGCGTCCGTAGAAGTGAAGCCATTTCATTGTATAGGTATGAACTATGCGATATTCCTTTTATAAGGTCTGTGCGAGATCTCAATAGCCTGTTAAAACCATATATGTCGTAGCTACAAACATTGATGTTAAGCGGATATCCTCTATGAAGCCAAAACAAAAGATAAAATAATATTTTTGAAAAAAGACGTGATTTTGTTCGTCCATTTCGTTCTAGTAGTCATTTGAAGTACGATAAGCTTATGTCATATGTTGCAAAATCCGACCTTGGTAACATAACTAACTACATTGTGAATTAGCTATTGACTGGAAGTGAAACAAACTCAAAAAATGTATGATAAAATATTATGATTGAATAGTTTTTTCCTAGAAGAAATTGAGTAATATTCGAAACCTAAAACCCTCTCTAAAACCCTTAAATTCAGTGAAAGTGAGTTTATACAGAAAGTAAAATAAAATAAGAAATAAAATAAAGTAAAATAAGAAGTAATAATTTTCAGAGTGTTTATAGAGCTGAGTAAATTAATGTAAAAAGTAAGAAAGCTGTCAATCGAAATTTGGGATTTTATGTTGTTACCTCAAACTTCAATGATGAATCTCGAAAATTTGGTCCCCGTTATTGTTAATTGAGTAAAATATAAGCCATTGTTGACAACACTACCAATATGAAATCTAGTCATTCAAAGACAAAAAGAAATTTAAAAAACTGCCAGTGAACACACCGTTTTCCGGTTATGAAAACAAAAATATGATGATTTTTTATCATGTCATGTATCATCCTATCTCCTCAATTTGTCTAAATTATTCAATATGTACATATGCCTAACAACTTGTCAAGTAAAATAAAATAAAAGATGAAAGTTAACCATCTTTTATTTTACTTCTTATTTTATTTTATTTCTGTATAAACCTGTTATGGATGTTGTGTAGTTTTAACTTTTTAAATTACTTTATTTTATTTCTTATTTTATTTTACTTGCTGTATAAACTCACTATTAGACATTCAAACACAGCGTTATTGCCGCGTCTTTTGATGTCATAAGTCCATTGATTTGGCATTTTCCCGAGTTGCCAGTGTCATTATTTTGCGGAACTTCTGAGGAAATATTATTCAGTTACATCCTATGAATAAAACAGAACTTGTGTCAGCATGTGTTATATTGAAATGAAGACTTTGAATTTGTTAGCTGTTCTTGATTTAGTTATTCTTGAATAATATGTATGTATACCGAGTGTTGTCATTATTTTTTCGGTCTGCTCACATTGTAAAGAAATATTACGAATATCGCTTGGCAACGCTGTCATTCCTGGCACTCTCGGTGATCGGCTAGTTGCCTGTGTCACTATTTTGAGGACCTTCTGAAGAAATGTTATTCTGTTTCATCCTATGAATAAAACAGAACTTGTCAGCATGTGCTATATTGAAATGAAGATAGTTGTTCTTGATTTAGTTATTCTTGAATAATATTTATGTATACCGAGTGCTGTCATTATTTTTTTTGGCCTGCTAACATTGTAAAGAAATATTATGAATAACGCTTGGCAACTCCTGTAATTATCTTACACTCTCGGCTATAGATCTGTACTCGTTACGTCATATCCTGGCGCGGTTTCCGCAGTGTTCAAACAGGAACATTTCTGAGGTAATTTTTTTTTGAAAAACTACTTAAAAAAAAATAAAAAAAAATCCAACTACTTTTTATCGTATTTTTCCAGAAATTAGTAATCTCGCCTTAGTTGGTCCAAATTGAATCAACAACCAATAATTTTTTTTCTGAATGAGTCGGCTGTTACTTGATGGAAATCCATAGTAATTTTAAATCACAACACAGACGATTAGATTTCCACAGAATGTTTCGCTAATACAGTATAGCTTCTTCAGGTGAATTGTACAATAAACTAAATATACAATGGCCAACAGTTTATTTATACCTACTCTACCTAAAGTCATTATTGGTAATTACCTCTAACGAGGTAAGTACCGACAATAATCTCCCGAAACATAAAATATATCCTCAATTATACCATTGTATATAGACCAATTATACCATTGTATATAGACTAATATAGTCTATATACAATGATTATACTAATTACAAAGGGTTTCTCTAGGAAAACAAATTCAAAAGAATTTTTCAACCTATTAATTTCTAGCGTTTCCAACTGATTCAGTTTAATACCTTTATTTTCTACTCCCGATTTTTCGGCTTTCGAAATTCTATCTTTATTATTTTTAATAAAACTACCCAACGTATTATTTGTGATTCAAAAAAATCAAACGTTTCTCTACGGACAGGCTTTACGAAGAACTAGACACCTTTAATATTGACAAACTACATTTGAACCAGCCTGCTATGTATGTATAAAATAACAAACCAATTATAAATTCCAACAAAACTATTCCAACCCGTTCTAGGACGCACCAAGCACTTGATATACCTAAATTTGGGATAAGTCACTCCCAACACAGCATCTCATGTTTAGGACCAAAACTATATAATAAACTACCACTCCAAATAAAAAAATAAATAAACTTAGTTCCTTTAAATACGAAATCAAAACTATGATCAATGAAAATAGAATCTACTTATGAAAAAAAAAACAACGCACTCCTCACTCATTTACTTATCAACTCTCTCTCTTGCAGGACACTATAAAAAAATCCATATCCCCAAGCCCTATCAGTTTGCATCACTCCAAACAGTCAATCCTCGTGTAGAAATATACACTACAAGCTTTTAAGCTTAGGTAATTTCTATACAGGTTTATATAAAATTGTACTATGTTAGTGATATAACTTGTAACAATGAATAAAGTTTGATTTGATTTTAATTTGATATGCAATTTTTAGATCTTGTTTATTAAGAAATAAAGCTATTTTTTCCGTAGTCTGACCACAATATGTGAGTGTTCTATAATTTTGATTAGAGTTTTTGGTGGTAGGAAAAACTTCGTTCATAGGCTTTTGAATGGAGTTCTTTGGAGAGAATACTATCAGCTCAACTTTATATCCATTGTTCACAGCAATTTGTTTTATGATGTTAGGTTCCTTTTTGAAATTCTCATCTGAAAGGGGAACATTTACTATTCTATGAATCATACTATATAAGCTGCAACTTTATGATGGTAGGGATGGTTAGAATTGGCATGAATAGTAATATCCGTTTGGGAGGGTTTGTGGTAAATTGAAAATTCATGTTTTTTGTTTAGTTTGGTTATTGTCAAGTACAAGAAATGGATTTAGTTTTCTGATTCTTCTTCTGATTCTTAATAGGTTGAAAAATTCGAACTTATTACTCAACGACCAACTTAATTTGAATAATTCACCACTTTAGAATTTGTTTTCCTAGATTAAACCCATTGTATAGTTAAACCATTTACAATTGCCGAAGCATAAAAAACAAGTTTCGCATTCTTGAAGCGGAATCCTTTGAGCAGCATAGGCGGAGATAACTAATTTTATTTGGATATTTAAATATTTTAAAAATACGTTAAGATGAAAAAATGTGACATGAGCGCGGAAGTATGTATTGATATCAATCAATCAATCAATCAATTTATTAGTTAAAAAAGTGTTCAATTACAACACAGGAACCTACATTGTAACATACTAACTTAGGTAACACGTCATGAGCTTAAAAAAGACAGACACCAATCTACATAACATTAAAACTAGGCTGTCAGAAGCAAAAAGCAGTATTTGTACACAGAAAAATAGTATTTGTAAACGGAACAGTATGCACAAGTTACAATTAATAACACACACTATACTTAACAAGACATGTTAAAAGCAACTATTTTTAAAACAATCGGTGAGAAAATTTCATTTCTGTAGAAATTCGTCAACGGAGTAGTGTGCTTTCAGCACACATTATTATTTATATTATATATAAATGACATTCAGCATATATTTCAAAATTCTAAATATCATTTGTTTGCTGATGATACAATTATTTATATGGAAGGAAAACAACTGGACACTCTTGTAAATAATATGAATGAGGATTTAGAGAATTTGAAGGATTGGTTAGAGGTAAATAAATTGAAATTGAATGTCAAAAAAACGAAAGCAATGCTGATAGCAAACGGCAATGTCCGCACACAATTCGAAGAAAACAATTTGAATTTTGAAATTTATAATGAAGAAATTGAACTTGTGGATGAAATTAAATATCTGGGGGTAATAGTTGATTGTAAATATTTGACATTGTATTCTATTGTATTCTAGGAAGTTGATTTATAACACAATTATTCTACCTCATTTCAATTATTGCCCCACAATTGTATACATGGCAAGTCAGAGTGAAATAGAGAGATTGCAGAAAATGCAAAATAGAGCCATTAGAGTTATATTACGGTGTGATTATAGAACTTCGGTTCAATCTATGTTACACACCCTGAACTGGTTGGATGTCAAATCATTCATAAAGTACAATGTTATGGTATTCATCCACAAGATCAACATAAACACATGTCCTCAATATTTAAAAAATATATTAGTAAAATTCAAAACTGTTCATGACTATGATACTAGAGGTAAAGATAATTTTGTTGTGAAGCAAGCAAAGAAAACACAGACACAGCGTTCAGTATTCTACAAAGGTGTGGTAGAATATAATAAACTAGGAAACGAACTGAAGATGAGTCCACTGAATATGTTTAAGAATCATGTCAAGGATTTTATCAGAAGTGAACATATTAATGTAATATTATAATTTTGTATTGACATATTATATATGTATTGTTGGAATGTATAGCGAAAGGCTAAATAAAATTACTACTACTACTACTACAAGATAGTTTTTCAGCTTAGCTTTAAAGGAATGTAAGCTAGGGGCAGATTTGATATTGTCGTCAAGAGCATTATAGAGTCTGACACCAATCGATCCCGGATGATTCTGCGACACTGATAGTCTAGCGAATGGTTGTTGTAGTTTATATTTATTTCTAGTACTATAGTCATGAGAGTGTCCACAAGTAGGAATATTAGTAATATTCCTTCTCACATAGACAATGCAGTGGTATATAAACAAACATGGTAGAGTCATTATACCAATTTTAACAAAAAGTGGTTTGCAATGTTCTCTCGGGCGTACCGCCATCATTAACCTTACTGCTTTTTTTTTGAATGGCGAATATTTCTTTTGCCTTGGATGTAGCACCCAATGAATTATTTCATAGCACATAAATGACTGAATAAGACTAAAATATACCAGTTTCGAGACTTCAAGAGAGAGTGTGTTTTCAATTGACGGAGTAGAAATATATGTTTACTAAGCTTGAGTTTTATATACTCAATATGATTGCTCCAGGTGAGTTTAGAATCAATATTGATTCCTAGAAATCTTGTGTCAGAGACTTGTCGAATTGATGTATTGTTCAGCTTCACTAGGTGGCTGCTATCTATTGAAGAATTTTTTGTAACAAAATTAATCATTTGAGTTTTGGTTATATTGAGAACTAGTCCATTCAAATCACACCACTCGGAGAGTTGATTTGTAGCATTCTGCGCATTACAAAGCATAGTGGGAATACTATCAGCTGATATAACGAGATTGGTATCATCTGCATATACAATCGATAGAGAAGCAGCAGAGCAATAAGTCGGAAGGTCATTAATAAAACAAATAAACAGCAGGGGCCCGAGTACTGATCCCTGTGGTACGCCTGTCGAAATATATCGAATATCTGAGAAGGTATCGTTCAGATATACTCTTTGGCTATGACCTTCAAGGTAAGTTACGATCCAATTCAGTGCTGGTCCCCTTACACCATAAAGTTCCAATTTATATAATAACAGATCATGGTCAACAAGATCAAAAGCCTTACTCATATCAAAAAACAGTGCCAACGTGTTGTGTTTGCTGTCAAGAGCATCAGTTACATGCTTTAATAGCACATCAATGGCAGTGCCAGTGGATTTGTTTTGTCTAAATCCGTTCTGACTTGAGCTAAATAGGTTGAGATTTTCAAAATATTTGTATAGTCGTACATAGTAGCAGTACTCACCTACCTTTGCAAACTGACTCAGAAGGGCAATAGGACGGTAATTACCACAGTCTTGACGAGAACCCTTGCCTTTATAAATTGGTAGAATTTTTGATATTTTCAAGACATCAGGGAACACGCCTACCTGAAAGCTGTGGTTGACAATGTGACTCAGCGGTTCTGAGATAATATCAGCAATAGTCGATAGTATATGCCCTGGTATCTCATCGAAACCTGCAGATCTTTTTCGACTGACTTTTTTTATGGTTTCTTCAATTTCATACTTTGTTGTTGGTGAAAGGTATATGCTGTTGGCCTTGGATTTCATATGTTTGATGTTGGTTGATGAGGGTTTAATGCGACCAGAACTAATACTAGAGAAATGATTGCTAAATAGGTTACACAATTCATGACTGTTGCTAATGCAGGATCCCATACTATCAGTTAAACTGATAGCATCACCTGCAGATCTGTTCTGATGTTCCTTAATTATATTCCAACATTCCTTTACTTTGTTGTCCGCCACAGCTATTCTACGGTCATTTGAGGTTCGTTTGGCAAGGTTTAATTTTATTTGATAAATTTGCTTAAGCTCTAAAAATTTTTGATGGTAAAATTCACTTTGATTTGATTTATCTAAAATTGACATTTCATTTAGCATTCTACTTAATTCTTTTACTTCCTCAGGCACCCATTTTGATTTATTTTTCTTATTACTGCATGACACTTTTCGTTTAGGAAACGCCGCATTGAAAAGTGACATAAATTGGTCATAAAAATACCCAAACTTCATATTAACATCAGATATGCGAAAAAGCTCAGACCAATCGACTGCTGAGAGTGAATCTTTCAACATTATTCTTACTAAAGCACCTTTTCATTAGATTTGCATTCTTGTTGTAAAAAGAGTAATGGAAGGTAGCTATCTGAAATGTGTGGTCCGACAGGAAGGTATGTTTGATCTCAGTGTGTAATGAAGCTACATTAGAAAACATATTATCAATACAAGTCGCAGAATCACCCGCAATACGAGTAGGTTTATTTATTTGTGGTTTCAAATTGAACTGTTCTAGCAGGTTCAAGAAATTCGATCGAAGGTTACTGGGCTTCAACTATGTTGAAATCTCCGCAGACAATTATATCAATATTGACGAAAACTCTATACAAATAATCAATAGTTTTTTCAAATGCCTCTAGGAAATTATTCAAATTACTTTGCGGTGCCCTGTAGACTGATAAAATAATAAGTGATGTATTAGATGTCTTGAGGCATGCAGCACATATTTCAAAGTCTTTTTCAATACTAGTTTTAATTAATATTTCTTCAATATCAAGAGAAATATCAGCAAAAATACACACCCCTCCTCTAATGAATTCAGATCTGCAAAATGTAGAAATGAGCTTATAATTGGACAACCTGAAACTTTCACAATCTGTTAATTTGAACCAGCTTTCACTAATACAGAGTATATTCGGGGAGTAGTCGATAGGCAATCGGATCATCATAATTTCATTTTCCTATGTTCGAAAAAAAGCCATATTTTCCAACAAAATTCAACAGAACTATAAAATATTTTAAAACCTATTTCGATCCCAGACCAGAGATGCTACTGGCTTTTATTTATTCAGACCTCTTCAAACACAAATATAACTCATGATTCATCGTTTTCTTGCCGTCTCAACGTTTCGACACACCTACAAGCATTATCATTGGCTTGCGGTCCGTTTTGATTGGCTCAGGTGAATCTGCTGTAGAACTAGACAGCTGTCACTCAAACCCACGTTGACTGTCGGCTCTTGTGATCCTCTTTTGATCTTTCGTTCGGCGACGGAGAATGTTTACGAGTAGTACACATTATTTTTCGTTCCGTTTTTTCGCATATACGCTCGTGTAAGAGCACTGAGTTTTTGATTTGCTCCTTATAGAAACAGGTTCTGCAATTGAAAATGGTTGAACTATACCGTCGGAGTAGTTATTATAGTTAAACCATGTAGAATTGCAGAAGCATAGGCCGAGATAACAAATTTTATTTAGATATTTAAATATTTTAAAAATACGTTAAACTAAAAAAATATGCCATAAGCGAGGAAGTATGTATTAATAGGCAATCGGATCATCATAATTTCATTTTCCTAGGGTCGAAAAAAAAGCCACATTTTCCAACAAAACACAACATAACTATAGACTATTTTAAAACCTATTTCGAACTCAGACCAAAGACACTACTGGTTTTTATTTATTCAGATCTCTTCAAACACAAATATATAGTTTAACCATTTTCAATTGCAGAAGCTGTTTCTATAGGGAGCAAATCAAAAACACGAGCGTATATGCGAAGAATCGGAACGAAAAATAATGTGTACTACTCGTAAACATTCTCCTTCGGCGAAGGCAAGATCAAAAGAGCCAAAAGTCAACGTGGGTTTGAGTGACAGCTGTCTAGTTGAAAACGGACCGCAAGCCAATGATAATGCTTTTAGGTGTGTCCATACGTTGAGACTAATAAATCACCAGTTATATACGTGTTGCAGGTCTGAATACATAAAAGCCAGTATCGTCTCTGGTCTGGGATCGAAATAGGTTTTAAAATATTCTATAGTTGTGATGTGTTTTGTTGGAAGATATGCCTTTTTTTCGACCATGGGAAAATGACATTATGATGATCCGATTGCCTATTAATACATACTTCCTCGCTTATGGCATATTTTTTTATTTTAACGTATTTCGAAAATATTTAAATATCTAAATAAAATTAGTTATCTCTGCTGCTCAAAGGATTCCGCCTCCAGACTGGAAGACTTGTTTTTTATGCTTCTGCAATTGATAATAGATGAACTACAATAATATTCATTTAAAAAAACTGAGTGTGTCATTTTCATGAGTCTCCGGAAGGAACTTACTTTTGAGTCACCCTGTATGGATAATGGATGAACTATAGCTCGTGATTTATTAGTTTCTCGGCCTCTCAACGTATGGACACATCTACAAGCAATATCATTGGCTTGCGGTCCGTTTTGATTGGCTCAGGCGAAACAGCTGTCACTCAAACCCATGGTGACTGTCGCCTCTTTTGATCTTCCGTTTGCCGACGGAGAATGTTTACGAGTAGTACACATTATATTTCGTTCCGTTACTTTGCATATACGCTCGTGTAGCGAAGTGAGTTTTTTATTTGCTCCTTATAGAAACAGCTTCTACAATTGAAAATGGTTGAATTATAATTGAGGATATATTTTATGTTTTGGGAGATTAGAAGTCGGTACTTACCTCGATAGAAGTGATTACCGATAATGACCTTAGGTAGTAGGTATAAAACTGTTGGCCATTGTATATTTAGTTTATTGTACATTCACCTGAAGAAGCTACTGTTTCAACGAAATATGTTGTGAATTTAATAAAATTCTGTGGCAATCTAATCGTGTGTATTGCGATTTAAAATAACTACCAATAACATTGAAGACAAATGTCAAAAAAATAACCTAACCTTAAATTTTTATTTCATGTGTGGTAATTAAAAAGTTGGGCATGCGAAGTAGTTTTCGAGAACCCGTACGAAAAATTGAAACAACAGAATTGGAATCATGTAACTTTGAAAGGATCAAACCTTGAAAGGATTCAAGTTCCTCAACGTTGGCGAAACTTGGCGAAAGCGTATTCCGCTCTTCTTCTGCGCTTTCTTCTGCCGGGAGAGGGCGTTGCTCCGATTGCGTTGTTTCCTCGCCGGCGTCCTCTTCTTGCTTTATCTCTGCCAGATTGGAAGTTGACTTCGAAGAATTCTGGAAAGAACTATCGAGCGGATCGCTCTGCTTACTATCAGGAGTCTTCGCAGGACTCTGCGAGGGGCTGTTCAAAGGCGAGCTGACTATTTCGAAACTGTTGCCGCTTCGACTTTTCAAGGTGATTTTGAGCGGAGGCAACTGGGCCCTTTCCAAGACTACGTAGGGTTGTTTTATGTGATGAAAGAGATGAGCGTAGAGGTAATGTTTATTTGTGAAATTGACGTTGCAATCCCAGCACCTCAAGGGGGTGAATTCGTCATCGGAATCTGAAAATAAAAGAATTTTCCAGAATTAATGACATCGGTAGAATCAATTCCTGATATATTCGAAATTTGCAACCACATTTCAAGCTGTGATTTTTGCTGCGAAATCTTTTTAGATAAATGAGTCACTTTCTCAATTCACATTGATACACCAGTAGAAATATACAATCAATTCACATTAATTCCAAAAGTTAGTGCATTAATGAAAACAAGCTATAAAATTTTGCAGAATTCTGCGATGAACAGAACATTGTTTTATTTGCAAAAAACGTTTTCATGCTTTAATTTTGCACTGAAAATTGCAAAAGTTCTGCAAACTAGACATAATAATAATAATGAATTTATTCAGTATTTAGTATAAGTACAATACAGTATTGGCGACAACTTGAACAATCTGAACAAATTCAGTTAACCCACAAAGGAGAACCAGTGCGTGGGTATTTCTGATATATTCACAATATTCACATTGTATAATATAATATAAAATGTAGAATGATTTTGACAACTAAAATATATAATATGTTGAAATTTGAAAATATAATGTTACAAGTATAAGAATGTGTTTTTTTTGTAGGTTTGAAAGTATTAAAATGTGAAATATTAGAATGTGAAGTGTTAAAATATGAAATGTATAGAAATACATATATACAATAAACTTACATCTAAATATCTTTACAGAATTGTTTCATACTTATTGTAAGTCAATTATGTTCTGTATTTCAATCCGGGGTTTGTTCATAAGCCATGCCTTTAGTTTTGACTTGAGCAGGGATGTGGAATTGAGTGTTTTCAGCTGTCTCGGTAATAAATTATAAATTTTAGGTGCAAGATATATGTGGCTCCTTTGCCCTATTGTCTTCAACATACGAGGGACCTTCAAGGCATTTTCTACATGTCTGGTTGAGTAGTTGTGCTCGACATATTTAACTTTGCCTAAATTTCTCTTTTGATGTGTCAAAAGAGCTAAAACAAATATTTGATGGATATCCATTACTCCTGCATTCCTGTACAGTTCATCACTCGAATATCTGAAGTCCTTTACCATAATTATTTTCAGGATCCATTTTTGTATTGTGATCAGATGCCTCATATGAAAATTTATTGCCCCACCCCATGCTATGATTCCATAGTGGAGATGGGTTTGTATCAGAGCATAATACATTATTTTCAGATGTTTTGTATCAAATAATTTTTTTAGGTAACAAAATTTTGCTAAATAATATCTTATTTTTTTATTATGTTATTTATATGAACATTCCATGTTAGATTACTGTCTATGTGAACTCCCAAAAATTTTACTGTTTTGTCGCATCCTATTTGCAGCACCTCACCTTGATGGTAGAATTCAATTTTTTTATATAGAGGAAGATTCGATTCGTTACTCGTAAAGGGTAAGAATACTGTCTTTTTCAGATTTATGGTGAGTAATTTACTACTAAAGAACTCCAGCAGGAAATGATACCATAATTTTTTGTTTCAGATCGGACCAGTTTTTGTCCCTGAAGAAGATGACAGTATCGTCTGCAAAACTACTTATTTCCCCCGCTATAGGTAAGTCAAATAATGCGTTGATATAAATCAAAAATAGGATAGGTCCAACGACGATTCCTTGTGGCACTCCATAACATATATTTTTCTTATCGCTTATTTCATTTTCAATTTTCACACATTGCTATCGCCCTTCTAGATAGCTTTCCATAAGTTGATAAGCTATTCCTCTGAAGCCAATGTTTTCCAACGTTTTCAGTAGATCTGGGTGGCTGACGGTGTCGAAGGCCTTTGCGAGATCGACAAAGATACATATTGCAGGTTCTTTGGAGTCTATGTCGGCATATATATTTGCTGTCAAGTCTGCAATTGCATCTTGTGTCGATCTCCCTTCCATAAAACCATACTGTTTGTCGGATATAATATTGAATTTTTTTAGAAAATTAATCATCCTTGACTTGATTAGTTTTTCCAGTATTTTACTGAGTGTTGAAAGAAGGGAAATTGGCCTATAATTTGAAACCTCCAACCTATCTCCGGACTTGAAGAGAGGTTTAATAACAGCAACTTTAGTTAGTTTTGGAAACGTTCCGTTTTGAATTACCCTGTTAGCGATATACGTTATTGGTTGTACAAGTTGGGTAGCACATTTTTTTATGGTGTCAGCCGTAATATTATCAAGTCCTGGTGCTTTGTTTGATTTCAATTCGTTTACCTATTACCCTCATGACTTCGTCTTCTCCCACTTCCGAGAGGTAGATAGAATGATCAATTCTTTTTGCTCGATGTTTTTTGTCTGTCTTTTCTATCATACCGATAGTAATGATGTTTTACAACATACATTGAGTTTGCAACCTTTTAAAAGTTACGGAACCTTGTTTTTGTAAATTTTTTTAAGTTTTACATTGTAATTTGTTTAAAAAAATTACAAAAGTTCTGCGAATTACGTACATTTGCAACCATTTCTGAAAAAGGCATAATTTATTTATCAAACTTTTTTATCGACGCTGCCATTTTCAATACACACATGCATTGACATAATTACAAAAGTTTTCTATTGTGGTTGCAAATAAAGAGAATATCGGTCTCAGTGGATATGTAACTTTGAAACCTCATACGAAAAACGTAACCTATTTATTCACTAATATAAATTTTTTGCATTTCTACAACTGCTGAAATAATTGCAAAAGTTCTGCAAATTGCAGTTATAATTACGACTAATATTTTACGTGACGCAAGAGATTTGCAACCGGCATTGTTCAACGGAAGATTGTTTTTAAATAATTGATTTGTTTTTTATAATTTGTCCATAAATTGTAAACACTGAGCAAATAGGTTTAAGATATATACCTAGTCGACCGACATATGTCTACAGTGGTCCAGTTAAATACTTGATTACCCATAGCGTATATATGTTATATTTTGTAGAGTTGGTTCAAAATCTCGTGTCATGTGGCCTTGAATGCGAAGATGACCAAAACATATCGGATGACAAATCTGCTATCCCAATTAAAAACATCCAGCACCACTGAAAATTTGCTGTTGCACAGGTGGTTATAATTATTGTTTGGTTTCATTTTCATTAGTTATTTGTTTAATAAATAGTCTTTTGCAAGATTCTACCAGTGAATTTCATACCGCTCACCTCACTGCTAGTGATTGGGAGATCAATGTTTTCAGGATGTGCTGATTTTGGTATTTATTCTGTTGCTTTTGCCACGCCTTCGCGCATGTCGCGAGGTTTTGAAATACCTCTACTGGTTGATTGCACCCGAAGCGGTTACGTAGTTAACCACTATAAAATTTTAAACTAATTATCAATCTTAGAAACAATCACTGTTTTAGACTAATCAGCGGAATAATTTGAATCCAACATTTTCGAATGCAACAATCGAAAGAGTACAAAATTTTGCTAAATTCTGCTAAAGAAGTATTGGAAGACATTGATTTTTTATTGCATTAGATTCGACATACAATCATTCTTCATTTAAAATTTTCACTTGTCACAACATGCCTTTATAGCAATCGAAGAGATTTTAACATGAATAATCGATGCTCTATGGAAGTAAGGATATCAAAACGTTATCGATTGTAAATCTCGCAAGTACATAATTTTCATCATCAAACAGAAACTTTGCTGAAAAATAAAAATTTGTGAGATCGATATTACATCTCAAATTAAATTTTTACAGGAATTTATTTCTTGAATTATAATTTACCTTTCCACTCGACTTTCTTACTCCGATTGTGGTTTCGCATAAAAAATTCCATTGAATTCGAATGGAGGACTGAAATGTAATCGACACGCAAGACTCATTTTCTTGATTCATATAAATTTTAAAACACAGTTGTAGGTTAAAAGTTTTATGCATTTTTTTAACGATTTTTTTTTGAGCAAATGATTCAACGCATTTGTGTAAATTCGGGATATGACATGATGAATAGGAAAAATTAAGAGATTGCCGAATTCTTATGGAACAACCGAGTCCAAACAAAAAATATATCTTTCATGAAATCCTTGGTTTTTGCAAAAAACCGATTTTACGATCGGGAACTTTGTATCTGATTGAAGACAGAGAGCTGACACAATTGTAAAAGAAAAACTTTTCCAAGACAGGCTTTTGTTCAGATGCACTGAAGAAAAAAACATATTTTGTGTTATGATATTCTCATCTGATAACCGGTAATTACAGACTCAGAAGTTTGTCAATTTAGTTTGAACACAGAATAACTTATCTCATACATCTAATAAAACATTGTTCCATTTTAGTACATTTGAATAAATGTTAGTGTTATATTTATTTTATTTTTACCTTCTCAATTTTTGCAATCCATTATTCTAGACCTCAAAAACCATAGGATATTAATTTTCAAAAGAATCAATCGGACCATTAGTAAAAAACCCGTCCGCCACTTGAATTTTTACAAAAAATCCATAATTACTCCTATACGAATGAAAACATAGATCACAAAATTCATCTGCCATCTTGAATTCTCGAATTTAGACATGTTATTCAGAATTTATTGCGATCCCAAAAATCTCCAGATAACAATTTTGGATAGAATCGGAATATAAATCACAAAATATTTCCGCCATATTTTAATTTTGACACTGAATTAATAATATCTTCGGCCACAAGAGAAGCTGTGTTGCCAATGTTCAAACAGTTCACTATCTGCACTCCCACTCTTGGTAAATATATGCCTACAAACTTGACCTGGGCAGGGTGAGGAAGAAATTCGACTGTTTCCTGCAGTTAACTCTATATACTACTATAGTATAGAGTTCACTGGTTTCCTGTGACGCGCTATTGTTTGTTCTTTTAATTCAATAACTGTACGAGTGTTTTTTAAATCTCAATATTTCTTCCATTTTGTAATGAATCAAGAAAATTATGAAAACGTGTCGAGAAATTCTCGATCCTCCATCAAACGTACTCTGAGGATTTTTTCATGCAAATTCCTAATTGTAATATGATGTTATGAATTCATAACGAAAACGTTAGCTTTCAATATTGAATGATTTCACCTACCGTTGACAAGCTTCTTCTTGGTCGATATTTAACTTGGTAAAACAATGAATGTCATTTATTAGGTATATAAAAATCTTTATTATGCAGATAACACAGGTGTTGTAAAAATATATTTTTTTAATTTCTAATGTTCCGCATTGTAACAGTTTGCAAATTATTATACCACCAATTGGTGATATGAGTTGTTTGCCCGATTTGCAGAACTTTTGCTTTTTTTGGTAGAGTACGGATACGAAAATATATTTCTTTTGATTTTATCCTTATTTCCGTGTTGCAGACGAGTTTTCAAGTCAATGAAAACATTGTGCGTCAGGACATCTCCACTTGCAACCATTATTTGAAACTTTTGTAATAATTCCGATACTTATTTTAATAAAAAAAACAATTTCATGAAAAAATATTTTTTCCGTTTGATGCAAGATGTTGCAAAGTAAAACTCTTCTCAAGAACATTATTTTAGTTATTTTTACGAGGTTGCAGAACTTTTGGAAATTTCATGAAAAATTAGGACAATAACATTTTTTTTTCGATAAAAAAATTTAAATTTAAACTTCGAAAGTTTGCAGAACTTTTGCAATTTTTCCGTGTTAATAATGTGAAAATTCATTAAATCCTCATTTTCAACATCTCCCGTTCAGAAAAAAGGGTTGCAAAATCAGACCAAATATCATATGAAAGTCCTCTTCACTCTAGTCAAGTTTTGAAACTTTTGTAATTATTATTAAATTTTGGGAAAATCATGTCTATCTGTAATGGCCTATGAAACCAACGCATACGCGTATAGTAACCACTGTAGTTGTTGCAAGGCCGTACCCAGTGAAAACATTCGGGGGGGTTTCGTTCTAAAGTAAATAATGCAATGTACATTTTACTACATTTTATTACACATCATATAAACTATATGCTATTTGCATCACAGTAGAATAACTAAACTCCGTTATATGTCATTCACAATACAAAATCTAATCTCTTCTTCATGGCTAACTCACTTATTACATCTTCTGGTGCAATATGAATTTCCTGGTGCACGGACGTGAGTACCTACTAGTCCGGTGAGTCGATCTTGGCCACACGAATTTCTCAGGTACGTTTTTACCCTCCTAAGGGTGGAAAAGGACCTTTCAGCAGTACTAGTTGTTACTGGTAATGATGACAGTATATGCAACAGCCTCAATTGCACAGGATGGTTTGTCTACATCACTTTTCTTCTGCCAGTAAATTTTCCAAAGTTCAAACTCAGACTCGACCAACTCTAAATAGTCTAAGAGCCGGTGGGAGATCGACCTTCACCGATCTGATAACTCGATGAGACATATTTTTTATCAAATATAATTTATAAACAAATATGCCTATGATAACTTGCCTATCGAAAAGTGTTCATGGCTATTTTTAATTGAATTAATTTTAATCAATTTTCTTTCATCACCTTCACTCTCTTGATAACCGAATGAGTTTCATCTCAACTGATAGTTTTTAACACTCAGAATATGCCTAGGTAGGCTTGCCTACTTATTTCTGTGCATGGCTACCTGGCAAGCAGATGTGAACAGGTAACTACACCGAACTGTTAACCAATCGAAATTGATATCATAGGTAAGATAATTTAATTACAAATCCAATCGTATAGGCTTGCCTGCAAAAAATCGTACATAAAATAGTATTGCCAAGCTATAAAGTCTTAGAATTTTAGCTATTTGATAGGTGCGAGAGAGAAAGTAGAGCGTCCGAGGTCCGTGTGATACAACAGGACACAACATAGCAGCTGCACGCTACCTGACCGTTGAATGTATCCGAGTGCGCATGCTCGTGTACATGTGAGTGACAGTGACAGATTTATTTACACTCGACAGTAATTTTGAACTCTAATTTATTATAACTCTAATTTCGATTACAATTTTTGTATTATTTCACACTATAGGTATATACTTACAGCTATGAAATAATCAAAAATAAATAATTTAATATATTACAATTTTTTTTTTCATTTTGAAGCTAAATTATAAAATTTTAAAATAAAAAAAAATCTATATTTTTTATTTAAAATTAAATAAAGAATAGTTTATTTATATTAAAAAAAAAATCCGTAAAGCGGGAAAATAATTTTAAAATTTTAAAAAAAAAAAAAAAAAAAAAATTTAATACATTTATGTTGTTAAAAGCGTTTATTACAAAGCATATAAAAGAGTTCAAAATTACTGTCGAGTGTAAATAAATGCTGTCACTGTCACTCACATGTACACGAGCATGCGCACTCGGATACATTCAACGGTCAGGTAGCGTGCAGCTGCTATGTTGTGTCCTGTTCTATCACACGGACCTCGGACGCTCTACTTTCTCTCTCGCACCTATCAAATAGCTAAAATTCTAAAACTTTATAACTTGTCAATAATATTTTATGTACGATTTTTTGCAGGCCAGCCTATACGATTGGTTTTGTAATTAAATTATCTTACCTATGATATCAATTTCGATTGGTTAACAGATCGGTGTAGTTACCTATATTGACTTACCTGTTCACATCTGCTTGCCAGGTAGCCATGCACAGAAATAAGTAGGCAAGCCTACCTAGGCATATTCTGAGTGTTCAAAACTATCAGTTGAGGTGAAACTCATTCGGTTATCAAAAGAGTGAAGGTGATGAAAGAAAATTGATTAAAATTAATTCAATTAAAAATAGCTATGAACAATTTTTGATAGGCAAGTTATCATGGGCATATTTGTTTATAAATTATATTTGATAAAAAATATGTCTCATCGAGTTATCAGATCGGTGAAGGTCGACCTACCACGGTCTCCTCTACTAATATTCGAACAGTATCAGACTTTCCATGTTTAGTGACTTTCCCAAACAGACAGATGGAATCAGATTGTACAGTGTGGAAAATACCACTTTATGGTCGCAAAATCTGTTTCTTAGTTGACTTATTAAGTCATCTAAGGTCGGAACAGCACTAAGGGAGTTTAAACAAAATTGAAAAATGTGAGTGTATAGGATGTACATAAAACTACCCGATTTTCACCTCATTCCAGATATATTTTACTGGGTACGGCCTTGAGTTGTTGCACATTCAGTTTGCACGGTTTGATACTTCAAGTTCTTTGAAAAAAACATGATTACATTCCTAGACGATATTTCATTAGTAGACCAATCAATAGAGATTTTTACATGACAAAAATATCCTGTTATGTTTCCAACTCCCAACTGTCATTGCTTAATTTGTTATAAACATTTAATAGTTATTTATGTAATAAGGATCATAAAGACGACCATTATGGTACAAGTCGTGAATGTTATTGGGCGAGGCGTAGCCGAGTCCGATAACACGACGTGTGCCATAATGATTGTTTATGATTCGTATTACATACAAAATTTTATCTGATGGCATTTATATTAGCACATTTTCGAAAAATTAAAAACTGCATTTTTGACATGTCACAATGACAACTATTTTTAAAGGAGTAAGTATATGTGTAGTTTCAAATATTAGTAGGTTAGTGAGCTGTGCTTTGCCATTTCCTTGACAACGTCAGGTTGTAACGGCAATATTTATTTATCTGCTGTCAAACACAATTGTCACGTAGAATTGAATATGATTTAAATAATAATGAGTGATCCTGAAACTGGTAGTTTACCTTCTGATTTGGAAGAAATGACGCGAAATATCGTGGACTCCCTTTTGCCGGAAAAATCACGGAGTGTATATGAAATAGCGTTTAATCGGTACGAAGAATGGTCGAATGGTGAAAATCAAGAATATCACTCATGCAAAAGTATTGTTGGCTTACTTTGAATGCTTATCTAAGGAAAGAAAACCATCTTCTCTCTGGTCGTATTATTCGATGATAAGAAGTATTTTATTAACAAGAAAAAACGTCGATATTAGTAAGTACCTACAGCTGGTTGCATTACTAAAACGTAAATCAGAAGGTTACAGAGCTAAAAAATCCAAAATTTTGACTAAACAAGATGTCACAAAGTTTTTAACGGAAGCATCAGATGATACATATTTATTTAAAAAAGTTGCTATGATAATTATTGGACTAAGTGGAGCATGCAGAAGAGAGGAACTGACAAATATGCTTGTTGAAAATGTGATAGATGAAGGATCCGTTTTTATAATTACTTTACCGAATACACAAACAAAGGTAATGCGAGAATTTTTTGTAACATCGGGGAATATCCCAGGATTGAATATGGTAGAACTTGTCAGACAATATGTGAAAATACCACTTTGCAACACAAACCATCGACGTTTTTTTGTCACTTATAAAAATAAGAAATGCACGAAACAACCCATTGGAATCCACACCTTTGGTAAAATGTCAAAAGTTATTGCCACTTTTTTTAATTTACCTCACCCTGAAGAATATACCAGACATTGTTTTCGGCGATCGTCTGCTACATTTTTGGCCGATTCTGGAGCTGATCTGTGTACCGTGAAACGCCATGGCGGATGGAAAAGCAATACTGTTGCTGAAGGTTACATCGAAAATTCGAAAGGGCAAAAGAAAAAAATATCAGAAGCAATTTTTGGTGCCAACAACCAAACAGGATTACAAGTTTACCAAAAAGCATCAACTACTGATGTACAAACTCTAGAATCCATTGGAATTAATATTGCAAATTGTAGTTATTGCTCTTTTACCATTTATAATAAATAGTTTTGTACATAGTTATGCATTTTGAATAAACTTTTTTTATCTCACCATCACATGTTTTTCATATAAATTTCATTATGGTACTTAATACCATAATGAATTCATTATGGGACTAAGTACCATAATGAGCTTCCTTAAGTCATCAAAATTGAGTGATATAACGTTGTCATTATGACATGTCATTATGTGCTGGATTATTAGTTTTGGGCATAATTGCAATTTGATTTTTTTAATGCACTTTATTGCAGCAGACTTGGATGCGTCATAGGTGGTCCGATTTCAATAGTTCTAAAAGATTTTGAGAGTTGAATTATAGTAAGTATTACAAAATGACTATTCTTATTTTGCGTGAAAATGCTGCGAAATAGGTGAGAAATACTACATGACCAAAAATTGGCGAGTGCATGAAAACGGCTCGGGAGTGGGGGTAGAGCAGCAGATTCATAACGGGCACAGCGCGCTTGTATTACTATAAATTTTGTACGCTTCCGCGTCTGCTGCTCTACCCCCACTACTCAGCCGCTTTCACGCACTCGTCCATTTTTGGTCATGTTTGCAAGTATTTTTTACCTATTTTGCAGCATTTTAGCGCAAAATGAGAATATAAGTTTTGTAGTACTATACTTCTACTCTTTCAGGGTTAGGTGGAAGAACAGACATTCAGTTTAGCCACTGAATGAATTGAACCTCGCCCTACTATCTTATAACGTGTTAAGAAAATTGTTACGTAATCAATAAAGACCTTTATTATTATTATTATTATTATTATTAAATCTTTTTGCAATTATGCCAAAACTAATAATGCGACATTGCCTGAGTTTCTCACACATAAAGTAAATATTAGTCACTACTATATCGTAAAAAGCCTGCACTACAACTTAAAAAGTGGCGGAGTTATGGAATAAAAAAAGCTGTTTTTACCGGTTTTTCTCCGTTACTAATAATCCGATCGAGTCGCGTTAGGGCTGATTTTTTTTGGATTTTAATTCTCTACAATTCGTCCATTGCTTCATTGGTTTTCAAGATTCAAGTCAAAAACGATAAAAAAATTGCTTTAAATGTAACAAATAAGCAATGACAGTTGGGAGTAGGAAACATAACAGGATATAACTACAGTGCCTGAGTTTCTCACACATAAAGTAAATATTAGTCACTACTATATCGTAAAAAGCCTGCACTAAAACTTAAAAAGTGACGGAGTTATGGAATAAAAAAAAAGCTGTTTTTACCGGTTTTTCTCCGCTACTAATAATTCGATCAAGACGCGATAGGGCTCATTTTTTTCGGATTTTAATTCTCTACAATTCGTCCATTGAGAAAATCGAGATTGCTTAATTGGTTCTCAAGATTCAAGTCAAAAACGATTAAAAAAAATGCTTTTAAATGTTTATAACAAATTAAGCAATGACAGTTGGGAGTAGGAAACATAACAGGATATAACTACAGTGCCTGAGTTTCTCACACATAAAGTAAATATTAGTCACTACTATATCGTAAAAAGCCTGCACTAAAACTTAAAAAGTGACGGAGTTATGGAATAAAAAAAAAGCTGTTTTTACCGGTTTTTTCGGTTTTTCACCGCTACTAACAATTCGATCAAAACGCGTTAGGGCTCATTTTTTTCGGATTTTAATTCTTTACAATTCGTCCATTGAGAAAATCGAGATTGCTTAATTGGTTCTCAAGATTCAAGTCAAAAGCGAAAAAAAAAAATGCTTTTAAATGTTTATAACAAATTAAGCAATGACAGTTGGGAGTAGGAAACATAACAGGATATAACTACAGTGCCCGAGTTTCTCACACATAAAGTAAATATTAGTCACTACTATATCGTAAAAAGCCTGCACTACAACTTAAAAAGTGGCGGAGTTATGGAATAAAAAAAAGCTGTTTTTACTGGTTTTTTCGGTTTTTTTCCGTTACTAATAATCCGATCGAGTCGCGTTAGGGCTCATTTTTTTAAATTTTAATTCTCTACAATTCGTCCATTGAGAGAACCGAGATTGCTTCATTGGTTTTCAAGATTCAAGTCAAAAACGATAAAAAAATTGCTTTTAAATGTTTATAACAAATAAGCAATGACAGTTGGGAGTAGGAGACATAACAGGATATAACTATAGTGCCTGAGTTTCTCACACATAAAGTAAATATTAGTCACTACTATATCGTTAAAAGCCTGCACTACAACTTAAAAAGTGGCAGAGTTATGGAATAAAAAAAAGCTGTTTTTACCGGTTTTTCTCCGTTACTAATAATCCGATCGAGTCGCGTTGGGGCTAATTTTTTTTGGATTTCAATTCTCTACAATTCTTCCAGTGAGAGTATCGAGATTGCTTCATTGGTTTTCAAGATTCAAGTCAAAAACGAAAAAAAAATGCTTTTCAATGTTTATAACAAATTAAGCAATGACAGTTGGGAGTAGGAAACATAACAGGATATAACTACAGTGCCTGAGTTTCTCACACATAAAGTAAATATTAGTCACTACTATATCGTAAAAAGCCTGCATTACAACTTAAAAAGTGGCGGAGTTATAGAGTAAAAAAAAAGCTGTTTTTACTGGTTTTTTCGGGTTTTCTCCGTTACTAATAATCCGATAGAGTGGCGTTAGGGCTCGTTTTTTTTTTAATTTCAATTCTTTACAATTCGTCCATTGAGAGTATCGAGATTGCTTCATTGGTTTTCAAGATTCAAGTCATAAACGATAAAAAAATTGCTTTTAAATGTTTATAACAAATTAAGCAATGACAGTTGGGAGTAGGAACCATAACAGGATATAACTACAGTGCCTGAGTTTCTCACACATAAAGTAAATATTAGTCACTACTATATCGCAAAATGCCTGCACTGCAACTTAAAAAGTGGCGGAGTTATGGAATAAAAAAAGCTGTTTTTACCGGTTTTTTTTGTTTTTCTCCGTTACTAATAAACCGATCGAGTCGCGTTAGGGATAATTTTTTTAAATTTTAATTCTCTACAATTCGTCCATTGAGAGTATCGAGATTGCTTCATCGGGTTTCAAGATTCAAGTCAAAAAACGATAAAAAAATTGCTTTCAAATGTTTATAACAAATAAGCAATGACAGTTGGGAGTAGGAAACATCACAGGATATAACTACAGTGCCTGAGTTTCTCACACATAAAGTAAATATTAGTCACTACTATATCGTTGAAAGCCTGCACTACATCTTAAAAAGTGGCGGAGTTATGGAATAAAAAAAAGCTGTTTTACCGGTTTTTTCGGTTTTTCTCCGTTACTAATAATCCGATCGAGTCGCGTTAGGGCTCATTTTTTTTGGATTTTAATTCTCTACAATTCGTCCATTGAGAGTATCGAGATTGCTTCATTGGTTTTCAAGATTCAAGTCAAAAACGAAAAAAAAATTGCTTTTAAATGTTTGTAACAAATTAAGCAATGACAGTTGGGAGTAGGAAACATAACAGGATACAGTGCCTGAGTTTCTCACACATAAAGTAAATATTAGTCACTACTATATCGTAAAAAACCTTCACTACAACTTAAAAAGTGGCGGAGTTATGGAATTAAAAAAAAGCTGTACCGGGTTTTTCGGTTTTTCTCCGTTACTAATAAACCGATCGAGTCGCGTTAGGGCTCATTTTTTCGGATTTTAATTTTCTACAATTTGTCCATTGAGAGTATCGAGATTGCTTCATTTTCAAGATTCAAGTCAAAATCGAAAACAAAAATTGCTTTTCAATGTTTATAAGAAATTAAGCAATGACAGTTGGGAGTAGGAAACATAACAGGATACAGTGCCTGAGTTTCTCACAAATAAAGTAAATATTAGTCACTGGGGATAATTTTTTTTTAATTTTAATTCTCTACAATTCGTCCATTGAGAGTATCGAGATTGCTTCATTGGTTTTCAAGATTCAAGTCAAAAACGATAAAAAAATTGCTTTTAAATGTTTATAACAAATTAAGCAATGACAGTTGGGAGTAGGAAACATAACAGGATATAACTATAAACCGTCTTTCGTATGATGGAACGAACGGTTTCCTGGTAGTATTGTTGTCACAGAATCGATAGAGCAGAAAATCTCTATTGATTGGCCTGTAGCATTCCTATCAGGTCGTGATATTTATCCCGTCTAAAAATTCAAATAATATCGAGGTAACTAAAATGCATATCTGTGAAATATTTGCTGTTCAACAGCTGAATGAAACTTTTTTTGGATCCCAATGAAATACGAATGAAACCGAAAAAAAAAAACACTTATTTTATTCTACCAATTTTTTTATGTTATATACTAAGTTGGATGCCTATTACGCTGACGAATCATTTTAATATGTGTTGATGGCAATATAACGCCTCGACAGACCTCGAGTTTGTACATTGATGTAACACGTGATGAATGAAGGGTTTCATTGGCGTTTAATCTATACAGTGAGGACGTAAAAAGTCCTCCCCCTCCCCTTAACTTTTGAACGGAACAAGCTGCCGAGGTCGCGTAAAATTCAGGTAAAAAAGTAACACTTTTACCACTTTTTGGCATACAAATGATTGTGGTCTAGTGTCAAGAGGGCACCATCAACTTTATTTTTTTAAATGTAAAGGGGGGTCACGTGGCTACTGATTTTGAAGGCCTTCCGATTCTCTATCCAACACAGCTTTGTTTGTGAAAATCGGCCAAGCCGTTTCAAACTGACAAGCGTTTGAAATTTGCTTCAAATATTTTACAAATAAATTAAAAACCTAAATAACTTTTAATTTCAACAGAATTTTAAGTAACAATTGCAACTATTTTAACAAGTGCTCAAAATGTTCACCGTTCACGTCTTGACAGAAAAAAAGTCGGTTGTGAAATTAATTCCGAAATTTATTAAATGTTTCCGGGGTAATACTGTAACACACATCTGTTATTCGGTCCATAAGTTCCTGGAGTGACTGTGGCTGCGTGACGTACACCTTAGATTGTATGTACCCCCACAGAAAAAAGTCCATAGGTGTCATATCAGGTGACCTAGCTGGCCATTCAATGGGGCCATGTCGGCCTATCCACCGTCCCGGAAAATTTTCGTTAAGCCATTCTCGGACAGGTCTGTAGTAGTGAGGGGGTGCACCATCTTGTTGAAAGATAACATCCATTTGGGTTTGCCCCAACTACTTCTTGAATACTGTGATGGATCTGATTTTGAAGCATATTCAAATGCAGATGCCCAGTTAAATTTTCTGCCATAAATATTGTACCTATGATATGGTCACCCAAAAAACCAGCCCATACGTTGATCTTCTCTGGAGTTTGAGTAGACCCTCTCGAAAAACGTGCGGAGTTACGTCTGACCAATAACGCACATTCTGTCTATTTACTGTTCCATTTAGATAAAACGTACTTTCATCACTTAAACAAATAGAGTTAATGTAACCGGGATTTTGGGTTATGCGGTCAGACATGACCTCGCAAAACTGCAGTCTTCTATCCGGGTCGTCTTCTGTTAATTGATGCAAATTTTTTAATTTATATGGGTGAAATTCGTGTTTTTTGAGATATTTTTTCATAGTGGTTGTAGATACGTCACAAGCCGTGTTGTTTGTTGCGGATTATTAACAACAGCTGCCAGAACGTCGATTTGCTGTTCTTCTGAAATAGATTTTCTTCCAGATCCTTTTTCCCTCGTTACGCAACCAGTCCTTAGAAATTTACTAACCAATTCCCTTAAGTAGGTACGAGATATTGGATTATTTGGGAAGCGCTCATTAAATATTCTTTCTGCTTCATGGTAATTACGCCTAGCTTCAGCGTAAATTAAAATTGCTTCGGTTTTTTCTTCTAAAGGACGAGAACGAGGCATTTGAAAATTATAAAGAAATGCTGAAACCTATGACAACTGTCAAAAGTATCGATATGATTAACGTCACTATTAGACTGAGATTGAAATGAAATGCTATTTGGAGTCTCCAGCAGAATAACTAAGGTATACAAAAATTAAACAAAAAGCACATTTTAAAGTACAAATGATATGCGAACCTTTTTTACCACAGAAAATCTACTTTTCGACCAGAATCAGTAACGGAGTTGAAATTCTGCTGCAATTAATAGTTAAACTAATTCATTTGTAAAATATTTGAAGCAAATTTCAAACGCTTGTTCAGTTTGAAACGGCTTGGCCGATTTTCACAAACAAAGCGGTGTTGGATAAAGAATCGGAAGGCCTTCAAAACCAGGAGCCACGTGACCCCCTTTACATTTAAAAAAAAAGTTGATGGTGCCCTCTTGACACTAGACCACGTGACCACAATCATTTTTATGCCAAAAAGTAGTACCTTTTTACCTGAATTTTACCCGACCCGCAGCTTGTTCCGTTCAAAAGTTAAGGGGGGGGGGGGAGGACTTTTTACGTCCTCCCTGTATAATTAATAAAAATGAATCTCGATTCTTTGTAAGCGCAAAACGTGAGAACGGCTGGACCGATTTGGCTAATTGTTTTTTTTAAATGTTCGTAGTACTCCGAATAAGGTTTTTAGGGAAAGAAAGGATTTTTTCAAAAGTTATTGTAAATTTATTTGTTCTGGAAAAGTTTTCAGGAATATATAATATACACAATTTTTTTATTTTCCCAACGGGGATCGTTTTGTAAGCTTTTAATAATACTCCAATCAATCATTTTTTTAAAAAAAAAAAATAAAAAATCATTTTTATGTAGCTTTTATCAATAAAAAACAAAACAATCGCATTATTAAAAAAAAATTTTCATTTTTCCAACGTAGATCATTTTTCAAACCTTTGAAGAAAAGATTCAAGAAAAAAAAAAAACTTTTGATTGTAACAATTATAGGGTTTTTATGTTGATGTTCAACTTATTAAGAATTGTTAATTAATAAAAGCATAACTACCTAATAGAAAAATTGCGGTATTTTTGTTTATTCGTTTATTTAGAAAGTACCTGAATTTTTTTATTCCTCAATATTCATATTTAATTGGTGATTTTTTTTTTCTTTAAGTATCTGATCCGGGAACCGACCCACCCGTTTTTACCCGCTCAATTAAAATTATAAAAATTGGTGGTACAGTTCCGGGAGGACTTTTTTTTAGGAAATGTCGTGCTCTCTTTGGATCTTTTTTCCGATTTTGGATATCTGCAATAGTTTTTGAGATATTTACGGAAAATCAAACCCCCTCTTTTTTTATTAAGTAAATTGTTGAAATTTTTTGCAATTTTTGCAAACGGGAGTTTTTTTTAACTTTTTTCTAAATGCCATTACGGATAGAATTACACCTCATAATTTTCCGTTACCATAGAAAAATAATGGTCCAAAAAGCACTTGTTGACCAGACTATATGGGGATGGGAGAAAAAGAAACATGTTTTATTGCCAATTGGCGTGACGCAGTCCGCAGCATCGTACAATATCTTGAAAACCATTTTCTGCTCTTGCAAAACTGGATGCGGCCAGCATGTGGCTGTAGAATGTTTATCACTAATAATGGATTATTTCACTCAAATTCAATGAAGATTAATTTATTCCATACACATTTTTTCAGATGTATATTCTTCGACCCCGTAAATCGTCTAGATTTGGTTTTGTAAAAGTCCTCATCAATAAAGATTTCATCCATTGCTTTAAATATTTACAGGGAACTGTCAATACAATCTCAATTCTGATAGGAAATTCGTAATCAGCGACCTCGGAAACTCGCTTTATCCTAATTCTTTTGTGAAAAACATTATTACTCATTAATAAAAGCGCAATAGAAGAAATACCTCTGAAGACATTAATATAAAATATGGCGATAAATCTACAAATAATACCAAAAAACCTCTATGATTCACTTTTATTTCAAGAAAAATCCTTTTTTGCAATGTTTTCAAATTCAGCGGACCCAAAAACCCCTTAGTAATATTTTAAGAAAACCCAATTTAAAAGATAAAAAACTTCTTAACAAAAAATTAAACCGACGAAATACGGAACTGACAAGTAAAAAATAAAATAAACCTTCTAAAAGTGAGTTTATACAGCACGTAAAATAAAATAAGAAATAAAATAAAGTAAAATAAGAAATAATAATTGTCGGAGTGTTTATAGAGCTGAGTAAATTAATATAAGAAGTAAGAAGCTGTCAATCGAAATTTGGGATTTTATGTTGAGGTTACCTCAATTTCAATGATGTATACTTGAAAAATTGGTCCCTGTTATTGTTTATTGAATGAAAAATAAGCCTCTGTTGACAACACTAACAATATTATAAAATCTTCGTCATCTAAAGACATTATTAGCCGAAAATCAAATTTTTAAACATGGCACTGAACACACCATTTTCCAGTTATCAAAACAAAAACATATACTAGGACTAAATAGCTATTATATCATGTCATCTATCATCAACTTTCGTTAATTTGTCTGAATTATTCAGTATGTACATGTGCCTAACAACTAGTCAAAGTAAAATAAAATAAAAGATAAAAGTTAACCATCTTTTATTTTACTTCTTACTTTATTTTATTTCTGTATAAACTTGTTATGGTTGTTGTGAAGTTTTAACTTTTTAAATTACTTTATTTTATTTCTTATTTTATTTTACTTGCTGTATAAACTCACTATTAGTCTCAATAACTAAGCTCCTAAACTAATGTAAGTAAATAATTTTGAGTCGGCGCCAAACAAACAAGCAAATGAATTAGGTAAGGCGAAAAATGATGGCATCGAGTTGCGCGGTGACATTCTGATAATTTTTTTGAAGTTATTTAATGATCTTCGTTGATTGTTCGTTTGGCGCCGACTCAAAATTAGTTACTTACATTAGTTTAGGAGCTTAGTTATTGAGACTAAGATGGTTTATTTTATTTTTAACCGACGAAATCAAAAAGGAGGAGGTTTTCTAGTCGACGCGTATATATTTTTTTTTATGTATGATCACGCATAACTTTTTACTGAGACGTCCGATTCCGATAATTATTTTTTCAGTGGCTAGGGTGCACTTCGAAGTTGGTCCCATTTGAATATAAAAGATGAAATCCACCCCCAAGGGTAGCAAAATGAAGGATATTGATCACTCACCCTCTGAATTCTGGTCCGTTAACCGATTCTATCAGGCATAACTGGACTTCGATTTGGATGATCCTTTTTTTATTAGATAGGGTATACCTAATAGTTGATCATATTTGGATTTCGAATGGAATTATCCACCATTACGGGAAGAAAATAGGGGATAATTGATTTTTCACTTGTGAACATTGGCACACATATGTAGTTGACAATGACAGATAGCTATTGTCATTATTTTTGTTCTCCTACATCCGTCACAATCATTATATTCTATGCGAGGATGGAATGATATACAAAGTAATGAAATAAACTAACCAGAACAACAAAAATAATTTATATTACAACAAATAGTAAAAGTAGATAATCATATTATTTAACTGGTTAGTTGAAGTAGGGTGGGTAAGTAAGTAATTTGGAAGTAATCAAAAAACGAATAGGTAGTAATTAGTAGATTTCAGCCACAAAAAATTGAAAAATAAAAACTTTTTAACAAAAAATTAAACCGACGAAATACGGAACTGAAAAGTAAAAATTAAAATAAACCATCTTATTTTCAATAACTAAGCTCCTAAACTAATGTAAGTAACTAATTTTGAGTCGGCGCCAAACGAACAATTAACGAAGATCATTAAATTACTTCAAAAAAATTATCAGAATGTTACCGCGCAACTCGATGCCATCATTTTACGCCTTACCTAATTCATTTGCTTGTTTGTTTGGCGCCGACTCAAAATTAGTTACTTACATTAGTTTAGGAGCTTAGTTATTGAGACTAAGAAGGTTTATTTTATTTTTTACTTTTGTTCCGTATTTCGTCGGTTTAATTTTTTGTTAAAAAGTTTTTATTTTTCAATTTTTTGTGGCTGAAATCTACTAATTACTACCAACCTGTTTTTTTATTACTTCCAAAATACTTACTTACCCACCTTACTTCAACAATTACCAGTTAAATAATATGAATATCTACTTTTACTATTTGTTGTAATATAAATTATGTTTGTTGTTCTGGTTAGTTTATTTCATTACTTTGTATATCATTCCATCCTGTCATAGAATATAATGATTGTGACGGATGTAGGAGACCAAAAATAATGACAATAGCGATCTGTCATTGTCAACTACATATGTGTGCCAATGATCACAAGTGAAAAATCAATTATCCCCTATGAATAATTCCATTCGATATCCAAATATGATCAACTATTGAGGTATACCCTATCTAATAAAAAAAGAATCTTCCAAATCGATGAACCCAGTACAAAGTTATGCCTGATAGAATCGGTTAACGGACCAGAATTCCGAGGGTGAGGGTAAGATAAGATAATAAGATAATTTTTAATTCAAAGAATTGTAAATTACAGTTACATGTACATTAACAATTAAATGAATGTGACGTCAAACAGGTTAAAAGAGTTGAAACAACTACAATATAATATAATACAATAACATCAATAATGATAAATTACAAGTTAAAGTAAAAAAGGCATATTTATATAAAACTATCGATACTCCGTAAATTCTCGAACAGTGTAAGGTTCTATCTTTAAAATGTTATTAAAAACAAGTTTTTTAAAATTTTTAAAACAGGATTCTTGCTGTATCTCTTTGGGTAATGAGTTGAAGAATTTAATACATGAGTATGTAGGAGCTCTTTCTGTCTGTGCCAATCGATGTGCTGGAAAGTTTAAATTTAGACTCCTTGTGTTGATCTCATGTTTTATTTCGAATTGGTCGAATTTTTCTCTATTTTTAAACAGAAACACCAAGCACTCATACACATATACCCCAGGTAGTGTTAATACATTCAATTTTCTGAAATTTCCTCTACAAGATTCATTATGTTTAAGGCCAAGTAATATTCTAATGGCTCTTTTCTGAGTAATAAAAACTTTTTCAGCATCACTGCTTACGCACCAGAAAGCAATCCCAAAACGCATCACTGAGTATGTGCTTGGGTAGTAAATAGCTCTTAAGCTACCATTATCTAAATATTTGGCAGTGATTCTGAATGAGTAGCAGGCTGAGTTGAGTTTTTTACACGTTTCTAAAATATGTGTTCCCCAATCTAAGTTTTGATCGATGTGGACCCCTAAGAATTTAGTGTTCTCTGCTAAAGTTACCTTTTTGGACTGTAGAGTAATATCTTCCGCAATACTAGAATTTTTTTTTTCTTGTTCTAAAGCAAATGTGATTTGTTTTTTCCGTGTTCAAAATTAATTGATTTTTTGTGAACCATTCCTGTGCCTTGCTCAGTGTGTTGTTCGCAATATCTAGTAGTTCGTTAATGGAAGAACCCAGTATTAATATGTTTGTATCATCTGCATAGTTAATAAGATGTGTTTTTTCATCAATAATTTCAGATGCAAGATCATTAACATAAAACACAAAAAGTAAGGGCCCTATCACACTCCCCTGCGGAATGCCCACTGAAAGAGTTCCCATTTCAGAGAGGTGCTGTTCTTAATTTTTTTCTATTACTGTAATTTGTTTTCTATTCGTCAAGTAAGAGTGTATCCAAGCAAGTGCTGGTCCTCTTATCCCATATCTCTCTAATTTTTCCAACAATATTGTATGGTTTAGGCTGAAAATTTGGAACCAAAACCCAAAAATCCTTGTCCTCATATCCTGTAATTATTTTTTCAATGAAACTGTATACCGCAGTTTCTATTGATTTTCCTTTCAAATAACCATGTTGAGAGTGACTAAGCAAATTTTCTGAATAGAAAAAAGAAAGAAGTCTTGTGCACATTGCTATTTCAAAAACCTTTGAGAAAGATGGTAAAATGCTAATGGGACGGTGGTTTTCTATCAAGGATGGGTCCCCTTTCTTAAAAAGTGGTTTGACCATTGCAAGTTTGAGATCTTCAGGAAATATGCCATATTGAAATGAGTTATTGATTATGTGAAAAAGTGGAATGGCTAGCTCGTAAGCACAACGTTTTATGACTTTATTTGATATTTCGTCAAATCCTGCACTCGTCTTGTTTTTAAGTTTGGTAATTATATTTATAGTTTCATCAAGGGTCAAGGGAATTAAGAAGAAAGATTTTTCATTGTGTGGTATTTTGCAAGGAAATTCTAAAGTAGGCAAGTCTTTCAAGAGATTTGGAGCTGCATTTAATATAAAGTTATTGAAATTATTACTCACGGCGTTTGGGTCTCCCGGTATTTTTAGTTCCTTTTTTCTGTTGGGATTTCCTTTTATTTCGCTGACTATTTGCCATACACATTTTGTTTTATTGTCGCTTTCATCAATGCGTTTCTTATAGTGTTCTTTACGCACATCTACTAGAAGACGGTTATACCTTTTTTTCACCTCTCTGTATACTTCGTTATACCCTTCCGCTGTTCTAGTCATGACCAGCAGAATGTCAAGAGTGTTTTTGCAGTCTATAAGTTCGGAAGTTGGAGGATACTTTGTTTTGCCTTTTGGAGTACTGGACTTGAAAGGGAAACATTGATTGAAAATGGGTATCAGGATGGACATAAGACATTTCCATTGTTCATTGACACAGTAATTTGGGATTGCAAGAATGCTATCCCAGTCTTGTTCTGTTAAAATTTGTTTGAAGTTCTCTCCATTTTCTTCGCAAAAGTTTCTCTTTCTATTTTTCTCGGAATTATGCTTATTCAGTTCAATATTGAAAGAAACTTTTTGACCTGTGTGATCAGATATATGTGTGTTTAGAATTTCTGCTGAATAGGATATACTATTGCTAAATATGTTATCTATACAGCTTCGAGAGCTCCCACAAACTCGAGTATAGTCTGAGATAGTGGGAAATATTTGAAATGAGCTTAAAAGAGACAAAAGATTTACTGTGCTGAGGGATCAATATCCTTCATTTTGCTACCCTTAGGGGTGCATTTCATCTTTTAAATTCAAATGGGACCAACTTCGAAGTACACCCTATCCACTGTAAAAAGAATTATCGGAATCGGACGTCTCAGTGAAAAGTTATGCGTGATCATACATAAAAAAAAAAAAATATACGCGTTGACTAGAGAACCTCCTCCTTTTTGGTTTCGTCGGTTGGAAATTAAAATTTTGCAAAAAAAAATTAATAAATTTGGGATTAAAAATATGCTCCGACACATGTTTCAGATTTTGAATATTCAAAATCGAAGCTATTTTGGAAAGTTACGAAGTTTCATTGATTTTCTGCTTCATTAATTCGACTAAAAACTATAAAAAATGTCTTTCAACTTACCAGTAGAGGCAGAAGCCGAATCTGTATTCGAAGAGGTGGGCATTGTAGGACTGAAAAAAAAGAAACTGATTAAAACCAAACTTACATGTTCGGTTATGTTAGTTTCCAAAGATGGTCACAATCAATCCAATGTAAATGAAACAGTTGATAATTTAAAACTATTATTTTTATTTTCAAACATACACACATATTTTATATTTTTCAGGATCAATTTATAATTTTTTTTTCAGTGTCTATTTCTATGACAATGTAAAACGTATAGTCTAGTACAAGGGCGGTCATAAGGGGGGCCATAGGGGCCATGGCTCCCCCCAAACGTGACAATGAACCTTAAATAAATTCTGGTCGAGTGGCCTGGCCTAGTAAGACAGGATAGCTACTATTTATCAATCAATCAATCAATCAAAATATACTTTATTGTACAAAGAATCAGAATCTCATTGACAAAGCATAGTGTTAGATCACAACTACCATCATTATAATTATTACAGAGGAGACAGTGTGGAGTCAGCTTTAAAATAACAAAAAAGTCAATAAATAAACAGTACACACACACCTAATATAATAATGTAAAATAATAAAAGATTCAAATGTTAAAATGGTTAAATCACTAACTGTTAATATGTGAAAAACACAAATCGTAAAAAAAAAACACCTAACAAAAACAAATTAGACCGGTTAAAATTAAATAAAAAGTTGGATATCTTATATATATTAAATGTAAGATCACAATTTTTTTTTCTGTTGTGTCACCCTAAATGGGCTATATCGAAAGATTTCAAATTGTTTACTATGTAAATGAATGAATTATTTGAATGGATTCACAGACGGAGATCGAAATATACCTAATGCACACAGTAAGAATTGGAAATTCCGAGCGATGGACTGAATGCTTTCAAACAATGCGATAAAATGATGTATCCAATCATTTAGACATTTTTAAATATACTGTGAGTGTAGCATCTGCAGAAAAGAGTTTTTCAGGACTGAGAAGACTCAAGAGTTGGCTGAGGCCCAATATGGGCGAAGAACGGCTAAGTGGCCTTGCACTAATGCATATCCACGAGGACATTGTTTTGAACGAAGAAAATGTACTAGAACGTTTCTTTAGAAGTGGAGTGCGACGAAACATAGAGTTCGTCATGTAGAATGTTAGTATTTTGTTAATCATTTCATTCGAATGATTTGATCTACTTTAATTATATAAAATATCACATGCTGCGTTTTGTGTGTGTATTGAAATTGATCACTGATGTGTAGGTAATTGTACAAACTAAATGATCAAGATATATGACCGCCCTTGGTCTAGTAGCTACAACTAACCATAACCAATATTGAATTTATAAAATTTGCGTGAATTATATACGCAATGGATTCATTCATTCACCCTTGATAGCAATTTATTTTATGCAGTATTTTAAATCCACCATTTCGGAATATAAAAGGAAATTGTTGGTGGTCGGATCAATGAGGAAAATGAGTTGAGTTTAATTGATGCTACGGGAAAATCCTCACTTAAGCAGCGGAAACGGGTATTTCACAAAGTAGTGTGAACAGAATAATATTGAAGCATGAGTTCCACCCTTCTGAACCTACATCAAGAATTGTATGGTAATGATTTTGCAAATAGAGTTGCGTTTTGTATCCAAATGAATGACATGATTCAGGAGGAGTATAATACTTTGAATGAAATTGTTTTCTGATGAAGCAATGTTTAAGAACTATGGGTCAGCCAACAGACATAATATGCATTATTATGCAATCGAAAATCCTCACTAGTTGAGGACTGTTAATCACCAAATGCGATGGTCGCTGGAGGAATTATTGAAAATCACATTATTGGACCCTACTTTTTCGGCAATCTGCTGAATGGTGAAGGGTATTACATTATCTTCGCGAACATCTTCCCAGAATGTTAGAAGAAGTGGATTCGAACACCAGAAGGACCATGGTGCTGCAGTGATAATGTTTAGAATCAAACCTATCCTAATCGTTGGATAAGCAAAGGAGGTACTATTCCCAAGACCTTACTCCTATAGATTTATTTCTTTGAGAGTACGTGAAGGAAAGGGTTTTCAGAGATCTTCCAACAACTGCAGATGATATGAAAAACAGGATCACGGAAGCCTTCCGTTCAACTGAAGTAGGAAGTATGTACCATCGTATGAATAGTACATACTCCTTTTTCCAGGGCACATATTACAAACAAATAAAAGGTGCACCAATGGGATCTCCCCTTTCTCCAGTCCTGGCAAACCTCTATTCTCCCGTCTTCCTTCCCCTCTCCACAAACCGAGCCCCACTTGATTGACTTCACTTAGGACAAATACTGCACAACCGCCCTCGGATCCTCAATTCCCTCATTTAATTTTTTTTCAAACTGTGTGCCGAATCGTCGAAATTCTCAACACGAACTTTCCATATTAAAAATCATTTATATATATATATGATCATATATATATATATATATATATATATAGAAATGCACAAAATTATAGAAGCGAGACCTATAATTTGTGGGGTGAAGCTTAGACCTAATAAAGTGGAATTCAATGACACGAAATTTCATGCAACATTGATAGGTCACCAACAGATGTCAGTATAGGCCAATCCACAACACCAAAAGTCATACTTCCAGTGCGTTCAGAGAAACGCAAAACAAATTCTGGTCGATTTGTTTCGATTCCAAAAAGCCACCATCCGCCTACAGCTGTTTCATGCCAATCATCAGAAAGGCTTGTGGTCTTTTTTGAATTCGAACCAAATCTCTCAGAGTGCTAATACCTACCGGCAAAGATAAAAATGTGAAATGCACAAAATTATAGAAGTGACACCTATAATTTGTGGGGTGAAGCTTAGACCTAATGAAGTGGAATTCAATGACACGAAATTTCGTGCAACATTGATAGGTCACCAACAGATGTGGCAGTAGGCCAATCCACGACACCAAGAGTTGTACTTCTAGTGCGTTCAGAGTAACGCAAATCGAATCGAATCAAATCTCTATTTCTTTCGTTATTTGTTTTGCGTTACTCTGAACGCACTAGAAGTACGACTTTTGGTGTCGTGGATTGGCCTATACTGACATCTGTTGGTGACCTATCAATGTTGCACGAAATTTCGTGTCATTGAATTCTACTTCATTAGGTCTAAGCTTCACCCCACGAATATAGGTGTCACTTCTATAATTTTGTGCATTTCACAAATCTCTGTCTTTCTTTTTATATATATATATATATATATATATATATATATATATATATATATATATATATATAAGGCGAAAACGAAACACACAGAAACTGCGTCAACATTTTAGACAAATTTTCGGATCACCATCTATTTTTTGATTAAAGGAAGGCACTTTTTTCCGGTACTTTCGACTCCGCAACTTTGATCCTCCAAGCGAGGGATTCACTCACAGGACTATTTAAATCGGGGTGGAGTGAGTTGTCGTTTCAAAGCACTGCTTGCAGTTCTCTTTATAATCGTCTTAGTTTTAAAATTTGGCCCAATACTTTTTTATAATTTACATTTTAAACCTCAAATTATGTATAAATCTGCAGTCAATCAGTAATGTTGATCATTTTCAGTAATATGGGTTGAGGCAATATTCTCACTGTAAAGTGAAATTTCGCCAATAAAAATACTAAGTGAAAACATGGAACCACCAGTGGGTTACTGAGAAGAAGACCCATCAATTTTATATATCTAGTAAAGGTAAAAATGTAACTTTTTCCAATGAAGTACGCTAATGGTTTAACTTTTGATTTCTTGCGTTGCATTGTTTTTGTGAGTTTTTTATCAGATTTGTGAAAAACACAAATGGGTGCGATATTATTGAACACGTGTAACGTGAAATTAGTGGATTGTAAATTGTTGTGATATCGTATTTAGAAGCGTTAATATTTTAGACCAGGGTCGATAATTTTTTAAACAAAAAAAAAATAGTAGGATGAAACCCATTGGAAAAGGAAGAGAATATAACAAAAATGAAAGGAAAAATAATTTACGGGGAAGTGGAAGGGGGTGAGTTTTTAAGGGTAAAAAACTGTTTATTTCGATTTGCGGCAAAACTACAAGTCTTATGGACGAAATTCGGTGAAAACTTTCCTTTTTATGTCCCGAACACACTGTAATTTTTTTGATTCAAAATATTTATTTTTTCACCTTATTTTGACTAAATATCGAACCCTAATTTTCAATCGAAAATTCTCCCGTCAAAATATCAGCTTTTTTTAAAAAGTCGGTGGGCTTTTTGTTCATTGAAATCTCTACTTTCTGATGGTATAAAAAAAATACACATTACTATGGTAAATGTTCCCAGAAAATGCAAAGAAATAACAGGTAGTAAGGCACAGACCCCCTAGCCCCTTCCCCATTTCTCTATGAAATACCTTTTGATGGGCTAAAATTTTCCTTAGGTCACTCAGGTATATACATTATCTTAAAATAGCAATAAATAGGCATCTACGCATATAATTTAAAGATTCTACAACTTTCTCAAAATATTGTAGATGTTGAAAACGGAAACATTCTCAATTGGATATTATCTTTCAGTCGCAGATGATTCCACATCTGATTTTATGAACATCCTGTTCATATTTTCAACAATTCAATTGTAGATGTCTTATTAAATATTAACTTTACGTTTCTTTGCATTTTCTGAGAACATTTACCATAGTACCTAATGTATATTTTTTTTATACCATCAGAAAGTAGAGATTTCAACGAACAAAAAGCCCACCCACCGAGCTTTTTAAAAAAGCTGATATTTTGACTAGAGAATTTTTTATTGAAAATTAGGGTGTTTTTTCGATATAAAGTCAAAATTAGGTGAAAAAATAAATATTTTAAATCAAAAAAATTACAGTGTGCTTGGGACATAAAAAGGTAAGTTTCCACCAAATTTCGTGATGAAAAATTTTTTTTTTGGGAAAGATAAAAATAAAAAACCAAAAACTTGGTTATTTGAATTATTCACATAAATTTTGAGGTTACGTGGAAAAAGTGTAGATACAAAAGTTGTAGATCTTTTTATTACCTACAACTTTTTTTCATAGGACTCGTAGTTTTGCGGGAAATCGAGATAAATCGTTTTTTACCCTTAAAAACTCACCCCCTTCCACTTCCCTACCTCAGATCGCCCGTAAATTATTTTTCTTTTCATTTTTGATATATTCTCTTTCTTTTCCAATGGGTTTCATCCTACTAGTATTTTTTCTCACTTTTTACCATTTTCAAAGGCTTCAGCCCTGGTCTATTTTGTTTAATTGCGTATTTGAAAATTGAATACCATGACTTATTCCATTGCAGATTGCAGAAATGGTAGATGTCATTTCGCTTTACCTTTCAAACAATAAATGTGCGAATAGAACAGCTCAGCTATTGGATGAACACCAACATCAGTAGAAAATATGTTGAGAAGGTCAAAAAAAAATTCAAGAGCTAATAAAAAACGGGAAATTGAACTGTGGTTATTGAAGCTAGTGAATGCAGTTTTGGGACATGTTCATCTAGATCCTTCAAGTGCGAAACAACTAGCAAATGCGTCTGGGATCAACCGAACTAGTGTTCAAACCATTTCACAGTGGTCAAAAATAACGAAAAAGCGGAACCAATTCGAGTTTTGTAAAGTTTTCGTATACGCTCCCAAATTTTGAGATGGTAAACAAAAGACCAGATAACCTTTTCTCAGAATTGCGGCTAACTATTGCGAAACATTTACTCTCTTCAGCCCCTCAAAGACGGCCATTATATCATGTACGTTTCTCGACGTCATACGTGTACTTTTTTTTTCGAGCTCCATTAGCTCCAGAAAGAACATATTGTGAATAACTCCTGTGAAACTCAGGTGAAAAGTCAATCGAGGTATGTAGTTTTTATATCATGCCTGATAAGGTAAATTGATCGATTATTTAGTCAGTTATTAATAGTTATCTTCTGTGCTGTTATTAGAATGAACGTGCGTATATTCACAACTTTCGTTAGACTTACAAAAATGCCCCACGACTCCCCGCTATGAAAACATATCTAATGTATAGCCTGAAGACTCTATAAAAACATATAAAAAATTTGCTCATAGTTGCACTTTTTTTAATTTTTAAATATTTAATTAATTGTGAGCCTCTGCAAGAGTGTATCTAAAACGCATCAAATATATTTTTTTTATTTTTTTTATACGGATAAACCATTTTTACATAAGTACAATGATAAATATAACTAGGTCTAAGTTTCATTAAAATATTTATAGAATTTCCAAAAAAATTGGGTAAGCGTAATATCAAATAGGTCAATAGAACCATGAATATCATTAAAATTCCGAGGTAGTCTTGCTAAGGGGCTATGATAGGTTTTGGAAAATTAATTAAAAACAATTTCCGATCTCGAGTTCTAAAGTGTGTGTTGAACCTCAACTGTGTCAGAATGTAATTACAGTCGATCAGACCATTGACAATTTTGAATAAGAAACAGAAATCAAAAAAAGTTCTACGAATTTCCAGAGACTGGATGACTAATGATTGTTCAATGAATGCGTAGTCAATGTGGAAGTCCTCACGGACAATACCCATTTTAAATGCGCACTGTCTCAGAAACTTTTTATGTACTGACTCAATCAGTTTAGTATCACATGAATAGCTGGGTGACCACACCACTGATGAGTATTCAAGACTTGGACGGACTAGTGATATGTAGAGCAATTTAAATGTTTCAACTGAGAAATGATGACTATTCCTGAAAATGAATCCCAAGTTTTTCATTCCGTTATTTCTTAGCTTGTTGTAGTGACTTTTAAAAGACAATTTAGTGTCAAGGAGTATGCCTTATATATATTTTGAACAACAATGAATTTTGAACAACAATGAATTACACAATTACAACAATGAATTAACACTTCATTATTTTGTAAAAAAAACGACTTTTTTGCTAGAATGTGACTGTATATATATTATAAACAATACTTTAAGAAGATTTTGGGTACTGATTTTGATAATTAAAGTTACATTTTCAAAAAGTGATCATTTAAAACATTTGTTCTGATTCCAAAATTATCCCTTTTGAAACCAACCCCTTCGCGACAAATTTTCCTATGGTTCTCGTGAGCTTTGAAAACAATTCAGCAAAAAAGAACGCTTAAATCTGATTTTATTGTTTAACCACCCCTTCTAAATACCACCCCTTTGTGACACGTTTTTTAATATTATTCCCATGATTCTCATCAGCCTTAGAAGCAATTCCGCCGCGAAAAAAAGGCTCGAATCTGATTTATTTTTCGAACCACCCCTTTCAAAAACCACCCCTTTGTGACAAGATTCTTTAAATATTTTTCCCGTGATTCTCGTCAGTCTTAGAAGCAATTCCGCGAAAAAACGCGCGAATCTGATGTTTTTCTTCGAACCACCCCTTCTAAAAACCACCCCTTTGAGACAAGATTGCTTTAAATATTTTTCCCCTGATTCTCGTCAGCCTCAAAAGCAAATCCGCGAAAAAAGGCTTGGATATGTTTTCAAAAACCACCCTTTGTGATTTTTTGTTAATTTTTACCATGATTCTCGTTGTCGCCTTCAGAGCAATTCAGCGAAAAAAACTCTAAACCGTTTTTCTTCAACCATCCCCTCCTAAAAACTACCCCTTTGTGACAAAACATTTTCTCATATTTTTTTCATGGGTAAAATATAAAGTTAACGTACACATGCTCTCTGACTATAAGTAAAAAACTGTTCTCAGGTGTTTTTGCCTCCTGAACACGAATCCGAAAAATGCGGCAGTCTCGTACCGTTTCCGAGTTAGAACACTTTTTACTTTTTTATAACCTTATTTTCAACCACCGTTTTCTCGCACAAAAATAATTTAAGATGCCTTTCTTTCAAAAAGCATAAACTACGAAGACTAAATCACTCATTCACGACACAATTTGGTTCAAAATACATCCTGACCTCAACATCTGTCTCGGATTGAGGTTAGGTTAGATTATTGTTGATGATGCGAGGAGAGGCTAGGATATGTACGTGTTGAAAGAGGATTTTTTCGGTAGAACCGACAGTATTTTATGCCAAATTGTGCCTAGAATGAGTGATATAATGTTCGAGCACTTTTAATTTTTTTTCTCCTCATTTTCAAGCACAGTTTTTTCGCACAAAAATCACTCAAAATGCCTCCTTTTTTTTTACCAGCATAAACATTACACCCTAAATCACTTATTTTCGGCACAAATTCGCACAAAACTCATTTTTATCGAAAAAATCCTCCTTATACAGTTCCAAATAAACAAACTTGACACATGTGACAGATGAAATTTAGTAACTCTCCCTTTTTTTTAATGTTGGTATGAAATGAATCATGATGAATCATGGTGCCCAAAAACAATTGCAAACATAAATGAAGGAGAAACTATTACTCATATTTGAATTCGAAAAGTTGGCGGTGATTCATTTATTACCAACATGAAAAATAAGGGAAAGTTACTAAATTTCATCTATCACATGTGTCAAGTTTGTTTATTTGGTACTGTATGAGGATTTTTTCGATAAAAATGACATTATTTTGGGCGAATTTGTGCCGAAAATAAGTGATTTAGGGTGTATTGTTTATTCTAGTATAAAGAAGGAGGCAGTTTGAGTGATTTTTGTGCGAAAAAACTTTGCTTGAAAATAGGTTAAAAAACAAAAAAAGTGCTCTAATTCGGAAACGGTATGAGACCGCCACATTCGTGTTCAGGGGGCAAAAACACATAAGAAAAGTTTTTTACCTATATTCAGAGAGCATGTGATAACTTTATATTTACCTTTTCATGATTTTTGACAGCCAAAGAGGCGATTGAACAAAAAAAAAATTAAATAGTTCCGTTTTTTTCGTCATGGGGACCACTGTGCTTTTGGAAGAATACATTCCATCCCTATAAAATACATTTAGTGCAGGAACTTAATGTGGATAATTTTGAACGCCAGCGCGCGCCCTGTTTGCCATTTTGCGAAATAATGAATGAGGGAGCAGTGACAATTGCCGCTATTGGTCTGATTCAAATCCAATAATTTTACCACGAAAACATCCGCAAAAATCAAATGTTTGGGATGGCATTTTCGGTGACCGACTGGTGGGTCAATTTTTTTTACCTGGTAATTTGACTGCGGAAATGTATTTGCAATTATTGGAAGAAGCTATTGACCCTGCCTTGACTGATATCATCAAATGATCAACAGTATGATGACCATTTAATTGTTTTTGTTCGTCAGTATTTAGACCAATATTTTCCACTGCACTGGATTGGGAGAAGAGGCAACATTAAATGGTCTCCACGATCACCATATTTGTTCCCCTTCGATTTATTTTTATGTAGTAAAATATACATAGCACAAACTGCGTCGAAACTTGACTAAGTATGCTAGAATGAATGAATCCACACGATGCGCGACTGTTTATACAGTCAACGGACTTAGAATCTACTAGACTGTCGTCATCTGAAAATCCTTGGAATTCGCGATGGTTCGGTTGGAAAGTCCGTTGACGTCTACCTGTCTACACTCGTCAAATTGACCAGACGTATACAACGGACAGTGGCGTAGTGGATTGGTAACAATATTAATATTATCATGCGAAGAGAGAATTAATAATCAACGAGAAACCTTTTACTCCTACCTAGCACAGTAAACATATCTGTGACATGATATCCCTTAGAAGTCGCAATGGGCTATCAGATATCACGTTAGGATGTGATTATTGTCATCTACAGAAGATGTTACTTATTTGATGCCTAGTGGATGAAATTGTTGCGATGTAATACTAGATGGCGCAACAACAAACTATTTGCAGTACCGTAGCGGCATGCCATACTGTGAGATTCCCCTTGTATGTGAGTACTAAATATGCATTACCATTTTCAAGGGAGGATAATAGAAGGCAATTTATGTGTTCGGGTATTTCACCATGAAGGAATCGGTTACAAGAATATTTTTCTAAAAAATTGATTGAAAAATCATGTTTTTGTGTATTATTACATATATAGTTTATGCCAGGATTTTTCAAGTTTTACTCAACCTCAGAAACGGCATTAATAGACAAATGATGCCTAACTTAAATCATTATCTTTGAATTGCACTCTGGAAAATCCAATTATAATTGGACTTAATGATAAAATATTTTGTCTACGCCACTGGTATTTTGGTTGCTAAAATAAAAGTGGCTGCTAAGTCCCCTCCGGCTGTTGATTTTTGTATGTGTACATGATATAAGGGGAATCTCATTACAGTACTGCAACTAGTTCGTTACTGCGCCATCTAGTATAGGATCCGGTTATTATATCGCAACAGTTACATCCAATGGACATCGTAGCGGTATAACAACATTGATATCGCAAAGGTACTTCACTGCGACTCCTCAGAGATGTGATGCCACAGATGTTTTTGCTGGCGGATCTTTTTTGAACTTTTTTATTTTAAATCCATTTAAGAAACATACAAAATCGTTAAAAACATTTTTGTCTCTAGTATTAAGGAAATATGAAGGTGTAAAAAAAGTTCTGATAAAAAAAGTTAAAGGAAACCATTATTAAGCGAAAAAATTATCAAAATTTGCAGTGTTTTCGTTCTAGAGGTTAATCCTTTCTTTGAGGTAATGTCATTGGTGGTGTTACCTCCTAAATTCAAATTTGACAAAAACAAAAAACAAAAAAATCGAGACAAGAAACGAAAAAATTAAAAATTTAATTTTAGGAAGAATGTGGACATTTTACATTTTTTTCTCTCCTAATAAATACTGATATCATTACTACTTGTTATCAAATCATTATTGTTGGTTGTTTTTTGGCATATTTTTGTTTCTTATTTGTTTCCGAGCGTGTTTCTAAATATTATAATTTATACAACAGCAAATCGTTTTCTTATCGAATTCTTTTAAAAACCCATAATTCTGTTAACGGAACGTAAATTTGCATAATTATCCAAACCAATGAAATTTTGATTATGGTCAAAATAACTCAAATATAATATTGAATGTTACATCTATGAGTTAAAAATGAACAAGAATCCAGGTGCGAATAGAAAAAAATAAGAATTAACGGTAGCGATACTTGTTAACATTTCATATTGAATTTAACAAAAAACACTTTATTAAATTTATACCAAATTAGGTTTACAGAATCACACACTGGCGAATTTAGTAAAAATTATATATTGAAGTGTTTTTGTTAACTTAAAAAAAATGGGTTTAGGGTGGACTAGAGTTGGTCTGGAATTTGACACCGCCGAATCGAAGTTAACTTTATATTGCATACAAATATTTGAAATTATTCTAGATATCATTCGAACTAAGAAAAAATACCCACTCCACCTGGATTTAGCGGATGCATAAGAATAATTTACTGAAGATGAAATGACTAATTTTAACTTGAATTTCCAGTCTTTTGTAACGCTGGCGTATTAGTCATTATACAGGGTTAATTAAAAGTTGTATAACCATAGTTTTGAAACACTGTGGAGTAATTTCGTAGTCAAATTCTTTCAAAATAACAATTTTTAACCAACGAAATAAACAAAGAGGAGGTTCTCTAGTCGACGCGAATGAAATGATCTACCCCTATGGGTAGAAAAATAGGGGATGATTGATTTTTCACTTGTGAACATTGGCACTCATAGGTAGTTGACATTGACAGATCCTCCTACATCCGTCACAATAATTACATTCTAGGAAAGGATGGAATTATATACAAAGTGATGAAATCAACTAACCAGAACTTTCAAAAATAATTTATATTAAGTATATAACAATAAATAGTTAAAGTAGATAATCATATTATCTAATAGTTAATAATTGAAGTAAGTATTTTGGAAGTAATAAAAAATTAAGTAGGTAGTAATTAGTAGATTTCAGCCACAAAAAATTGAAAAATAAAAACTTTTTAACAAAAAATTAAACCGACGAAAATCTACTGAAAAGCAAAAATAAAATAAACCTTCTTAGTCTTAATGATAATTGAGCTCCTAAACTAATGTGAGTAACTAATTTTGAGTCGGCGCCAAACAAACTAGCAATTGCATTAGGTAAAGCGTAAAATGATGGCAGCAGCGTTTTGATAACTTCACAGCAGCGTTTTGATAACTTCTTCAAAGTAATATAATGATCTTCGATAATTGTTTGTTTGGCGCCGACTCAAAATTAGTTACTCACATTAGTTTAGGAGCTCAATTATCATTAAGACTAAGAATGTTTATTTTATTTTTTGCTTTTCAGTTGATTTTCGACGGTTTAATTTTTTGTTAAAAAGTTTTTATTGTTTAAAACGATTCCTTTCCTACCTTTTGTTTCTTGGTTCATGTATTTAGATGCACTGGTTCATTTTTAATAGCGAAATGAACTTGTCACCACCTGTTTACTTTAAGAAATGTTATTTTTTGACGAAGTGGATTTGCTCGTTGTTGCCCTAATGTCAGTTTGACAGTGATTTTTTTAAGCAAGACCCATACTCCTACCATGATTCTAAGTACGGAAAATTGCGCAGAAGCTGTTGCTCTTGTTGAAGATGGACGTAATTATGAATATGTTGCAAGAATCCTTCATGTTCATCGCTCTACCATCAAAAAAGTAGTCGAACTACTGCTATTGATGACAGATTTCTTCACGTTACAACTCTGCAGTCAAGAAATCAACTCCAATAGGTCTGAGGTACAAATGTTGTGTGTGTGGACAATTCGCCGAAGATTCAAGGAGTTTGGTTTGGAAGCTTACAGACCAGCAACCGGACCCAAATTGCTTCGGCGTCACCGAGTAGCTAGGCTGCTATTTGCCACTGGACATTTTACATTAGAACTTAGGGCAATGGAACAATGTTTTTTTTACTCACGAATCCAGATTCTGCTAAAATTCTCCAGATGGAAGGAAAAAAGTATGGAGAAGGACCGGAGAAAGATTTACAAAGTGCACGTTCAGTCCCTGTCTGAGCTATGGAGGAGGTTCAGTAATGGTTTGGGGAAGAATAACCCGGGAGGCCTGCACTGAGTTGGTGAAAAAAAAGGTGTTTTTTTAAAACTGCACGAGTTTATTTTTTTCGTTGTTTCAAAGCATAAATTTCCCGACTCCGACGGAGGGCAATTTTTTGAAACAACGAAAAAAATAACCGAGGACAGTTTTTTCAAAAAAACAATTTTTTTCAGAATTATTTGGTTAATTTTTAAAGCACGAATGGTATTCGGTAGAAAATTTCAAGAATACAAAAAGATTCATATTATTTATTGTTATAGTTGATACAATTATTGTCACTGCAGTTGAATTGTCACCTGCGCGCTGAATTACAGCGATAACCGCTGGATTACCGCTGTAATTCAGCGATAATTCCACACCTCTTATGGACATTTTAACGCATGAGTGAAATTTTCGAAATTATACAAGGTATCTTAACTAAATTGAACGTTCTGATTGGTTAAAAATTACACGAAAAAAATAATCAGTTGTAATACCACAAGAGAGTGAGAATACGGTGAAAATAATTCGACAGATTTTCGAAAACTTGTTGCCAGGCAATAGACATGAGAGCCCGACGTGCTCGTGTGACTATTGCCAAATGGCAACAAGTTTGAGAAATAAATCTGGAGAATTATTTTCTACTGTATCGATTTGTTTGAAAATATGAACAGGATGCATGAAATCAGATGAGGAATCATCTGCGACTGAAAGATAAACTTAGATTATTTTTTGATGTCATGATCATAAATACACTTCCTCGCAAAATGATGTAATGAACTAAACTGGTTTTGATTCATTTCTTTTTCATGTGAATTGATGACAGACGTCAAATTAAAAATATAGGTTGTCAGACAATAAAAACAAAATACCTCAAATTATTCCCGCGGCAATTTTCTAGGTAGAATATTTCCACTATAATGTTTTGATTGGCCAAAACGTACATCCATGATTTGAATTGAAAGTTTCCATTGGTTTCTAGAAATGTCAAAAAATAATCAGTACTTCAATCTGCATTAAATATTTTCAGTACCCAATTTTCTTTCAGTACATTCGGTACCCCATCCATTACTTCAGTATTTGGTTCAGTACTCCTCAGTACCGTCTACAGTCATTTCAGAATTGTTGCCGCCTCTATTTCGGTTTCACTCCATAAAATTCGTTTTTTGACCCGAAGATTACACATTACAAATTACGACCTCGATTACGGCAGTATTGTCAGGTGTATGGTATAATAGCTGGTATTATTTCGCGATTGTTTAGTTAAGTGCGATTTTTAGTGTAAAAATCGGAAAAATTACATATTACAAATATGTCCAATAAATAGGTATTGTTTTTCAAAGTTTATTTTTTTTACCCAGAGCCACCAAATGGAAGGGTTATATTTTTAGCAGTCTATGTATGTATGTATGTATGTTTGTATTTACGTATGTAGCGACTAAACTACCTATCCGATTTTGATGAATGAGGTGTCAATCGATTAGTTATTATGGTCCGGGTGACATAGGCTACATTTTATACAAACAAAATCAATATGACGGATGTTAAATCCAATAAATATAAATATAGTAAAATATTAAATAAAAATAAAATAAATAAATACCAAGCGACAATAAAACAATTTTATACTGAATTTCACTGTTTATGAATACTATATACTAGCGCTATCTATCAGCAGTTCTGAATATCAATCGTGTTAAAAGAACAGAATCCCCACCACACCTGTTTCGTGTTTCTACATGGACATTAATTTTATTAACAATAAAAATAATCCTTCTCGAATTGTACATTTATCCTATTCGGTATACTGAACAATTGTTTTATCATGAATGTCCTAGTCAAGATTGTTTAATTATTAAGTATCTATTACTCACGCTATTAGATCACTATTCTTTTTGTTTTGTTGTCGCATCAAAGGTCAAAAACGAAAAAGTTTAAAAATAACTATAATTATAGAAAAAAAAGTTCCAAAACGTTTAAAACCCAACTAGGGATAAATAAAATAAACTAAAAAGTAAGAAACAACATTTTAATTAACCCTGTATAATAACTAATACGCCTCGTAATACGCCAGCATTTAACAAAAGACTCTTTTTGTTTTGTTGTCGCATCAAAGGTCGAAAACGGAAAAGTTTAAAAATAACTATAATTAAAGAAAAAAAAGTTCCAAAACGTTTAACCCAAAAGGAAAGTAAGAAACAACATTTTAATTAACCCTGTATAATAACTAATAAGTACGCCAGCATTTAACAAAAGACTGGATATGCAAGTTGAAATTATGGTTTGCTAAAAAAATTATGAAAATTGAACTAAAAATAAAAAAATTATGAGACCTCAAAGTTTATTAAATATTAACTTGTTGCGTTTTTTTGTATGTGAGTGTAGTTAAAAACTATAGTTTCATTCACCTTGAAGTTTGCAACTATGCAATAATCATATGCAGAAATAGAAGATGCTCCTACGCGGAATTTATGGAGATATTATTTTATTCTACCCCCCAAACTGTAGTTGTCATTTGTGTCATTCAATATCTAACATTTATCTATTTTAATCATATTCAAAAATATATTAAAAAAATATCATAAAACGAAAAAAGAGGTTAGTATTTGACTGTACTGTAAACTTTAAATTCTAACTTCATTTTTCGTTATATGTTATTTTTCAAATATACTTGTGAATATGATTGATATAGATAAATGTTAGATATTGAATGACACAAATGACATGATGAACTGTCACTTGCATCTATGATTAGGAATTAGAAAAGTAGTGAATCATACTTTTGTGTGGGTATGCGTTATGCATTAGATAAGTTCTAACTAAACATCAATCAAATGATTATGCTTATGCATTCGCTAAATCGGCCTACAGTATCTCTAGAACCGGCCCTTATATTTTCGATTGGTTTTCCCTATTAGGCAGAACTTTCAAATATGCAACTTTTTCCTATTTGATCGAACTTCCAAGTCTCTTAATAATTAAAGTTACCATTACAAAAAAATGGCCACTTCACCCCGTATATAAATTTCCAACCATGAAATGCGGACTCCCCGTTGTTGTTGTAGGTAATGAAACTGTTTTTTTTATGTTGAGAATAAGCTTTTCGAAAAAATCTTAAAAGCCAAATGTTTTTTCATAAGTACCTAGGTATAATGCTGCATTTCATTCAATACCGGAAATAGGTACCTACTTATATGAGGTTATTGCTATTTATACAATGAACTAAAAACATTTCAATCATATCGGGGAACTGTTGCAATACAAACTAAAGTAAAAACAAATATAATAAACACGAATCCATCTTATCATTCATTTCAAACATGTGACATTTCAATGAATGAATGCACATTCAGTTCTAACCTAACGTCGATATCAGTCATAGGATTCTATCAGGCATTTTTAATGGTTATAAATACAAAGCACACATTTACGCAAGCATATCTACATGAGAAGTTAGTTCTACTGTACTAATCGAAATCATTTAGTAGCAGGCAGGTATAAATAGTGTGAATGGGCAAAAAATCATTCCAAGTACCTTGTACATCATATCAAATCATAACGAAAAACACCAGTAATCGTTTATCCTATTGCGCAAGATGCTATTAGATTTAAAACGACCGTGAATACTCACAAGCATTGTTAACTGCTAAAGCAGACAACAGTGTCTGACTATTGCTTAAATTCCGCCACTGCTGTTCTAGTGGTTAAAATGTCACTAAATAACTCACTAACACAATATACTAATAGAAACGGATACGTATTAGTACGCACCGGCGTAAAAAAATTATTATATTTTGCATGAATAGAACGAAATTCAGATATGCAGCACACTTTCTACACACGGCAAGTCAGATCAGAAACTCAGTATAGTGAACTGTGAACAACTGTATGGCGACTGTGAGGGGCAAAGGACGCTCTAACTTCGAGGGGAAAGGGACGCAGTAGGCTGTGGTTGTATGGGTTATAGCGCAGCCGAACCAGTTAAAACCATTCGGGGAGGGGAAGGTATAATGAAACTCGTGAAACACTCTTTGTTCGAACCGGTACGTGAAACTCTGTTGGGCGGTTCGCCTAGCAACAGCACGGAATTTCGGTCGGGCGGCAGCGAGGAGAGAAAGGGGGGATTTATGCTGCATCACAAACAATACAAATGGAAATCAGATACTGCTTACCATCGTGAATTGGAGAGTTTGTAAATAAGGATACCTGTTTACAGTTTATCGCTGTAAGTTTAATTGGTTATGTTGGCGATAATGAATAAAATATGACGTTTAGAATTTGTATGTTTATCGGACATCGATAAGTAGAGCATTCTAGAGGCAAAAGTAATTATCAGCTTGAATAAATTTAAAATCGGGGTCTAGATAACTTAAAAAAACACTCGTAATCAGTTTAATATTGAAAAAATATAACAAAATATTCCCGCTTGTAGGTATAAGAAACCAATTTCAGATATAAATTCACAGCATTCAGATATGATGAATTTATTGCTCTATACAGATGAAAATATGTAGGTATGAACATTTGGAATGTTTACTTTCTACCTGGTCCCAACCTTTTTATTTCGTGTAGGTATAAACCCAGAGGCTACAGAACCCACATAGCATTGGCTAATAATTTTTTTTTAAACGACCTTGAACGTTGCATTATTAATAAATCGTTATCAGGTAGGTGATTAGGTATTGTATACTGAGGCTTTTTAATGTTATTTACTACTTTATACAAGGTATTAGAAGCGATGTTATCTTGATACCTGACTTTTTTACACATTGGCGTAGGTATTGATAGTTCAGAAAAAAACTAAAAGTAGGTAGGTAGGTATTTACTTTCGTATGAGCTCTATAGGTACTTTGTTTATTTTAATTTTTGTGAAACATTCCAATGGAACTGATTTCAACTTCACGGCTTTATTGAGATGTTCGATAATAAATATTTACTAATATTTAAAATGTGTGTGCTACACAAAAGATTGTAGCAAGTCGAAGAGGCTAGACAGACCCTCATTACTTGTAGCTACAGGATCTTTTGTACGATGCTCTGTAAGCAATGAACCTTTCCTGGAAATTCCCTCATTGCCGCTATATTTAATCTGTAGGAGGCCAGGGGATTAGTATTGTATCTACAATGGGTGTGGTCTGCCACTCATTTCTCACGAGTATAAAAATTGCAGCATGAGTCAAAGGACGAGTGCTACAATTCATGCATGCTCATTGTACACTACCTTTTTTCCACGATATTATTCGTTATATAACTAACACTTTTGCGAATTTGAAACATCCAACGATATTACCTTCCATTAATCTATTTGTTGATCATACAGAATAATAACAGAAAATATTTCTGAGCTATATTATTAGTTATATCTAGTTTTAAAATATCTTATCAAAGTAATGATACGATCTTATCTTATGTGTAGTCAAACTATTAAACAGAACTGAATCTAGGTTGCCTCATCCACAAGGAGGAATATGTTAATCGAAATATGATATTTTCAAGAGGGCCAACTATCGAATTTACTTGTTTTGCTTTCGGACTATGCTCCGTACAAACCTTTTTGCAAGATCTTGAAATCAATCGTAAAATCTCAAACATGTGTGTCAATTAACTGGATGATATTTTGATTATGGGTGAATCCTAGGATTGTTCGACATTCATGTCGTGGAAATTCGTAAAAGTGCTTGGGTTTCATTATCTCACCCACTGCTTATTAAAAATCCTCAGCATTCTTATTCGGCAGCATTATCTGTCATAAGTGGATTTTTAATTTCCCACAAAATTGAGTTCTCACTTTACAAAAATTTGTTAAGCTGTTTGATTTGCATACGGAAATTCTCGAATAAGGAAAATTTTAGGCTCTCCCTTTCTAGCGAAGGAAATTACAGGAAATTACTATGATAAAATTGTAGGTAGTGATTGCTGATTTATATATTTAATATCAAAGTTTTTGTAATTTTCCGAAGATATAAACGACATATTTACAAAATAAATGTTTTGACATTTGACCTCCTAGAGTATTCAATTTAAAATATCTAGTTCACAATTTCTCAAGGTCTACTTCCGGTTACAAGATTTACGGCTATACAGGGTGTTTCACGGTGGATGGAATATTAGAAGTATCTGGAGAACGGAACGACAGATCATTTCGAAAATTTGTGGGCGTGGATAATCAAACATGCTCTATCCGTCTAAAATATTTTATCAATACAATGTTGCCGCTTGTATCAGAAAGTAGTAGCTACTTTGTTATTTCAAATGGAACACTCTGTATATCACATCATTTTTGGAATCCTTATAGGATTCCTAATAACTTTCGTTTTCGCGCTAAAAAATATTATGTCAAATTTTTGTGTAAAACATGATCATTGAAAATAACCATTTTTTCACAATGCAAATTTACAAAATATTGCAATTTGGGTCATAGCTGCATAAGACCATTATTTAGATGAAGCGGATCTCAGTTTCAGCATACAGGGAGGCTCAAAAGTAAGTTCCTTTCGGAGACCCATGGAAATGACTTAAACTCAGTTTTTTTATTGGAACACCCTATACATGATTACTAATATAAAGCAGGCTTTATCATATATCAAAAAGCGCAATTGATTGTCCATAACTAAACATAAATCCCATTTCTCTAGTGATATGCGGATTTTCGTTTGCCCAGGAATGAAGATTTCTTCTATCCAAAGCCGTACCCAGAGAAGAATGTTGGGGGTGGTTCTAAAGTAAATAATGCAATGTACATTTGACCAAATTTTATTACTATAAATACAGTTACGACTCAGAAAAAGGAAAGAACTCACCCTTTTCGTGGATTACAAGAGAGCATTCGACTCTGTCAATAACTCTTTGCTATGGCAGAAAGTTTTCAGTCTGGGAATTAGCTCAAAAATTATTTCAGCTATCAGAAATATTCATGACAAAGCCTCAGTGAGAATTCTCGGTTCTGAAGGATACACCAACCCTTGTGATGTAACAACTGGAGTGCTCCAAGGTGACCCTCTAAGCCCTCTACTATTTTCCTTATTTACTGCAGATATTGAACAATTTTTCGTAGCAAGGAATGCGAAAGGAATAAATCTAGATAATAAACGGGAACTATTGATGTTGCTTTATGCGGACGACTTGGTTATTCTCTCTGTATCAGAAGTTGAACTTGGTAAAAATCTCAGAATTCTCGAAGAACATAGCGACCAACTTCTCCTACAGGTGAACGTTGATAAAACCAGAATAGTATCATTCTCAAGAGGAACGTGATTAGAGAAAAGCAGATTTTTGTACAAGACCAAACCAATTGATATTGTTGAAGAATTCGTCTATCTTGGTGCCACCTTCTCTTCCTCCTCTCTTTTCAATAAAATGTCACGAACAACTGTTGAAAAAGCGAAGCATGCTGCTGGCTCAGTGATAGCTCTGATGGGTGAAACCAAAATAGACTGCTGGGCATCGCGTATGCAACTACTCGACTCACTAGTCCTCACCATTGTAACTAGCTGTATACCAGTATGGGGAACAAGATATATCGATCTCTTGGAACGAATACAAATAAATTTTTTTAAGAGAGTACTTCTTCTTCCTATCAACACCCCCGATTTCATCGTCAGACTAGAGGCCGGACGAGTAAATATATCTCTAACGATTTTTAAGCACATACTAAATTGGCTCAGCAAACTCTATCAAATGGAAGACCATAGACTGCCAATGATCTGTTTTCTAAGGCATCTGGAAATAACAACCTCCGACCCCAAATACAATTGGACCAAGCAAATAAAAACATTTCTGGAATTTTCAAATTTCCACACACACTTAGCAGACATTGATGCGACAATTCTGAAAAGGAATAAAAAAGATCTCTTGAATAATTTTGAGTCGAAACTCCGACAAACACAAACAAAATCAAAGAATGTGTTCAAATTGCCCGCCACGGATGCAATGCTCTGCTTATCATTGATAAAGATATCTCTTAGCCCCAAATCCCCCTATAACCTCGCAACAGGCCAGGTTCTGTGCTTCGCTTTTTACCCGACTACGGTACGGCAAACCCAAAATGAGGGTTATCATTTTAGCATGCTTTGTACGTATGTTCATCTGTTCCCACATATCTTCTAAACTACTTATCATCTTCTTCTTCCCTTCTTTTTTTGAGCTCCGTTACTATGACCATCTACTCAGCCTCGGGGGCCTCGTGGGATTTAACCTCACTTAACACCCTGCGTCGGGCACCCTGGCTGTCTCACTCGAAGAGATGCCACGAATATCCATTTAATTTTCAAATCAATTGTGTTTTGTATTATACGTTAATCAACAACATATCTGTCTGTTATTCCTATCCTATGTATAGGCCCCTTCTTCCGACAAATTCGTTGACATCCGGCCTGGGTACCGGCGTAGAGAATAAGGGGCCTGCTGATTTTCACTACTATTTGAACTACACTGACATTAATAATTTTTTATAATGCACGTATGATAACGGCCTGGACTATTACATACATTAACCTGACTTCTCACCACGAGGACGCCGCCTGTCCTCCACCACGGCCGGAAGTCGAATCCGGACTATTTATCATACATGACAAATGAGGTATCGGTGGAAGCGTCTCGATTGACCGTTGGTAATAGGCTTGTGACGTAATACTTAGTTCAATATGACGCCCTCTACTAGACTTTAGTTAAAAAAAAATGAAATTTGCCGTGTTAGGTATCATATGAAAGGGCTTAATTAGCACATTTTTCAAATATATTACTAGTTGTTGCTCGCTGCTTTGTTTGCATTAACTCGATAATTGCGTATAATTTATTTATAAAATCACGTCTCAGATGTTCGTGGCAATGCAAGGTGGCATGCGACCACGGCTATCCTCACTATATCTATCTATGTGTTAGATTGAAATATACAGTGCGTCTTAAAAGCCCCCTCCCCCCCTCTTATTTTTGGAACGATTATACATGAACAAGTGAAATTTGGAAACTGAATATTAAAGGTTGTAAACTTCCCTACTAGTGATGATAGATGACGAAAACGTCAAAGATGACGTCAAAAGGCCATTGAGACCAATAATTTTAAATGGAACCCTACGGCAAGCGACACCTCTTTTAAAAGGTATCGAAAAAACCTATTCAATGATACTAATTTTGTTTGTGTTTATGGCAGTTTTAATGGCTCATTAGTAAACATTAAAATTTAAATTTCATTCAGTATGATATTAATTACAGATTTAAGAATCAGTATCTACTTAAATAAATTGCTCGAAGTGACCTCCATTTACTTCCTGACAGTGAAATATCCTATTTTTAAACTCTCCTCGTACTTTTGCAAATGTGTCTGCGGAAACAGCCTCACATTCTGCAACAATACGTTGTTTTAAAACGTCAATATTGTCAGGTTCAGTGGCGTTAACCTTCGATTTAAGGTACCCCCACAGAAAAAATCCAAAGGTGTGAGGTCCGGTGATCGAGCTGGCCATTCCGTTGAACCTCGTCGTCCAATCCATCTACCACGATACTCCTCAACCAAATACCGTCTTACTGCACCGTAATTGTGTGGAGGAGCACCATCCTGTTGGAATGTTATTTCCAAATTGCCGAATTCATCTGGATTATCTTCCAAAATTTCAAGGATTAACGGTTCTATTGCGTTTTGCAACAGCTCCAGATAAACCTTACCAGTTAAATTAGTATTTAAAAAAAGAGGCCCAACGATGTGGTTTCCCAGGATACCTGCCCAAACATTCACCTTCTGGGGAAATTGGGTATGTGTTTCACGAAATAGGTGAGGATTTGCGTCACTCCAATACCTCACATTCTGTGTATTTACATTTCCATTTAGATAGAAAGTACTTTCGTCACTAAAACAAATTGTTTTGACATAGTCTGGCTGTTGGTTAATTTTAATTTCCATATTTTCACAAAATTCAAGTCTTCGGTCTGGGTTGTCGTCTGAGAGTTGATGAACCATTTTTAATTTGTATGGATGAAATTAGTTTTTTTTCAACACCCTGTGTACTGTACTTCGACTGACTTCACAGGTAGATGCAACGTGAGTTGTTGAAGAAGTAGGATCAAGTATTACTTCTGCCAGTATATCAATTTTTTTCTCATCAGAAATTTGTGGTCTGCCAGATGTTTCGCATCATTAATACTACCCGTTGTTTCAAACTTACGGAGAAGCTCCCTTAAATAAGTCCTCGAAACGGGGCGATCGGGAAACCTCTCATTAAAAATGCGTTCTGCTTCATGAATATTTTGTCCAGTTTCACCAAGAATTAGGATCGCTGCTACTTTATCACCTAAAGCACGTATCATTTCGCTTCTTGAAGCACTTAAACGTTCGGCTCACAACAGTTTAACAAATTATTAAAATGTACAAAAATATTAAAAGTACCAAAAACTGCTAAAACAGTTAAACGCACGATCAACAATACACAAATCATTAAATGTACAAAAACTTGGACAATTTCAAAAACGTCGAATTAGGGAGACTAACAAAAACGTCAGCTTATTTGACAACTATCAAGAGGTGGAGTTTGAATTTGGAATTTTAGAATTAACTGATTTAATCCATCACAGCTTTGCGTTTTTTAAAAGCGAGTTGCCAAAACTGCCATAAACACAAACAAAATTGGTATCATCGAATAGGTTTTTTCGATACCTTTTAAGAGAGGTGTCGCTTGCCGTAGGGTTCCATTTAAAATTATTGGTCACAATGGCATTGTGACGTCATCTTTGACGATTTCGTCATCTATCATCACTAGTAGGGAAGTTTACAACCTTTAATATTCAGTTTCCAAATTTCACTTGTTTATGTATAATCGTTCCAAAAATAAGAGGGGGGGGGAGGGGACTTTTGAGAAGCACTGTATATAAGTTGTCTACTTATTAGACGATAAATAATTGAATAGTTGGTTTATAAGAATTTCGGACAGATTATTATCTTGTCTCGTACTTTTCAGAGCGCGATTTTCTGTAGTCTTTCGAACTTATTTTTTTATTTTTCTATAACCCACGGAAAATATGTCGATAAGTCATAATCCAATATCATCTGATCCCACTCCTCCCTACTCATTTCCGAATAAGCTCTGAAATGCAAATGTCCACATTTGAACCTTTTTTATTTAGTTGGTACTTTATTTCAGAGTTTAAAAAATGTTAGACTTAATGTTAAATTTTCTACCCGTTTTTCATCACAGAGTGCACAGGTTGGCTACAAATACACATTTTAAATAAACCGTATGAGTTTCTTGGACTAACCAAAGAAAAACATATCCAACATTCGTATTCGGATAATGTCATATAGCGCCATCTCACACAGTTTAGAGGTACCAGTAGGGTAACATCCAATAGCGATAGCAAGTACCTCGAAAATTTATGAGATGGCGCCTATTTATTGTAGTCGTAATTAATATATTTTTTTGTGTGTAAAAACGTGTTTTTTTTCAGGTAACCGCCTATATAAACTTAAAAAGCAAAACCCTATCTAAATAAAAAATTTCATCCAAATCGATAGAGCTGTTTCCGAGATAGCCGAAATATAAATATACAAGAATTGATCGTTTAAAGATATTAGATTAAGTTTGCAACTTTGTAAAAGTTACGAAACCTTGTTTTTGTCATTTGTTTATGAAACTTTTTTCCTTGACGCTGCCATTTCCAATACAATATTATGGTTGCAAATAAAGAGAATATCGATTTCAGTGGATATGTAACTTTGCAACTTCATACGAAAAACGGAACCTATTTCTTTACTAATATTAATTTTTTGCATTTTTACAATTGCTGAAGTAATTGCAAAAGTTCTGCAAATTGCAGTTATAATTGCGACTAATATTTTACGTGATGCAAGAGATTTGCAACTGTCATTGTTCAACGAACATTTTTTTATATAATTGATTGTTTTTTTAATAATTTGTCCATAAATTGTAAACATTGTGGAAATAGGTTTGAGATGTATATAAGACCGGCATATGACTAAAGTGGTCCAGTTAAATACTTGATTATCCATCGTGTATATCTGTTATATTTTGAACTGGTTGATTGAAATTGCATCCGAAGTATGATAGGGTTACGTAGTTAACTACTGCAAAATTTAAAACTAATTATCAATTTTAGAAGCAACCACTGTTTTTTACTATTCAGCGAAATAAATTCAATCTAACATTTTCGAATGCAACAATCGAAACAGTACAAAATTTTATGTCTATCTTTAAACTATTTTTGTGCATATTCTGATAAAAATCTATTGGAAGACATGAATTTTGTATCGCATTATTAGAAAGGGCATGTAATCATTTTTCATTTAAAATTATCACTTGTTACAACAAGACTTTATAGCAATCGAAGAGATTTTAAAATGAATAATCGATGCTCTATGGAAGTGAGGATATCAAAACGTTATCGATTGTTAATTTCGCAGTACATAATTTTCATCATCAAACAGAAACGTTGCTGAAAAAGAAAAATTTGTGAAATCGATATTACATCTCAAATTCAATTTTTACAGGTATGTATTTCTTGAATTGAATAAAATTACAATTTACCTTCCCACTCGACTTTCTTACTACAATCGTTGATCGATGGAAAATTCTATTGAATCCGAATGGAGGACTGAAATATAATCGACACGTAAGAATAATTTTCTTTAAATAAAGAGGAGAAAATACTGTGACGTAACACAGTTGTAGGTTAATCGTACTAATGTACAACTGTATGACGTCAGAATGTTTTTTAAATCTCAATATTTCTTAAATTTTTTAATCAAGAAAATTATGAAAACGTGTTGAGAGATCCCCAATCCTCCATCCAACGTACTCAGAGGATTTCTATACAAATTCCCAATTGTAATATGATTGATTTGTTGAAAATATGAACAGGATGTTCATAAAATCAGATGTGGAATCATCTGCGACTGAAAGATAAACTTTAGTCACTATCTTCTTTCGTCAAGATAACCTCTTGTGGGGTATTCATGTTGAAAAGGGAAACATTCTCAATTGGATATTGATAAAAAGATTTTCCTGTGAATTGAAAAATCCACGATAAAAATGAAGTTATTTTTTGTGAATGTCTAACAGAAAACAACTACTTCCCCGGCTGAAGCCACGCTGGACATTGAACTACATCTGATAGATATTCTGAAAAGACCCTAACTCGAAAGAAAAAAGCTGAAATTGAAAATTTGTATTTTCATTCAGATAGTTATTTGATTTTCTATTCCAGTCTTAATTAAGAACTCATGAAGATGAATGAGTCAAAGAAGAATGTTTTCCAAAAAAGAGTACTCACCAGAAATCATTCGCAACATTGACGCAAGAGAGGCATCGCATTCACTAGGTCTTCAATACATTTTTGTCGACGAAAATCTATTTCACGCTTCCACGATCATCAGGAAGACCGGAAGAAATGGGAAACACATTTTCAAGAAGCAATCTCACTTTGCAAAGATGGAAAAAGTTAGAATCATTTCTTTTGGAGAGACACTTTGAAATTAGTGTTTTCTGACATTAAAACCTGTCATGGGGTATGATAGATTGATTTGTTGAAAATATGAACAGGATGTTCATAAAATCAGATGTGGAATCATCTGCGACTGAAAGATAAACTTTAGTCACTATCTTCCTTCGTCAAGATAACCTCTTGTGGGGTATTCACAGGAAAATCTTTTTATCAATATCCAATTGAGAATGTTTCCCTTTTCAACATGTAATATGATGTTATGAATTCATATCAAGAACGTTAGCTTTCAACAATGGATGATTTCACCTACCGTTGACGAGCTTCTTCTTGGTCAATAGTTAACTTGGTAACACAATGAATGTCATTTATTAGGTAAATAAAAATATTTTTTATTCAGATAACACAGGTGTTGCAAACTATATACTTTTTCAATCCCGCATTGTAACATAGTTTGCAAATTACTTTACTGCCACCAATTGATGAAATGAGTTGTCTGCCCGATTTGCAGAACTTGTGCTTTTTTTGGTAGAGTACAAATACGAAAATATTTTTCTTTCGATTTTACCCTCATTTCCGTGTTGCAGACGAGGTTGCAAATTGATGAAAACATTGTACGTCAGGACATCTTCCGGTTGACACAAGAGGTTGCAAATTGATACTCTTCGCAAGAACATTATTCTAGTTAATTTTTCGAATTTGTAGAACTTTTGTAATTTTCATCGAAAAAATAGGATTAATAACAATTTTTTTTAGATAAAACGGTCATTTCCGTTTTGTCTGAATGGTTTCAAATTTGTCAGTGGATGTAAATTGCTAGTTTTCCAAACTTCGAAAGTTAGCAGAACTTTTGCAAATTTTTCTGCGCTAATAATGTGAAAATTCATTAAATCCTGATTTTCAACATCTTCCGTTCAGAAAAAAGTATTGCAAAATCAGACTAATAATCATTTGAACGTACTGTAATTATTATAAAATTTTAAGAAAATCATGTTTATCTCAACTGGCCAATCAAATAGTTGAGACCGAATAAGTCAGAATTGAAAACTCGGAATCATAGATTGAGAGTTCGATACTGAATTATTTGGTCGAGAACATCTCAACTCCACATTTCTTAAAAATGTAGATCATCGAGACTTTCAAGCTGATATACGTGGAACAAAAACAAACGACATCATTTATTTTTAACTATTCAACTTTTTCATTCCCAAAAATGAAGACAAAATCCACACGCAGACAGGATTTCACATAAGACATTCAACGAGCTTTTGTGGCTAACCCTGTAGAGACAGAAAAATGTTAAAAAATTTATTTTTCCTAATCTCAAGAATAATATATCAAAAAATCAAAAAAATCCTTCAGAGCATGTATCTCCAAAAAACACATGGCCATTTGTTTCGCAGAAAAACACATAATATTGATACGTTACAAAGGTCAGGTAGTGAAGTGTAAAAGTAATTATTGTTTCTTCTATCTAACTAGCTTTGGGTTCCAGTTCACAAAAGGAACACATGTCAAATATGTTCCATTATTTGTGAATATTAGGTATAATACCTTTTAGGGAAATTTCGGAGGTATAACTCTTAATAAAAATTCATCAGAGCCGCTTCGAGTATTTGAACTTTGACAAAAAACCGATACCGATGTGAACAGAATCGGTGCGGAAACATGAAGTTGAATCATATTTTATCTCAATTGAATGAATGTTTCGTTCCGATTTATATCTGAATTTATCAATCTCGTTGGCGAAAAGTTTATTCTGCTTATTTTATAATTTTTTTCTGCTTTCAGTGGATTTTCAAAGTTGTAGAATATATGCCGCCTTCTCATTTTTCCTTCCATATCAAATTATGTCGTTTGCCTTTTCGACGAAGCAGCGTTGACAATTACATGTTGCCATAAAATTGTTTAGAAAATGCCTATTTCTTTCTCAAATGATCCATAAGCCAAATATGATTTCTTAGACTGAAATAACTCATTCATATTCATATTTGCAGGGTGAATACTGTATAAAAAAAGTTTTAAATCAAATATCTGAATTCAAATTCAAATTTTCACTTTCACATTTCTTCTTCAAGTTTTCAGTTAGGGTTTTCACAATATCTATCATATACCGTGTGTAACAGGATCATGGTACACCCCGCGTATCTCCTTCAGTTTTGAAGATAATTGATTGACATTTGGGATATCCCATATACATCATAAGCGGCACTTTTCGACCTACAAATGTTTTTTTTTCACTTCCGGTTTCGCCGGAAGTGATACCAACTTTCGATTTTTGAATGGAACACCCTGTATATTATTACATTTCTGAAATCTGCATAATTTTCTGAATCCAATGATACCACATAAGTGACATTTCAAACGTCAATATTTTTGATAATCAAATTTTTTGTTTTCCATTTAAGTGTGCCATGATGGTTCCGATTTGTTCCAATTCACCCGTCTAATGCTAGAAAAATCGAAATCCCGTCAAAAATACTAAATTGCGTTTTTTATGAGCAAATAAAGTTCATCATAATCGATTTTGGGGTGAAACTCAATTTTTTCAAATGGAACCATATTGGTACCATGGTACCATTTATTAGTACTATTAATAAGGAATTTATTCATACCTGCTAATAAAATGTGCGTTAAATACAATCAAAATTACAGCTAAAAGAAAATAAGATAATACAATTACTTTGTTCTAATTTAATGCTAAGAAGTTACTAAGGTGGCTTTGAAATACAAAAAATGAACACAAAACATCACAACAATTGTTCTAAATGCTGTCCATTAACGTAAATGCACTTCTGAACTCGCATAGCTGTTTCTTGAAGAACGTTCGCTAATTGCTGGGCCGTTATACTATTAATTGCCCGTCTCTCTCGCAACTCCAGGTCTTCCGGGTTGTAACGGCGGTTGCATAGACAATGTTTTTTAAATGGTCAAAAACAAAGAAATCAAGAGGTGTCAAATCAGGTGACCTTGGAGGCCATCGCACAGGACCATTTGTCGAAATTACGTTTTCTTGGAATGCCTGTTGAAGGTAATCAGTTACTATTCTTGAATTATGGGGAGGAAATACATTCCCTGTCGTAGATGGACAGGTAATTCAGTTAACCTGTCCTCAATTTAATTTTGCAGAAATCCTAAGTATCTATCTGCAGTCAAGCATCCTTCAAATATTATTGGACCAATGATTCTACGACCGAGTATTCCAAGCCAAACATTGAAACCGAACCGCACTTGAAAGTTACCCTCCCTCAATAAATTTTGATTTTCTTGTGACCAATACCTTGTATTTTGTCGGTTGAATAATCCCATATTTCTAAACCTAGACTCGTCCGAAAATAAAATCTTCCCCAAAAAAGCATTGATTGGCTGCACATTATTCTGTAAGATCCAATTGCAATATTCCATCCTACGTTCATAATCATTTTCTTACAGGTGCTGGTGCAATTGATATTTGAAAGATTTATAATTATGTTTGTGTAAGATTCGGCTTAACGTTTGGTGACTAATTTCCAATTCAAACCCAATTTGCCATAAAGGAACAGTCTTTTCAACTTCTATTCGTGCTAAAACATTAATTTCCGTTCCTTCGTCAATGATAACGTTTTCTTCGGGATCATGGTTAGGCTCTCTTCGGAATTGGTTTTCAAGACGATTAAAATAATTTCTCGCTGGACATTGTCTATCAGGATATTGGTTGGCATAAAGGTTTCTAGCCGCAACGGCATTTTTTCTACATTCCCCATAAATGATTAACATGTCCACTTTTTCATCCCTTGTATGAATGTGGGGCATTTTGAATAAAAATAACAACAAATGTAAAGACTTTTCCAATACACATTAAAAATACCGATAAACCAATACCTATTTATTTGACAATCTGAATGAATAATTTCATTGTTTTCAATAGGCATTCGAAGCTATGCGAGTTCAGAAGTGCATTGACGTTAATGGACAGCATTTCGATCAATTGTTGTAATGTTTTGTGTTCATTTTTTGTATTTCAAAGCCACCTTAGTAACTTCTTAGCATTAAATTAGAACAAAGTAATTGTATTATCTTATTTTCTTCTAGCTGTAATTTTGATTGTATTTATCGCACATTTTATCAGCAGGTATGAATAAATTCCTTATTAATAGTACTAATAAATGGTACCACGGTACCAATATGGCTCCATTTGAAAAAATTTAGTTTTACCCCAAAATCGATTACGATGAACTTTATTTGCTCATAAAAAACGCAATTTAGTATTTTTGACGGGATTTCGATTTTTCTAGCATTAGACGGATGAATTGGAATAAATCGAAACCATCATGGCACACTTAAATGGAAAACTAAAAATTGAATTATCAAAAATGTTGACGTTTGAAATGTCACTTATGTAGTATCATTGGATTCAGAAAATTATGCAGATTTTAGAAATGTGATAACATATAGGGTGTTCTATTTAAAAAACAAAAGTAGGTATCACTTCCGGCGAAACCGGAAGTGAAAAAAGAATAATTTGTAGGTCAAAAAGTGCCGCTTATTATGTCCATGGGATATCCCAAATTTCAATCAATTACCTTCAAAACTAAGGGAGATACGGAGGGTGTACCATGATCCTGTTACACACAGTATATGGCGGGGAAGTGAAGAGGTCTCACTTAGTACTCGGGTTGAATGTTGAATAAGACCCATCACATCAATTGATACCCCGAAAAAGTTAGTCATTTCCAAGTTTTCAACTATTTCTGACGAAAACAATTATTTTCCCACCATTTTTCTTGATGATCAATCGGCAAATGATATTAATATTCCTGAATATACCATAATGCTAGATTTTGGCTTTTTTCAACCTTGTTGAAAACAGAAAAACCACAAGTTTTTTTCTAGGTGCCTACGTAAAAGTGAGCTCCGTATCTTAGTTACACCAGGCCATGTGACGAATTTCGTATCCTGTTCTCGATTCCAATACGCGATACGTGTACGATAATTAATAAAAAAAAAAAACCCGATGCTAAAAAGTTAACTTTAAAAAAAGATGGGAACAAATGACCAGAAAATATTGTCAGAAAATCAATACTGTAAACAATATCACGCAGTCAGAGGCATCTTCTTTGATTTAACAATGAAGATATATTATTGCCTCCGACTGCGTGAGATAGTTTACGGTATTGAGTTCAATAGTTAACCTCTTAAAACATAATTTTCTGACAATATTTCCTGGTCATCTTGTTTCCATCTTTTTTAAAGTTCACACTTTACGCAGTCGGGTTTTTCTATTTTTAAATTTACTTTTTTTATTTTACACTAATTAGTTAGGATTATTCACAATATGGCGTCTGGTGTCGCCATATTGAATATTGTCACAATGTGGCGTCTGGTTGTCGCCATATTGAATTTTGACACAATGTGGCGTCTGGTTGTCGCCATATTGAATTTTGATTATTACTGTCATGATGTCTTTAATCACAATATGGCGTCTGGTTGTCGCTATATTGAATTTTGATTACTGTCATGTCTTTAATGACACTCGCAAGATTAAGACAATTCGATGATTCTTAAGTCAACTAAAAATGAGAATAATTTTATAACTAATAGCCTTGATTTTACTTGCTTGCTTGATTTTGTATAGGAAACTGAATACTGAAAACATTTGAAAATGCTGTATTGTTCTCTAATACAAACCCATGTGAATTAAGGAATTCTTGGATGGGGATTGTCAATGGTTATTATTTGAAGATTTGAGAAATTCTTCAAAAATTGTATACATTCAAAAAAACTTTAGAAATAGATATCAGGAAACTATATTGCTATAATATATTGATTAATGCTTCCAAAAACAAGGATCCAGTAATATATAATTTTCTCATTTACAATATAATATATAAAAATGAATGATATTTCAAGTAAAAAAAACACGACAAAAAAATGTTCTTATGCATGGTGGGCGAGTAGTTTGCGTCAACACATGTTCACCCTCCTACGAGAGATGAAGATGGGTTGCGGAAACTTAGGTGGCTACCTCCAAGTGGTATCGCTGGATAACGGGGTTGACAAGGAAAATCCAGTGGGAATGACCAGAAATGGTCAAAGCCTGCGGATCTCTAAGTCAATCTCAAACCAAATGCCACTACATCACGGCTTAATCCAAGGCGTCAAGCGACCCGTGCCGGGGAATGGATGATACCTGAGCCAGTCAGGTATCACTAACGGAGCCTCTGGGATACATGTCGACCTCCCAGAGTAATCTGCCTTACACCTGCGCAAGGGGCACCGCAGGTGTGGACAACCCTTTCCCCTACACTCGTGGGAACAAAATGGAAACCATAAAGAAAAACAACCCTGGGCACTAACATTGAACCAAACCCCAACCGAGGAGGGATCAGAGGCGAACATAAAAAAGGGGGGGGAAAAAGGCACGTCGCGTCAGATGTAAATCGTTTACATCTGGCGCGTAAAAAGCTCTCAGGAGCTGCTAGAAGACAGGTGCGGATCGCGGAGGCCAAGGCAGCTGGGGAAGAAATTAAACCCAGGAAACGCCGAAGCAACCGACGCGATCCACACCCAGAAGCAAAAACTGGCTTCCCTGAACGAACTCCCAGCATCGCTGGAAGCAGCAGGCAGCCAGAAACTCCGAACAAGAAGAGGGACCGCTCACAGAGAAGTCAACCCCCTTCCATGTAGAGCACTGCAAGGGTGAAGAAACCTAGATCTGACCAACCAGTGGCTGTCTCTGCCCAAGTTAACCCAACTGAGCAGGGCAGCTATATGAAGGTCACAAGAGGTCTGAAGATGGCTGTTGCTCTGGAGAGTTATCTAGATCACCAGTTATCAGACGACCAAGGGATTCTCCTGCAGGAAGCAACTACCGGGGAAATTTTCAAGTGTGAGCCGGGTAAGGGTCCGAACTTCAGGAACAGCTACGTCCACAAGGGCGTGCTGGTCCTGACATGCTCGGATGAAACGGCCAAATCCTGGCTACTCGAGAGAATCCCCGGACTGATACCTTGAGAGGGGGCTGTCCTAAAAGTAAGGCTAGCCAAGGACATCCTGAATACCACCAAGGTAGTGGTATGGATTCCAAAGCCATTTGGTAAAATGGAAACCAAAAAAATTCTTCAGCTCATCAAAACCCAGAACATGGGGATAGATACTGAAGAATGGTTTGTCTTCAAGAGACAAGAGGAGGCCTCGGGTCTAACTCTTGTCTTTCAAATCGACGAGACCTCCTTGAAGAACCTGCAAGCCAGGGGAATGAAAGCATTTCTGGGGCTAACGCAGGTAAACTTCAAGCTAGTTAGCCGGAACAGGAACATTCCTGATGCTGCGGGCAGTTCAAGCCAACCTGCAGCATAGTAAGGCTGCTACTGCAACCCTGTGCAGAATATTTGCACAGGGCAACACCGACGTGGCCCTAATACAAGAACCATGGCTGGTCAAAGGGCGAGTATCAGGCCTCGGAACATCCAAGGGTAAGCTTATTTATAATCTAAACTGTGGAAACGCCAGATCCTGCATTATTGCCAGGAATGATTTGAAAGTCTTGGATCTGATAGAATTCTGTTACAGGGACATAACAGCAATTAAGACGACCTACATCAAGGATGGAGTAGAGAAGAACATAGTACTAGCCTCCGTCTACATGCCTTATGACTCAACAAGCCCTCCACCATCAGAACAAGTGAGAGCCTTGGTTAAACACTGTGAGGACCACAAACTCCAGCTTATCGGAGCCGATGCAAACGCCCATAACACAGTGTGGGGGAGCACCGACACGAACACAAGAAATGAGTCATTGCTTGAATTTATTGTCTCCAGTAACCTGGAAGTACTTAATAGAGGCAATGAGCCAACCTTCGTAACCCGTAACAGACGGGAAATCATTGACATCACTTTGGGCTCTCCTTTGGTGGTTCGGCACGTCGGCAAATGGGCAGTATCTGAGGAACCTTCAAACTCAGATCACCGACACATACATGTGGAGATTGGCTATGCCAATGAACCTGCAGTAATGTGTCGGGATCCCAGAAAAACCAACTGGCCGGGGTACCGGGAGGAGCTCAGGGCAAATCTCACAAATTTCAAAAATGTCAAACCTAACTCAAATACAATTCATGAAATAGAGCAAACCTCCCTAATGTTACAGGAGGCCATAATAACTTCATATCATAACAACTGCCCTTTGAAGCGCAGCACCACTAAAGGTAAAGTGAGCTGGTGGAACACCGAACTCACATATCTTAGAAATAAAACGCGCAAACTATTTAATCGTGCGAAAAAAACTGGTGACTGGGAGGATTATTCCAAAACTCTCACAGAATACAACAAAAAAATCAGAGGGGAACAAAGAAAGTCATGGAGGAAGTTCTGTGAGGATATAGAACAAACCTCAGAAAGAGCAAGACTCCACCGCATCCTTTCCAAAGACCCCACCACCACCACAAATCAAAACCCCAGATATGAAATCCCTGCAAACCTTCATTTGAGGGCAAAAAGGGCAGACTGGGAAGTGGCTAAACGAACGGTAACTCATTCAAAAGTAGTGCGGGCAATAAACTCCTTCAAGCCTTACAAGTCTCCGCGCCCAGATGGAGTATTTCCCATACTACTTCAGAGCGGAGTTGAATATCTAGCACCAGAACTGTGCAGACTGTACAGGCTGAGCCTAGCATTGGGATGGCTACCTCAAACCTGGAAAACTGTAAACGTGGTATTTATTCCAAAACCTGAACGGGACTCATACGACCAGGTCATTTCTTCTGAAAGGCTTAGAAAAACTGATAGATAGAGACATAAGGGAAACCACTCTTGTAGAACGGCCTTTACATCAAAACCAACATGCCTATCTAACAGGAAAATCATGCGAGACAGCACTCCATCAGCTTGTTTCAAGGCTTGAAGAGTCTCTAGCAAACAAAGAAATTGCACTATGCACTTTTCTAGACATCGAAGGAGCCTTCGACAACACCTCCTTTGAAAGTATGGTCTGTGCGGCCACTCGAAGAGGCATTGACGAAACCACCTGCAGGTAATGCTTCACAATAGACTGGTCCAAGCCAACATGTTCGAGGAAACAGAGCAGGTTGAATTTTCCAGAGGTACCCCACAGGGGGGCATACTCTCCCCCATTCTGTGGGACATGGTTGTAGATGAACTGCTAATTTCTCTGAATAACCAAGGGTATTACTCTCAAGGGTATGCAGATGACTTGGTCATCCTCATCAAGGGAAAGAATACTCGAACAACCTCAGAGCTAATGCAAAATGCACTGAGGACAGTAGAGGAATGGTGTAACAGAGAGAGCCTAAGGGCGAATCCGAACAAAACAACACTAATTCCCTTCACCCGGAGAAGAAACATGGGAGATCTCATACCTCCCAGATATTCGGTGAAACATTACAAGTAGTAGAGCAGGTGAAATATCTAGGGCTGATTCTTGACGAGAAACTAACCTGGAACCCGCATCTTCAACATGTAACCAATAAAAGCAAGATAACCTTCATGATGTGCAGGAGAGCTTTTGGAGAAACCTGGGGGCTTAAATCGAAAGCCATGCACTGGCTTTACACAGTGGTAATAAGACCAAGAATAACTTATGGCTCTCTCTTATGGTGGCCAAAAACAAATCAAAGACAGGCAAAAACCAACCTTGGGAAAATCCAGAGGCTTGCCTGTATCTGCATCACGGGTGCAATGAAAAGCACTCCAACAGCTGCAATGGAAATCATCCTAAACCTCGAATCCATTGACTTACATGTCATTGGAGAGGCCAGGATGAGTGCATACAGACTGAAACAAACGAAAAACTGGAGAATATGAACAACTGGACATACCAGAATCACTCATGTAATCAACATCGAAGAATCGAAATGATTTCAGACTACATGCAACCCCTATACTCATTCGAAAAACCATTCGAAACACGAATTGATGGATCTGGATGGGCCCTGAGTATAGAATCACAATCAACTGCGGACATAGTCTGGTATACAGACGGTTCAAAGACAGTTGAAGGAACGGGAGCAGGAATACATGGGGTAAGGCCAAGAAGGGATTACATAATACCACTTGGCAAATGCTCCACGATATTCCAAGCTGAAACACATGCTATCATGGTATGCATTCAGAAGAATCTAGAAAGTGCTTATAGGAAAAAACACATCTACATTCTATCTGACTGTCGAAGTGCTATCAAAGCACTCAACTCTACACAGATAAAGTCCAAACTGGTCTGGGACTGCCTCCAGAACCTCATCGAGCTGGCAAAACACAACAGGGTCACCTTGATGTGGGTGCCAGGTCATAGAGGCATTGAAGGCAACGTCAAAGCGGACCAGCTAGCTAGACAAGCATCTGAAACGCTATTCACAGGGCCAGAACCTGCACATGGGATTAGCAAAAACCGATGCAGGACCCTGATCGACGAGTGGATAAAAAGAAGATACCAACAATATTGGGATCAAACTGTCGGGCAAATACACAGCAAAGTCATGGTAGGGCATCCAAACCGGACCCTGACGGCTGACCTCCTGAACCTGAACAGAACGAAGGCACTGCGGCCTAAGAAAACACCTAAACACCATGGGAGTACGCAGGGAAACCGTGGAGTGTAGGCTATGTGATGAAGAGGAGGAAACAGCCTCTCATATCATCTTCGACTGTGACGCCCTAAGTAGTAGGCGACACAGAACCTTTGGAGAGATCAGCCCGGAAACAGGCATGAATTCGACGAACCTTATCAACAGGCTTCTAAACCTAATTAAAGGCACAAACCTGTTTGAATGAGGAACCACTGACGACAGAGTGATACAATAGACCCCAGCTGGTCGCAGTGTCAAGGGAAGCTAAGTGCCAACCTTGTCTCTGGCTCGTCAGCTTTCAACCAACCAACCATGGTGTAATCTAACTTGTTGCTTTCTCCATAACAGTTTATAGTCTAACGGAAAAAAAAACACAGCAGTTAATTTGAATATGCTCACATTTTAACTGATTCCTGTAGAGTGCGCCACCTGCAGTACTTTTCGAGTCTATAAACAAGCACAACTTTTTTGTGCTTGCATATTCGATCTAATAGCAAAAAAAAATTATGTAAAATAGGTATACTTAATGCATATTTTGAGGAATAAAATAGAAAAAAAAAGAAGTAACCAAACGGAAATAGCAGTTTTTTTATCCCAAAGGATTGTGATTCAGCTCTGTTCAATAAGTTGATATCTCCGTTATTATCAACTTTTGAACAGCAGTAAGTATAGCTGAATATTTCAAGCTGAGGAATCCACAATTTGATCAAATGTTTTTTTTTTATTTAAAAAATATGCATTGAATAGTTTAAATGCAAAATATCCAAAATAGAAGCTACAATATTTTTATACTATTTACGTTATTACACCTTTTTTATATAGAAGAGATGGAAAAAACAATGTATTCTATCAAATATTGAATACACCAGAGTACAAAAAAGTTCAGCTTGTTTGAGAACTCCAGAAGTATTGTAAGTGGTGAACTCTAAAAGACTCTCCAACTTCGGAAACTTGTATACCTATTTGAATTTCCTAAAAAGTTATTATTTGAACAAATATAGAATAATTTTTTCAACTTCAACAGCTTGTATCTGCTTCATTTTGAACTTTTCGGATTTTTTTTAAAGAATATTTATTTATAGCAGGGTTCAACAAGTTAGAGTATTTATGATGTAGTACCAACAAATTGAAAAACTCAGGGGTATCTTATCTTACAAAGAATCTGAGAACTTTAATATTTAAGCGGTCTCTAATTTTTTTATGAAATAATGAAAATATGATTTTTTTCAATTCTATCTGAAAATCGGAAAAAGATTCAGATGGCGCTTATAACAAACATCACGCTCAACTAATATTCGATATACTGCTAAAAAGAAAAATTACATGGATTTTGATTAAATAATGCTCTATTGATTTTTTCATTTATGTTACTTTCCTTCTGAAGAATAAAAGAAGATAAAATATAAATGTACTTATATTATATGTATGTATATATAAATATTATAAATTGAATAATATATATATATATTTATATAGGTACGCTATACTAACAAGTATATCACAGGTATTGGGGTTGAAATGTAGTTTATTTAATTATAACGTGATGAAATGTATTTATCTTTATAAATTGTCAATAAACTGTATGAATTGTTATTATTATTAATTATTTTATTACCACCTTTTCATTAACCCGCTTTTTTGTCGGTCTGCTGGGTAGAATCTAGCGAGTGAATTTTGACCTACTTCTAGTTTACCGATTAACATGAAAGGACCTCGCACCGCATAAATGGGAAATTGGCTTTCGGTGAATTTGCTAGAATTTTTTATATATTGCTGAACTCGTGATGCTGATCAAATGTCTCCCTTGCACCACCGCTTAAAAATTCAACAGTTTAGATTATATAGGGTGCTGAAGATAACTCTTCAAAAATTTCAAATGGCCATTGTGAAGTGACTTTTTCGAATATATAAACCAAATGAGTATGCATCGATTGTACATACGGCTGATTTGAATACACTATAGAAAACAATGATTCCTGCATGTACAGACGATATACAGGGTGAGTCCAAAGATAGCGAGATAGCATTTCCTGAATTAAACTGACATATCTATCATGTATTTCTCATAAAACTGCACCAGTCCTGCTTAGTGATATATCCAAATGCCTGAAATTCCGGAAAATTCGGTTACAAACTCGATCGTTCACGGTGAAAAAAGTTCAGATACATAAAATATACAGGATGGATCAAAAACAAGTGTCCTTCAGTGATAATTTCCTGGGACCAGTTATGTGCGATATTGATTTCATTGAAACATTTCCACAAATATGTGTTCGACACACATCTGTTGAAAAATATTGAACAATTTTCTTTGGAATATTTTGAATGATATGTATAAAGCACCTATGTATACTACGAGTAGTAGAACGATTCGAGTGAAGGTAAGAGAATCTCGAAAAATATTAAAAAAAAAACCAAATCATTGAATAACAATACCGGCATCCTGGACCAAATTACTCAACCAGAATCTTCCACAACAGCAGGTACAATCACAATGTTTCCGTCAACTACTCTTACACATCAGACTCATACTATGAAACGCAAAACCACAACCAACCTTAAATCAATATCCTTTATGTTATTAAATATTCAGTCAGCCAGAAACAAAGTTAACGAATTATCTGTTTTCCTAGAGGATTTAAATCGTCCAGATCTGATTTTGTTGACTGAACATTGGCTTGCTCATAATGAACCTTTTTATTTACCTCATTATACAGAAATGTCAAGATACAGCAGAATTGAGAGCATTCATGGAGGAACCATGATTCTTCAGAATAACTCACTGAATGTAAAATACGTTAACGTGGAAAAATTCAACGATTATTTGGAAGAAAAATCATTTAAATTTTGCTTGTTACATTCAAAAATATTGAACATGTATGTAATATGTGTTTATAGAACACCCACATCTGATGTAAATATTTTCATACAAAAGTTAGAACAGCTTCCCAATGAACTTCCAACTATTCTGGTAGCAGGAGATTTAAATATTAATTTCGCTGACAAGAAATCTCTAGCCACCCAGTCTCTAAATACTCTTTCAACCTCATTTAACTTGACTATGCATATAGAGTCCCCTACACGAATCTCTCAGTATTCTGCCACAACGATAGATTATATATGTACGAATTTGGACAAACAATATATTACTTGTGATATTACTACAGCTGGTATGTCCGACCATGAAGCTATATTATGCTGCTGTAAAGTGAATTTTATAGTAAACCACAATAAATTCAGATTTGGTAGATTATACAGTAAAAAAAACTATAAAAGATTTTATAATACATGCTTGAATACCAATTGGGATATTGTGTACAATGACCAGGATTCATTCTCAAATTTTTACAATCATTTGGTGAATATTTTCAATAGTTCATTTCCGATTCAAAAGATAAAAATCAAGCACAGAAAACAGTGGATTACTCGAGGCATACAAATTTCAGCAAATAATATGCGATCTCTGCATTATATTCGGAAGAAAGCAAAAGAAAGTATATAGTCAGACAAGCAAAAGAAAGTTACTATAAAAATAGATTCGAGCAAGCTGAAAACAAATCGAAAGAGACTTGGCAAGTAATTAATGACCTAAGAGGTAAATCTAATAGAGTACATGAAGTTTCACTTTCACCAAACGTTCTTAACGAATATTACTGCTCTGTTGCAGAAAAATTGACTGAAAAATTGACTACTCATAACGACTCTATGGAACAATTCAAAAACCCCTTCATTTCTGAAACTTGCATTCTATATGACACTGATATTTATATAAAAGGTTTTCCTTGGAAAAAATCGTCATCTGGTTACGACGACATAACAGCGAACATTTTGAAAAATCTTCCTGATAACACATTACAACTCTTAACCAATATTATTAATGAATCATTTCAATCAGGAAAGTTTCCTGATTTCCTAAAGGTATCATTGGTAATACCACTACATAAAGGTGGAAATCAGGACGACCCCTCGCATTATCGGCCTATTTCCCTAATTCCCACATTAGGAAAGCTAATAGAAAAACTAGTCAAGATAAGGATAACTGCATTTCTGACGAAACATAAAATCGTTAATAAAGAACAGTTTGGCTTTCAAAGTGGCAAAGGCACTAATGATGCAATTTTCTCACTCATGGAAAAAGTTTATACTGGAATCAATAGTGGTGAGGTTGCTGCTGCAGTATTTTGCGATTTTTCGAAGGCTTTCGACTGTGTGGATCACGAAATACTGTTGCGGAAGCTTCCTTACTACGGCTTCAGAGGAGTGATACTGAGCTGGTTCAGCTCATATTTGTCAGGTCGTAGTCAGATGGTGAAAACAAACCATCGCTCAGAAATTGGGAAAATACATAATGGTGTGCCTCAAGGTTCAATACTAGGGCCAACATTGTTCCTCATCTACGTCAACGATTTGACAAGTATAAATATCGCAGGAAAATTCACACTGTTTGCAGACGATACTACCATTTTTTGGAAATCGGACAATGCAAATGATTTAACTAAAATCATATCCAATGATATGAAGAAAGTAAAGAGTTGGTGTGATTCAAATCGTCTTTCTCTAAATATTTCAAAAACTTATATAGTAACTTTCAGATGTGAACTTGACAATATACCCATTGGGAATGACATCATTGAGAACAAAAGTAGCTTAAAATTTTTAGGAGTACATATCGATAGAAAACTAAAATTTGAAGACCATATTTATGCCTTGTGTAACAAAGTGTCTTCTGGTTGTTATGCAGTCAGAGTAGTCGCAAATGAACTTGGTTTAACAGCAGCTAAAACTGTTTATTTTCTCTGGTGGAATCTCACCTGAGATATGGAATTTCATTTTGGGGCGTATGTAGTGGTTATCTACTACAAAATATTTTAATTTTGCAAAAACGAGCCGTAAGATATATGTGCAAATCAAAACGTAGAGACTCTTGTAGATTACTATTTACCACTCATGGAATTCTAACAGTGATTTCTATCTTTATAATGGAAACAGTATGTTTAATTAAAAAATATATGAACAAATTTCAATCCTCACCAACCCATTATGTGACAAGGCAATCCAACAACATTAAGTTGCCAATACCAATGACATCAGTCATAAAGGATTCCATTGTCTATAATGGTTGTAAAATGTTCAACCATTTCCCAAAGACTGTAACAGAAATAAAATCTTTACAATGCTTCACGAAGGCTGTGAAATGTTTTTTAAGTGATAGACCATATTATAATATACAAGAATTTTATAATGATAATTTTTAAAAAACCAATCAATACTGTGATTTTACATTTTATTTGGGGTATATTTCAATGTGACATATATTTTATTTATTTTTATATTTATACGAATTACCTTTATGGGTTTAGACAAACTTGTTTATTTTTACCAGTATTTTGTACGACTTATATGTTTTTATATATACAAGCTGACTTCATGTATTAAGTGAAAATTCATTATTTTAAATGCATTTTGTTCTTAGATATAGGCTGCGTTATAGATTAAGTGAAACTTTGTCCACAAGATTACTCTTATGACAATAAAGTATATTCTCTCTCTCTCTCTCTCAATATTATAGGTAACTGACTATGCTCATATCTTATTACAAAAAATGTTTCGTACCTATACAGAGGGTATCATATTCGCGTAACAATAATCAATTTCAATATTCCTTGGAAAATAATATATATATATATATATATATATATATATATATATATATATTTTATAATTTTAAAAAACCACAATCGACTTCCCACCAAATACCAGCAAAACTACCAATTCGCAAAACTTACTCCTTACTCGAATTCACACCACAATTGGTGAAATGTCGACTGATTGGTAATTGGAACTTCCGGTATATGGGAAGGGATACATGTTCAGTAGCCTGCTGTGAACCATTTGTGGCCAATATAATATCATATAAATGCTTTCTTTATTACGAAAAAATAGTGACTCACACTTTCCATTTGTAAGCTTATGGCATAATATGTTTACTCTAAGTCATTTATACTTTCCCGACACTGAGTTCATCTGAAAAGTACCCAACTTGGAGAGGTGATGGACTAGCTGCAACTTCAGATTGGTCAGAATGGCTCTGGTTTAGAATGACATATAGCCACCATATCCATTTTTTTAACAAATACTGAATTGCCATTTGTAAAGTTCTCATTGAATCATATCAATTATTGAAATAATGCCTAATCGTCACCGATTGAATAGTTTTACGTGTGATGTTATATTCAAAACACAAAATATGGCGCGACTCGATGGGGAACCAAATGATTTGAAACGAGAAATTGCCATTGAAAGACGCGATCAAAGGGGACTTGATTGATGATTCAAACTTGGAGAAACTATGAATATTCTGACATTTTGAACATATTAAATTTATCAAGTTTAGAACATCGAAGAGCTGAAATAGACTTAAGATTCCTGCACAGGGTTATAAATGGAGCTATAAGTTGTCCAAATTTAATTGAACTCTTAATCTAAATGTCAATCCCAGAAGAACAAGAATTTCAGAACTGTTCATGGTTCCTCATCACAGTACGAACTATGGTCAAAATGAGTCAACTACAAGGGTAGTTAAATTAGCAAATAAAAATAGTGGAATAATTGATTTATTCGATACATCCACATATTCATTCAAAAGTTAAATGAGGCACATTTATTTGTTATAAGTTAGTTTTAGTTTTTATGTTTACATTTGTATATAATATATATATATATTTATCGAAAATTGAATTGTCTCTTAAATATTTATGTTTTTTGTAAATTGGCAGGTCTGTAAATAAATAAATAAATAAATAAATACTTCTCGAGATTCTTCTACCATCATTCGAGTTGTTCTACTAATCGTAGTAGATAAAGTTTTATTTACTAATAATATTGTTCAAAATATTCCAGCAGATGTGTGTCGAACATAATGTATTTCTGAAAATGCTTCAATGACATCAATATCAATCATAACTACTTCAGGGAAATTATCAGTAAAGGACACTAGTTTTTGATCCACCCTGTATATTTTATGTATCTGCAGAGCAACCGACTTTTCCGGAATTTCAGGCATTTGGCTATATCAATAAGCAGGACTGGTGCAGTTTTATGAGAAATACATAATAGATATGTCAGTTTAATTCTGATTAATATCATCAATCGCAATTGATATTGGTATCCTACAAAATATCTGAAAATGAATGAAAATCTACCGATCAATTTTTTGGTAATCACTGAAAAACTTGCTGTTTTTGGACTCACCCTGTAGATCGTCTGTACGTGCAGGAATCATTGTTCTTATAGTGTATTCAAATCGAACGTATGAATAATCGATGCACACTCGATTTGGTTTATATATAAAAAAGGTTTCTTCACAATGGCAATTTGAAGTTGAAAAGGGAAATATTGATAGAAACATTTTTCTGTGAATTGAAAAATCCACGATTAAAATGAAGTTATTTTTTGTGAATGTCTAACAGAAAACATCTGATTTTATGAACATTCTGTTTATATTTTCAACAAATCAAGGCAATTTGAAATTTTGGAAAAGTTATCTTTAGCACCCTATATAATCTAAACTATTGAATTTAGAGCAGTGGTGCAATAGAGACATTTGATCAGCATCACGAGTTCTGCAATATGTAACAAATTCGAGCAAATTCACCGAAAGCCGATTTTCCATTGAGGCGGTGCGAGGTCCTTTGGCAGGTATTCATAATTCCGGTGACAATGAATTATGGAATTTTTGTAAGATAAAACAAAATGGCTGCTCGAATTTGACGCACAAATTTTATGATTATAGTCTAATTCTATTCTAAATTGGTGTGTGGTGGTTTTCGGTGTCGGAGATTATGAATTTTTTGTAAAAATTCATGGTTTGAAGATGCTGGCTCCAAGATGACGAAGAGTTTTGTGTTTATACTCCGATTTCATTAAACATTATATGTGGGGTTTTTGGGGTCGGATATAATCATTTTCAACCGACGAAACCAAAAAGGAGGAGGTTATCTATTCAACCCGTATATTTTATGTTTTTCCATCATATTTTTTTATGTATGATCACGCATAACTTTTTACTGAGGCGTCCGATTCCGATAATTCTTTTTTCAGTGGATAGGGTGTACTTCGACTTTGGTCCCATTTGAATTTAAAAGATGAAATCTACCCCTAAGGGTAGCGAAATGAAGGATATTGATCACTCACCCTCTGAATTCTGGTCCGTTAACCGATTCTATCAGGCATAACTTTGTACTGGGTTCTTCGATTTGGATGATTCTTTTTTTAATAGATAGGGTATACCTTATATTTGGATTTCGAAAGGAATTAGCCACCCTTACGGGTAGAAAAATAGGGGATAATTGATTTTTCACTAGTGAACATTAGCACACACATACGTAGTTGACAATGACAGATCGCTACTGACATTATTCTTGTTCCGTCAAAATCAGTATATTTTATGAGAGGATGCAATGATATACAAAGTAATGAAATAAACTCCAGAACAACGAAAATAATTTATATTACAACAAATAGTAAAAGTAGATAATCATATTATTTAACTGGTAATAGTTGAAGTAAGGTGGGTAAGTTAGTATTTTGGAAGTAATCATAAAACAAGTAGGTAGTAATTGGTAGATTTTAGCCAAAAAAATTGAAAAATAAAAACTTTTTAACAAAAAATTGAACCGACGAAATACGGAACTGAAAAGTAAAAACTTTTTAACAAAAAATTAAACCGACGAAAAAATCAACTGAAAAGCAGAAAATAAAATAAACCTTCATAGTCTGAATGATAATTGAGCTCCTAAACTAATGTAAGTAACTGATTTTGAGTCGGCGCCAAACAAACTAGCAATTGAATTAGGTGAAGCGTAAAATGATGGCAGCGAGATGCACGGCTGCGTTTTGATGACTTCTTTCATACACTGACCGGCAGAAAGTACGCATCATATGGGAAATTCTTTTATTAATGAATTTTGACGAATATCGATATGTGCAATCGCTTCTGCATCAAAAGCAACCCCAAAAGGCGTTGTACAGTTCGTCTTTTCGTGTTTGGAGGGAAATTAAAAAAAAAATAAAAATTATGTTTCAAAACACACTTAGTTGGGAAAATATCGAAAAATGTGTTTCGAAAAAGTTGTTCAGAACGTTATTTTATAGCTATGTACGAGTTTTGAAAAAAATCTGAGATAAAAAAATAAAAATCAATTTTTTGATATAATAAAAATTTCAATTTGTAAAAATACATGTTAGACAAAGAAAGTCATTAGTAAGGCCAACAGTAATATTTTAAATGATATTTTGTGAATATTCGCAAGCTACTTCTATTTTATTCGGAAAAAAATTGAAATCTATGGATTTGCCATGTATTCGGCTGCTTCATAAGAGGTCACTGAAATATCTCCAGGACATTATAATCCCGATACTGTTCATTATTAATGAAGGTCCTTGTATCTACATAATTTCAAATTGAATTTTTTATTCCAAAGAGGCCATAAAACAATTGACTAATAATGACAATGTGTTATTAAGAGTTGTCAAAGATTTAGTAGTGTTATTATTTATGTAGAAAATCGTTACAAAATTCCACATAGTAAGCCCTGCTCAATCCTAGATTAGTCTGAACCAGAACATTACATTCATTTTCTCACGGAAAATGATACAAACGTTATTCCAATACAATGGTATCGTTTTGCCAAGAGTCACATTGAGGTATACAACAATAAAGATTTGAACTTGAATCACTATTTTTTTGACGTACAACAGAACATTCACCAGTTTGTAACGAAGCATTTTTTTAGAGCTCCGTTACTAAGCACGGCTAAAGTATATTCAACCTAACTTTGGTACGTCCCTGCCTATTTGGGGTTTCTATTAATTCTGGTCTGGCAAAATATTTCATTCCCTGTTAGAAAGTAAGGTATATACCCAAAGCTACTGGAATTCACGTCAACATCATGCATAAAACATAACAGAGTTTTTCTCTAGATTTTATAAAAAGGGTGAAAAGCTCCGGTGATAGTTTTTGAAAAAAGACCAGAAAGAAATGAAAATCGGGATGGGAAAAACCAAATCATTTTTTGTATCAGGAACGAAATAATCCCTCAGATTTTCGGTCCAGTTTCAGTTCATCAGACAAAAAACCGCGCCTTTCTTACTGGGCTTTTTCGTCTAGTTTGGTCATACATTCGAGATCTATAAAAAGGCACATGAAGCCTCTATCGGGGCTTGTTCCTGTTCTCCGTAAGACTTGTTCCTTGTTACTTGAATCCAGTGGTGATACGAAGTCCGTTTATAAGAAAAGTGAAAAGTGTGAAAAGTAGATTCGAGTTCCAGTAGAGTTGAGGTATCCGTAAGTGGAAATAGTAAATAGTTGTATTTGAGCAGGGTTTCTCCGTGTGCTGAAGCACTTGAAGTTTATTATTTCTACATTGAATATTATTCGATTTGATTCAATTACTTTTCCGGGCGTTTACATATCATTATATGTATTATTATTATTTCATTTAGTTAATTATCTGTCGTGGCATTTACAGTTTATTTCTGCCAAAGTATTCTTTATTTGAGTTAATTCGTTGCCTGAGAAGTTAAATATATTTTCTGCATTATTATAATTTCCTTTATTCGAGCATTTGCCGAAACGTTTAAGTTGGTCAGAAGACTACAGAGTGAATATTGATATATTTTATTTTTGGGTGGTTCAATCGAACTTTTTGTGAAATCGATTGAGTGTTTAATTTAAGTAGTATTGACATTCTGGTCAATTGTTGGTTATTTTTACGGGTAAAAATATATGATTTATTTGCCAAATTGAACAGTGGAAAGTAGACCATTTTATTTTGTGTCCCCGCGGAAAACAATTTTCACATAAGCTCTGGCAAGTGTTTTCTTTTTCTTGTCAAGGGAAATCTTACCTAAATAGTTCTTTCATTTGCCCGTTATAAAATTATTGAGTTATGTTTTCAGTTATTTGAGTTCAGGGAAAACGCCGAATGCAAACAACTGACGCGAATATTTACATCACTTAAATCAGTGAATTAAAATTTTCTATTGTCTTAAGTTCGGGAAAAACACCGAATTTAAGCAATTGACGTATAAACCAATTACATAACAATAATTATTGGTCGCCGTTGTCCCGATTCAGGCACTAACCAAATCGGAACATCGGCCGCGATAAAGGCGTTGAAAAGTTTATATGTCCATGAAAATACATGCCGAGCAAAACAAAATTCACGAATTTCACAATTTATAGTTATATTCAGGAGGAATAATTCATAATAGCGACTTGAGAAGGTGATTTGGGTAAATAAACGATTTTGATTACATTGTGGGGAAATAAGGGATTTTATAACACGAAAATACTGTGAGGCTTTGTCGTCTGTATCCACGCCCATTTGTTAATATTGTCTAAGCTCAGGAAATCACCGAGCATAAACAATACGAAAACAAAGGCAAAAATATCATTCTTGTTAACGAGAACAGTCGTAGAAGAAAAGGGCTATTTTAAGGAACAGAAAAAAAATATCACAGTAGGGATTATTACCAACGTGAAGCTTAGGTAATATACAAGTGACACGTAGTATTCAAATTTTGTGTTAGGGTTAACAAGGGGAAATCGGGATGTTATAAGCCATTTGCTTACAAACTTGAGAAATCACTTTCTGAGTCAGTCAGATAACCGTGTTAAGGAAAAAACAGTTTTTTTTCTTTGCTCTTAAGAGTAGTCCATTTTATTCCTTAAATTGTCGGAAAGTTACTGTTCATTTGGCCAGTTATATTTATCGTGAAGGGAAGTATCATTTCGATACTATTTGATAAATATGATTATATATGTGAATAAATAGTTTTATATATATATATATATATATATATATATATATATATGTATATGTATATATCCGTGTATGTATTATCCCCATTTTAATGTGCCAGACCGGGTTTCTTTTAAACAAAATTATTTGTATTACGAAAATTGTTGTGTCAAAACTTATTGAATATACCAGTTAATTTAATACCTATTACACACTGTGTTTACATTGAAAAAAACCCCTTGCTATTTCCTATAAAGTATTGAAGTTACGCAACAGACGTATTTAGGCAAGTTATAGAAAAAGAAATTTGTTAAGAAAAAATCAAACAAAGACATTTCTGTCTGTCTGTCTCTTTGTGAGACATAAAAGCAATCGGCGTTCAGTATCCAAAATTTGTACTTAAAGCCTACAGTATTTTGTAAAGATTCAAAAAGTGTCAATATACCAGACCCCTGGACATTCCGTATCTCCATCTGTAGCTACCCTAGTGCGTGGAGAAAACCACTATAAAATCTGGCGCCCGAGATTTGAAATAGAGAAAGGAAAATATTTCCTGCCTAAAATTCTGGCGTCATAAGTAACGTGATTTTCTAGGAGTTTAAGGGTTATTAAAACAAACCCTAGCAAAACACGTCACAAGTTAAACAAGAATTTCATTAAATAACAACAATTACAAGAGATTCGACAAGTTTTAGGTATATAATGGCTAAAACCATATATAAGCATTAATGTTTGGAAAAGTAAACAATGTACGACACAAACAAAAATCGACCCCAGAGGGACTATCCGTTATTTTGAATTCCCAATCGGAGTTGCATATTGCATAGAATCAGGGATGCGATACAAAAACCATTTAATCGGGTACAGCTCGAAATTATGTTACAATTATCGATTATGGTACATATTATTTTTGAAGATAAATTTAAGGAAAGTCATGTTACAATTCGATAATTTTTATGTTACAAGTGGCATCACTGACTCTGATACATGTATTTCTCATTTGGAAATGAATAAAGTAAATGTAGGTACTCTTGCCAAAGCAGTAGAATCTGAATTAGCCTTATCTCTAAGTAAAATGATTTAATTTATCATTCAAACTCTGGTTCCAAGAAAACTATAAAATTTAATTTGAAATTTAAAATAATAAAAATGCTAAGGTCATCTAAAATGATTTGCTGATGTCACATCTCTCATATATATTATGGCTAAATATATACGAGATAAAGAATATCTCCGTTTGATAACATTAAGGTTAAAAGTTCATAAAATAACATTTTGATAAACCTTTTTATGAACACCTCAAAAAAATACAATAATGTAACAAAATTCAAGAGTAAAGTAAAAAACATAAACTATGGAATAGTTATTATACTGGAATAGTTATTTATTAGACTGTAAAAAGATGCTTTAACGGTGAGTGGAAAATGTTGATTATTTCCACTAGTTGGTAATAGTATATTACGTATCAAGTGTTGTAAAAAGCATATTACGCACGAAGCCGCGTAGCGACGAGAGCGTAATTCCATGAGTGCGTAATCGCTTTACAACACGCATTATGTACTATACTTTACCTACGGCCATATACAGTGTGCCAAAAAAGTCTGGACATACTTTTAATATTTTCATTATTATTAGGTATTGTAAATAATAATAATAATGATAATAATAATAATAATAATAATAATAATAATAATAAAAAATAATACAATAATAATAATAATAATAATAATAATAATAATAATAATAATAATAATAAAATAATAATAAATAAATAATAATAATAATAATAATAATACATAATAATAATAATAATAATAATAATAATACATAATATAATAAACAATACACACAATAATAATAATAATACAACACACAATAATAATATTACGTTTATTATGCATAAAAGTACATTTTATACATAAAAGGAAAGGGTTAGCTAAAGGCTATCTTCCACCCTCCCAAAAAATTATGTGTGTAAGAAAATAATGATAAAATAAAAAAGAAAAATACTTATTTACTACCAAAACAATGTTAGAGATAAAGAGAAAATCATAATGAAGAGAGAAAGAAAAAAAATCATACAATCATAAAGGTGCTAATTTGCTATTAATATTCTTGACATTCCATTGGTCAACTTAACGAATACATTACAATATTATACATTGTATATTAGCACTGAGCAGTAAGCAGCTGTGATTTTATTTCTTCTTGAATTGATGAATATTATGATGTAAAATGGGTAAAATTTCATACAGATAACTAGGGGCACATTTGAAAACATCCTTCATATTTGAAAGTACGGTGCCTAGGTATGTTGAATGAGTTA